>JARYHS010009186.1:40544440-40589440 GCA_031002005.1 Vandiemenella viatica | reverse complement strand
CAGTCTTCTTCAGTCTCGAGGTATCATATATTATACCTCCAGAAATTATTTTTTTCTTGGGCCACTGCACAGCTGAACATTTTCTGGCCTATCGTATCATCTACTATATACATCGCGCTTCTCACAGCTTATTTGTTCGATCTTCTGCTTTTGGCGGCCCTGATTGGACACTTGGGATCCTGCAGTTCTACAATATGGCTCCTATTAATAAAGGTAAAGACATATATTTTTTCAATGAAATAAAGTAACATGAAGCAGTAAAGTTGTGAGTATAATTTTACTGCTTGACTCCCGAGGTATCATATATATACGAGCCATATATATACGTACCATCTATAAAAAATTAATTATTGTTTCAAAAAAAATTATGGTCATTCATTGTTAACTAGCATTAACACAATAGTAGTTCTCTTGCACTTTTTTATGAGCTCGGGACTGAAGAGGATATTCGATTAATGGAAAAAAATTGCACTTCTTTAGATTACAGCGTCATATGGCAACAAAGATCGACTCAAAATCCAGGATATTAGTATCGCCGAACAGATAAACTTGTCGCGAGATCAAAGGTGCCTTGCTCGCCCCGACGGAATGAATTTGATCATACAGCAGACCTTTTCAAGAGTACGAATCGTGAGAGAAGACGAACATAAATACGACTTTTATCACCATGATCGAGAATATGCTATGGTCAGATTTATTTATTTTTCTTTCTAAATAGAAAACAGTATTAGATTTAACACGTATCGTTTGGGGATACAGTTAATGGGTGATAATGCGTTGGGGGTTGAGCTACCCCGCAGCTTGATAACCTATGTGAGTGGACCACCCAGGTGCGGACACAATGGGAGCATTGTCTGTGTCACTGAGAGAGGGGCGGGGTAGACGCGTAGTCCTATAAACGCTCTCGGCGCCACTGACTCGGGGGGAATGTCAACCCACTCCCAACCATGCAACAAATACCAACCACACGAAATCACAATAATTACACTCAGAAAAAACATTAACGTATCAGAGGTATTCTCCTCTGTTTTAATTAATTTTACCCTGTCACAGATCGCCATATAATGAATATTATGCTCTTTCGTTGCAACTAAGTTGTTACTGATACTTACTTTACACCTAGTCATTTACACATGTATATATGGCTATGAAAAATGTTATCAGAAACCTCAAATTCTTTACTAAGTTGCTGCTATAGTATTTTCTTTTTTAACAACCTCTACGATTTACAAATTCAAAAGTTAAACTGCAGGAAGTAAACAAAGAGAAGAAATGTTGTTCTGCCATAACCTATCAAATTGGAATAATTATTAATAGTTTTAATAGTTTTAATACCGTAAATTAAAATTAGATTTTCTCGATCAGGTATCAGTGTTTGTAATATGGCTGCGAATGGTCCGGAGAAAGCATTTAATACGCTCAAATTTCTTACAATTCGGTCTATTGCCTATGTCCACGTGAACGTCGGGAAAAATGTTGATAGGATCCACCCCCCAAAAATCACTTATGCAAGCTGTATGCAAGGTTTGTCAAAGTCGGGGATTTGTGTTAAGGAAAATGTGAGGGCCTCTTTTCGTGACAAAGGTTAACGTGGATTGGATCACTCACGTCAACTAATGTATGTGTTTGTTGTACGTTATGATTCGTAAGTAAATAGAGTCACTCCTACGTATTTATAAGAATTCCCGGTTGTGTTTGTTGTATGTATTACTATAATTTGAATTATTTTGCCTTTTCATTACATTTTTTTAAAATCTATTTACTTACATTATAGTTGGCCAAACAATAATAATCGTAAAATTCTAACATTCATTATCATTATCAGCCAGTTCAGTCATCTACTGATGTGGCCTCTTGAAGTCATGATTTCAGGTAGAACTTGAGCAGTTTCCTCCAGGTCGAACGATCTTCGTTGATCCTCTGCCAGTTAACTCCGACAATCCTGCCTGTGTCCTTGTCCAATCGGTCTGGTGGTCTTCCTCTCAGTCTATGGTGATCTCTTGGGCTCCATTTTAACACTGTATTTGTCCTTCTCTGGTCTTTTATTCGCACAATATGACCGTTCCATTGTCACTTCAAAGATGCTATCTTCTCTAAGATGCCTGTGACCTTTGTAACTGATCTAATTTCTGTTGCTCTTTTCTTGTCCAGGTCTCACAGCCGTATGTCAGCACGGGAAGAATGAATTCTAACATTATTGCATGATTTTAAATCAATGAATATATTAATTTATTAATATACTTATTGCCATTAAAAAAAAAAAAACAATATTGTGAATGCCAATTTTACTTGCTTAAATGTGGAATACGTAATTATTTGTATTGTAGTGGTTTGGCGGCTCAGTTGGTTAAGGCAAGATCCTTATATCGAAATCCCTGTCTCTGCCGGATTTTTTATGGTCTTTTAACCTGACATTCACCTCTGGCAAAACTGCGTCTGTTCCCTGGATGTACACGCTATGACACTTCTGTGGTTCGGATTCCACATTGATCTGTAGGTCTTCTTTACCCTGCAGGATTTCCTGGTTCCGATACTGTGGCAGGCCTCAGTAGCGTAGGAGATAGAGGGCTAGCTCCGCGTGCCGAAGGTCGCCGGTTCGAGTCCGGCCGCGGGCATGGGTGTTTAAGTATTGTGTCTCTGAATGTCATGTTCGTCCTGTGTTGTGTCTAATTAGCTGGAAAAAATTCATGCTGGAGAAACTGAAAGCACTGAGAGACATAATTATTATCGAGCTGGCTGTATCGCTTAAGATGCCGAAATTCTTTCATACAAAAAAGAGTCGCATGCACGGCAAACCGACAAACCGAAAACTCTGTCATTTGGAGGCCTGATCCTTCAAGTATATTCTGGCCAATAATGCCATAAGCATTTACTATCACTTGTATTAATATAATATTATGCTTGTGTGAGAATTCTAAAACAATTACATACTCAATTACTTTGTCATATTGCCCACCACATCGAGCGTGAAAACTGCTGTTCATAGGCAGTTCTTTCAGAAGTAGCTTGGGAGACGAAAAAATCAGTACTATTTGTTTCTTAAGATCCTTTTTAAAAAACGAGAAATGCTTGATTGATTTCTAAAATATTCTTTTTTTCTTAGACTCAATGTAATTTAGTATTTTTATTTAAGTGTCTTATATACAATTGACGTTTATTATTCAATTTGATAACACTTATTCTGTATGCTGGATTCCACGGTATTGACGCCAAACCCGCAGATGTCCTGCGGGATTAATATCACTGCCGTATTACAATCTTTATTTGCAATGTTATTAACCGGGCTGTTTATTCTAACTGATTGTTTGTGACAGTTTATTAAGTGTCTCGTGGTTAATTATTATATGAAATAACTAGTCCACGATAAAGATAAAATTTAACTTGTAATTATTTTCATAACCACATCGAACTTCAAAGATACTGGTCACATTTATACACAAACTCCAGCGATTACATTCAACACATGTTCCAAAGACAATACTGCCACGCACTCTCACAGTATACATAAAACTGTTCGCTCAAAATTGTCTTGGCCGACGTAAACTGTGTCCATAAACTGTCTCTGTAAAAACAGTTTTTTTTTGTTTTTTTTTGTTTTGCCGCTCGCTTCATATAAGTTTCTTCGAAAGTTCTAGAACATTACAAAGGCTTCCGACAGATATTTCTCGCACTTTAACAATACTTAAACAATTAAAAACATATTAAAAACAATCAAAATTAATACAAAATCATTTAGAATCATTACGAAATGCTCATAAATGAAAATTAAAGATATTTAAACACAAAATTATACACATAAATCATCTTAAACCGTAGTAAATCATCATTTAAACATCGCAGCCCACCTTAATACTTGGAATTAGAAACATTTAAGCAATTCTCTTGCATAGTTATGTCCTTAAACATATTAAATGGTATTTACATAATTTCTTTTCATAAGACAAAGTCTATTTACACTGATTTACAGTAAATTGGATGACAAACATACAAGATCATTTTAAATCAAACTCTAGCTTGCTAAAAATGCTTCATAAAAAAATGCTTAGGTTTGAGGTCTGTTACAAATTGGTCAACAGTTAACACACTAAACAGCGGTTAATTAAATTCTGATACGCCAAACCAGATTTCGAATCGCCTGCTTAGTTCACCGCACCTAGCGAAAACAGCCCTGTATGTTAGAGCTGGTTGCTCAGTCTACCTGTTCACTTGTCAGACACCCACGTGTAGAACATAAAGAACACCCGTCGCAGTGTGAGGGACGATCGCTTTTCGCGTCACAGAACAACTCGCGGCAGGGATAAGTTATGCGCGCTGCGGAATTTCGTCAAACACTTTTACTACTCGCGGCTAGCCGTGAAGTTATGTCCAATTTGTTTGCGGTTGTGATTTGAGGTCGTGGCTTTCCTCGCCCAGCGTGACTTTATGTGGCCCCGCCAGAGTGAGTTACGGTCGTGCGAGGCCGGCCCGGCGGACGAATTATAGTGCGGTACCTTAAATCACGTGCCCGGGTCCCCAAATCGGCCGGCGGGCCCTTTTGTTAGCGCCTTAACGACTCGTAATGTGCCGCAACCACTTGTTTATGGAGTCTTTCTGCGTCTGGCCTGGACACTCGTTGGTTGTCTGCCGTAACCACCTCGATGACGTCACGCACAGTAGTTACAGTATGCTCCACTTTTCAAACTGTAAACATTGCCGCGCAGGGAGTCACTGTGCCCGTAGCATCGATGAACCTAAGAGCCGAGGTCGCTAAGACACTGTCTGGCTCTCGATATCGCTTTAGTTGGTTCTAGTCTGTGAAACTACAATTAAATTACTTCCTCATACCAGAACACTACAAAATCCTGGCATCTTACACAAAAAGTGCAAGGCAATGCGGATAAGTAACAAGAAGAATCAGTTTGTTCACGAGTACAAAATAAACACTTCAGCTGTTGACACGGTTGATTCCGTGAAGTATCTGGGGGTGATAGTACAAAGCAACATGAAATGGGACATGCACATAACTTCCGTCGTAGGCAAGGCAAATTCTAAATTACGATTCATAGGTCGTATTTTGAGTAATTGTAATGCTCAAACAAAGGAGATAGCGTATAAAACACTAGTGCGTCCGCATCTGGATTACTGTTGTGGGGTTTGGGACCCGTATCGCAAGGTTTTGATTGACTCAGTTGAGAGGGTGCAGAGGAGAGCCGCTAGATTCGTGACTTGTTGTTACAGCCCATATGAAAGCGTCACAGAATTGATACATAGATTGGGCTGGGATAGTTTGGAAGACAGACGACGTAGCTTGCGTTCGAATTTATTGGAGAATATGCGAAAAAATTTAAATTTCGAGTGCAATGAAATACTTCTTCCGCCAACCTATTTAGGTCGCAATGACCGGAGGGATAAGATTAGAGAAATAAGATGCCGTACTGATACTTATATGTATTCCTTCTTTCCTCGCACTATTCGGGATTGGAATGGGCGGGTTTAGGATTGGTGCTTAGCACCCTCTGCCACCCACAATTTTTTTGATTTGCAGAGTATGAATGTAGATGTAGATCTGTTCATCAAACAAACATTACCCCTTCTTGAAGTGAGACTCACGCCTTTCCACGGAAGCGTACAGTGAAAATAGTGTATCTTTAATTTTCCTTCAGTCTACGACCTTTCCCGAACTTCCTCTAAAACTTCAAGGATCTCAAACTTAATAAATGGAAACAATTAGTTTGAGATAAATTTTCACCACCTATATATTTAATGCACAATTTCTTGCGACGTAGTCTCACCGGTCTGTATTAGGATATATTTCTATCAGAAAATCCACCAGTACAGAATTTACCAGCTAATTAATTTTTTTGAAAAATCACAGTTCTACATAGCTTAATATTTCCTGAAGGTTCCATAACTGTCACTATATCTACTTTCATTTATATGTACTTTGCGCTATGATGGTTTACATGGGTTTCTAATTAATCAGAGTCCCTAAGAGTTGCTAACAATCCTTTGGGAGGGTCCATAAACCACATAGCTCCATTTTTGCCGCTCGTGAAACATCCCTCCCCACCACGTAGCCTGACGTGGCTTTTGCCCCTAAATCCCCCCTCCCCTTTTTCCACGTAGCCGTTACCTTTTTTCCTTATTGATTCCAGAATATATTTTATACTGTTTTCTCTTGTCAGACTACGTAAATTACATCGAAGGTAGTTAAATAACATTAATAAATATTCACATGCTGTTGTGTGGTTTGTGCCTTATTTTAACTGTGACAAATAATATGAATAAGAAGCTACTTGGCTTGGCTTAGAAACTGACCCCCCCCCCCATGTTGCTTTTCAGCCAACCCCTCCCCCTAGACGGAGCCACGAAGTTTATGGACGCTCCCTTTGCATATGTTGTGCAATGATGAATAATGTATACACGTTTCATTGTAGCCAATTTGCTGCTTATAATCTGAAAAGATTAAACAATAACTATCTCTAAACAGCGGAATATTAACCCGATTTAAAGCTTCGTTGATTCAGAACTGTCAACTTTAACATCTTGGTATATTCGCGTCCATAAGTATCTTATATTCTTTCACTGTTTCCGGTGAGTCCCCAACTTCTTCCCGTCAAACGAAAACTGGAGTTAGTTCATGATGACGGCTACCTCTCCCCTTTCAAGTACTCCTCCTAATACCCCTGGTAATAATAATCCAGATTTCGCTGCCAGTATACAGGATATGCGTTGTACATTCCCGGCACCCTCTTTACCAGTCTCCTGTCTTCCAATGGTTCGCAGTTACATACTGTGTTCTGCAGTAATATTCATAAACAAATATAGCTGCTCTCCTTTGTCGCCACTTAAAATGTGGGTCCCTTTCTATCCCACCATACTCAAGTAATAGTGTGATACAGTTATGTTACGCTACACCCCTGCTTCACCTGTACATGCCATCATCACTCGCTCCAGCAAACGCAAGGCTTCGAAACATCTACCGACCACCTGCCCGACGTGTCCTCCCCCACTGAGTTTAAAAAGACAGGGGATTATAGAATGATTTTCCGTTAGAGAATTCTTCTTAAATTAATTAAAAGTAGAGGAACTTTAGGAAATGTGTTAAATCTTTCTGTATCCCTGTAAAGTATTCGAAACAGACCATTCAGTCCATGAAGAGTAGGAGAATCTACGAAAGTCACAGGTGGTGGAGTTCTACTCAGTGTTAACTAACATTTACAATCTTGAAACAGAAATGAAATTATTAAACCCACATCAACCAGATTATATTCAATTTTATTGGCCCAGAAGTAGAATATACTACACAGACGGAAAAAAAAAATCCCAACACCAAGAAAGACTTGTGTTAGATAAACGAAATTTGGTAGGCGTGTTTATACATCTGAAAGATGACATCGATTCAAATTTCGCGCTTCGCGCATAAGTGTGGCGCTAGTAGCGCTACTCATAGCTTGCAAATCAGGTTTGCTTTAAATACGCGCTGTAAAGTTTGTGAACGTTATTTACCGCTGAGATTTGACATAGTGAGTTGATGTTAGCCAAGAATGCCTTTAAGAAGACGAAGAAGCCATTATCAACAGCTCACCGAGTTTGAACGAGGTCGTGTAATAGGGCTACGAGAAGGTGGATTTTCTTTTCGCGATATTGCAGAAAGACTTGGCCGGAATGTATCCACTGTGCATGATTGTTGGGTGCAGTGGTCAAGGGATGGTACTGCCTCAAGAAGACCGGGTTCCGGGAGGCCACGTGGCACTACTGAGAGGGAAGACCGCCGTATTCGGCGTACAGCTGTGGCGCATCGTACTGCATCTGCGGCAGAAATTCGAGCTGCAGTTGGTACCACAGTGACACAACGAACTGTTAGAAATCGGTTACTTCAAGGACAGCTCCGAGCCAGGCGCCCTGTAGCGTGCATTCCACTGACTACAAGCCATCGCCGTTTGCGACTCCAGTGGTGTCAAGCCAGAGCTCATTGGAGGACGGAGTGGAGATCTGTTGTGTTTTCTGATGAAAGCAGGTTCTGCCTTGGTGCCAGTGATGGCCGAGTGTTGGTCAGAAGGAGGCCAGGGGAACGCCTGCAACCAAACTGTCTGCGGCCTAGACACACTGGACCTACACCTGGAGTCATGGTCTGGGGAGCAATTTCCTATGACAGCAGGAGCACTCTTGTGGTTATACCAAACACACTGACTGCAAATTTGTACGTCAGTCTGGTAATTCAACCTGTAGTGCTGCCATTCATGAACAGCATTCAAGGGGGAGTTTTTCAACAGGATAACGCTCGCCCTCATACCGCTGTTGTCTCGCAACGTGCTCTACAGAGTGTCGACATGTTACCTTGGCCTGCGAGATCACCAGATCTGTCTCCAATTGAACACGTATGGGATATCATTGGACGACAACTCCAGCATCATCCACAGCCAGCACTGACCGTCCCAGTATTGACAGCACAAGTACAACAAGCATGGAACTCCATACCACAAAGTGACATTCAAAACCTGTATGACACAATGCATTCACGTTTGCAGGCTTGCATTCAAAATTCTGGAGGTTACACCGGCTATTAATTTAACAGTATTTCACATTTGAAATGCATTTTCTTGAGCTTAAATTAACCTGTGATCTTGAAAATTTAATCAATTAAACATGTTAACTTGACAAATGCATTGTCCAAATTTCATTACTCTACAATAATTTTTCTTGGTGTTGGGATTTTTTTTTCCGTCTGTGTATATCGATTTCAACAGTAATTTCTGAATTCAATCACGAATTGCCAGGCAATTGGAAATTTTATTAGTTTACATAGTTTTTAAGCATATGAGGTCATTTCGAACGAAAGTACTGTTTCCCCTCGCTATGTCTACTTATATATATCAAAATAACGCGCTATCCTTTAAAATTCGTTTCAAAGTGAATCTTTTCAACTTTATGGGGTAGTGAAATTGTTCTAATTCCTTCTTAATCAAATTAACATTGACTACGAAAATATCCACCACCGTGTCCCAGTACGACCCGTAGATTACACGAGAAAGAAGTACGATTCGTTACAGATGGGATGGAATTTCCGAAAAGAAATGCCGCTAGACTCTATAATGGCGTCAGCAGGAAGAAAAGGAAACGGAGTATTCCAAAGCACTGATGCCAATATTCCTAGTCTCTGAGCATCCTTGTTGGCACACACTATTCCCAGATGGGAATATAAGGCAGTTCTGACCCTCCAATATATCTGGTGTTTGTATACGCAGATGACACCGCATACTTCTCTCTCAGCAGAAGCAGAGCTATTGCAACCAGTCGTCTCCAGGAAGTCCTACAGAAAACTCTTGCTTGGGCTAGGAGGTGGAGAATAGCTATAAATCCTGCTAAAACGCAAGCCATTATGCTTACGCGTAGATGCGACCCAGCGCTACCGGTGATGCCGCATCCTCTATTACACCTCAATGGCAAGGACATCCCCTGGTCTACAACTGTTCACTATCTAGGGGTCACACTGGATAGGAGATTAACGTTTCACGCCCACATAGAGGAAGTCAGATGCCGAGCGAGTGCGAGATTACAGCAACTCTACCCACTTATCAATTTTAATAGCCGACTACCTCCAACTATTGGAATCAAAATCTACACTACCCTTATCCGTCCAATTATGGAATATGCATGTCCTGTTTGGGCAAACACCGCAAATCATCAAATTCAAAAGCTACAAGTCATTCAAAATCTGGCATTGAAGAGAGCCCTACACTTGTGACGTCATTTGCCGACCGATGCCCTACGCGAGGCTACTGCACTGCCTACGCTCCTGGATAGATTCAGGCTCCTGGCAAAATCTTTCTAAAAAAGCTCCCAGAAGTCAAAAAATCTAATGGTCAAAAACATCGGCCAGTATGAGATTTCAGCAGACCGACATAAAAGACCATTGAGTTTAATAAATTAATGCACCAAAATAAAGACCAACCAACTCAGAAGAATTTGACCAACCTTATTAATTGGAGAAAATATCCTAGGATAACAACTCCCAAAAACACTGCCAATTGAAGAAATGGCAGAGAATGGTGGCTGTGTGTGTGTTATATCTGGAGTTAAACTTGTTCAGCAGCAGGGTCCTCCAATTCAGTCAACTCGTCTGGGTACCAAGCAGCGGATTCTGCAACAGCATGGATGCATAACTCTCTCTGAGTCAGATCTACCACCCCCAGACACTACTGCTACCATCAAAACTACAGTGAAACGTGGGATAGAGAATGGTCGAAAACATCACAACTTAGAGGTCGCCACTACGCTTGCATCCAACTCCAGATACCAACATCCCAGAGGCATCAAAAAGGCACTCCATCAAGAAGACTAATAACTACAATAGCTAGATTAAAGTTCAACCATGGTTTCTCTCCCTCGCATCTATACAGAATTAATGGAATTGAATCTCCACTGTGTGATTGTGAAGAAGATGTAGAATGCGACATTAAACACTTGTTCTTCGGCTGCAAGAAATACTGGAACAACATCACAAACTTCATGAAAACGTGTAAGAAATGTTCTCGGGTGACTATCCGAGTCAAGAATGCATTGTCACACGATATTTCGGCAACTAAATTCAAGATGTCAAGAATGCGTTGTCTGGTGAAGTGCCGGAGAATGGCGACAATGAATTTAGTTGCCGAAATATAGTATGACAACGCATTCTTGACTCGGCCAGTCACCCGAGAGCATTTCATACATTCTCAACGCCGAGAAAGACTTATAGAAAACATTTTGACAAGAGGGCACCCAGTCACCAATCAACATGAAACAGTTACTGGCCACTGAAAATGTTGTTATATATCGCTTAATACCATCATTTGTGAGAATTAATAACCTAAAAGTTTAGAAGAGCACAATTTTACTTAGTATGGCTGTATGACCAAAAGGTTAAATGCCAATAAATAAATTTAAAAAAAACTGCCAACAGGGGCGAAAAACATCCCCGAGACTCTCGCTTCCACATGAAACGGTGGCACCGGGGTGCGTGCCCTCGCGCTAAACATCGGCCTATGTTAAATGCACCGATATCGTACCATATGCTTGAAATTTCAAACATCTTAGCAGCAAGAGCCCTAAGTATCCCATGACTATTGAGAGGGGGGGGGGGGGGGGGCAGCTCAATCAGTTACGGAAATACTGGTTCCCTGGGCAGTTTTTACAAAATACATAAAACAGCGTCCAAATTCGAATCGTTCTGAAAATCATTCTTGTTCCGAGCGTAGGCGGTTGCCGCAGGGTGTGTTTACTTCTCCGTGGCAACACTGGAAAGATAAAAGAGACTGGTTTTGCGTTGTATTCCACAAAGTATTCGTAAGCGTTATTGTAAGTGTGGATGACTGTGGTAGTGTGTACAATCGTTGTAAAGTGTTGTGCATGGGAGATGAAAGAAGGAAAGGGTAAAACCTATCCTACTCTTCCGAAAGATACCGAGGGGCTGCCGAAGCTTAACCTCGCCATCCGACGGATGAAACTACATCAACAGTGCGCCGAGCGGGGCGGTGTAACGGTTAGCATTCTCGCCTCGCATTCGGGAGGGCGGCGGTTCGAATCCCCGTCCGGGCATCCAGATTTGGGTTTTCCATTGTTTCCCAAATCACTCCAGGCAAATGCCGGGATGCTTCCTTCAAAAGGCCATGGCCGAATTCCTTCCCCATTCCTTGCCCCCATCCTTGCCCCCCATCCTTGACCCCCATCCTTGCCCCCCATCCTTTCCCGTCTCTAAAAGACCTCGATGTTAAAAAGAGACGTAAAGCAGTTAAAAAAAAAAAAATCAACAGTGCCGTATGCCCTCAAACCACACGCACTCCGCTGAGGTTTGAGATTTAACCCAGGCCATTGGTGTACAACCTGGTGATTAGGAATTGTGCAGCACGACCTTTCGTACTCTGCCAGCCAAGAGTCTGAGGTGAAAATTTCTTCCAACACCAGGACTGGACCAGATAACCCCTATCTACCTCAAAACTACCGGCCCATTATTCTGCTACCGTCACCAAGGTGTTTGAGCGTCTCTTGCTCAAACGCCTAAACATTACATCGAGCGACAGAGTATTCTCCCAGACCACCAACTTGGGTTCCGCCGGGGACACTCGACCACCCAACAACTGATGATGGTGGTCGAGACTGCTACGACGGCCTTCAAACACAAAGAGCACTGTGGCCTAGTACTACTGGACATCTCCCGAGCATTTGACTCGGTATGGTATGCTGGGTTGCTACTCAGTCTCTATGAACTGGGACTCCCAGATAAAGTCATCAAACTGCTAAAATCATATCTAGAAGACCGCACTTTTAAAGTCAAAATTGGAAACGTCTACTCCACCAGGCGATGCATCCAGGCTGGAGTACCACAAGGCTCGACTCTGGGACCTCTGCTATACTCCCTATATACAGTAAATGTACCCACTCAAACTGGAATTCACACCGCCACGTATGCAGATGATACAGCTTAGTTTACCCACAGCAAAGCAATCGTCACCCATCGTCTGCATGAGGTCTTACACAAGACTAAGGCCTGGGTTAGGAGGTTGCGTATCAAAATCAATCCAACGAAGACTCAAGCCATTTTACTAACTAAAATGAAAGGACCTCGTCAGAGGCCGCAGTTAGACCCACAACTCAAAATCCATAACAACCCAATTGCATGGACAAAAACAGTTCCCTACCTGCTTGACTCCAGTTTGATCTGGAGGGTCCACACAAACGACCTCCGCAGAAGAACCAGCGCGAGACTTCAAGCGTTGTACCCAGTGCTAAACAGGGACAGTAAGCTCTCCGCACCTCTAGAAGTACGGATCTACTGCACCCTGTTAAGGCCGTATTTTAATATGCCTGCTCTACGTGGAGACACACAGCTAAAACAAAACTAAATCGACTTCAAGTTATACAAAATCGCGCTCTGAAGAGAGCCTTACATCTCGACAGCAGATTTCAGAAACAGTCCTTCATGAAGCCACAAGGTTACCAACTTTAAAAGAACAATTCAAGGAACTTGCTATCAAATTCTATAATGCAGCACATAAATCTAACACCAAGGAATCAAGGACCTAGGGAACTATCCTGTAGTAATAGGTCCACATGTTGGACCTATCTCTCTTCTACAATAAACTCCTCATTTGACAAAAACTATGCCAAACGTTACGAAATATCTAACATGAAGCAAAAAATCATCTACAAGACTAGGAGTAAATGTCGTAAGACAAACATTCCACCGTACTCTGTCCAAGGAGGAAATGGTCAGCAAATGGCGTGTGCTGCTGATACTATCACGGTGACGCAACCAGCTGAACCAATGGGGCGGGCATCGACTGATTCTAGAAACACCGACATCATATCTAACCTTTGACCTTCCAATCATCTTAACCGCAAGAATCTTAAATATCCTCGAAACATTGAGAGTGGGGAAAGAGGGCCAGCTCTTAACCCAGTAACCGCTGACACCGTATCCGTTAATCATAGACGGACAGACTGTTCCCCTGAGCCAAATTCGAATCGTGTTGAAAATCATTGCCATATTACATTTATTCGTCGTTAAGGCGGTAAATGTGAGACCAACGCACCCAAGAGACGTATAAAATCATTCTTTTCTGCAGTCATCGTCAAGCAGAGTACAATAGCAGCGAATTGACTGCAGCGATATTAAATTCATATGTGCTGCTGTCCCGAGGGTTGAAATGTTCGCGGCGAGTAACAGAGCGCAGGCTGCTGATGTATTTCCTCCTCCCTTATTTTCCAGTGGGGGGAAAAAATGGGGAAGTGTATAAAAGCTGCGTCGGGCGGAGCATTGTTCTCTGTGGCTGGGGCGCCGCCATGAATCAATAGCGGATTTATTGGCGTCGCTAAATGGATCGAGCGAGGCGCGATAGAATGGCAAGTGTCCGCAGCATGGCAGCGCCTCTACCGGCCGCAATCCACACCACACAACGGGGCTACGACAAGTTCCCGTCTTGCCGGCCTCGGTAGCGTAGGGGCTAGAGTGCTAGCTCCACGTGCCGAAGGCCGCCGGTTCGAATCCGGCCGCGGGCATGGATGTTAAGTGTTGTGTGTCTGTGTGAATGTCTTGTCCGTCCTGTGGCGTCCATACATTGGGAAAAATACACATTGAGCTGGCTGTATGGCCTCCGTTGCCGAATGCCATTAAAAAAAAAAAAAAAAGTTCCCGTCAACGAATGACTGAGAAGGGACGCATCAGACTTGGTAAAATCGGATTTCGAACTTCCTAATATACAGTACATATGTTGAAGGAAATTACTTCACATGCAACTCGAATGACCGCGACGTCGAATAAGCGTAAAGCAAGAAATCCATACGCAGTTAAGTCTCTTCATCAAGTGGTTCTTATTTTCTGAGATATTAATCTGCGAAACTCCTTTCAAATAGACGTAAGAGGGGTGATAAGAAACTGAGGTTTCAACCCGATATTCCTGAAGGATCATCTGTTATAGAGAAATTAGTAGTGTGCGCGAAATCTTAAATAGAAGATTGGCAGCTATGCCGAGTTTCAACCAACCTTCATGTGCAGCGTTAGTTGCACGTAAACACAATGGTTGAAAACTGGACTCTGAAAGAAATTCGATTTCTGGAAGTGGAACATGTAACCGCAACTGAAGTTCACAGGAAGCTCGTACAGGTTTTGCGGAGAGGCTGTAATGTCTCTTTAGCATGTCGCAGAATAGGATCGAAAGTTTGCGGCCGGTAGAGAAAACGTCACCGACGAGGATCGACCAACCTCCCTTAAGCCCGGACCTTGCTCCAAGCGACTTTCTCCTTTTTCCTCACTTGAGGGAGCACGTAGGAGGTCGACGATTCACTTCAGATGAGGAGGTTAAACACTTAGCAACAACGTGGCTGAACACAGAAAGGCAAGATTTTGACCAGGAGGGAATATTCAAACTCATCCCACGAAGCGATAAGTACCTAAACCGAAACGGATACTATGTCGAAAAATAACCTAATGTATGTACTATCAGTTGTTTGTATTGGTTGCTGGAAATGAAATTAGTTGTAGGTTTTGCAGCCTTCGTTTCTGATCACCCCACATATTCACATTTTTTTACGCAGATTATTTTACCAGCTGAAGAATGTAAATACTTTCAAATACATTGAAGTGTTATACAGTAACGTTAGTGAGACAAGTGAATGAGATTTTTTTTAAGAAGACAGAAACCTGTTATAGAATGGAATATTCCACAGAGAAGGATGTAATCTGTCGCACATACTTTATTCTTGTCCTAACGTGTTGTGCTAAAACATGGACACTGAAGATGCGGAATGTTAACAGAATCCAAGCAAGTGAAATAAAATTTCTTAGAGGCAGGATAAATATTATAAGAATAGACAGGATAAGGGACGAAACAATTAAGAGTTGCAGTAAAACAGGAAACCTTACAGGAAATGATGTAAGAGGCTAAACTGGAATGGCGTGGGCAAGTTAAGGATTTGTATCAGCAGAAAATACAAAGGAAAATTCACGATATGAAGATTCGAGGTAAAAGGCCAAGGGATAGATTGCTAAGAGGAGTATGAGCGGAATAGAGGAGAGTACTGAACCAAGGCAGTGACAGAGAGGTGGTGGGAAGAAAGACGGAAATGGAGAGGTTTGTGCATAATGCAGACACGGCCAGCAGATGGAAACTGTTAATATTTTAGACCACTAGATGGAAGCTACCATGGGTAGGGATTAATTACCAATTCACGTTCTTTAAAATACTCTGGTAGAAATACTTAGCTACGTTAAATGCAGTGTTTTAAGGATAAAGGCTGCAAAAAAAAAAAAAATACTAATATCAATAGCACATAATAAAATAATCTCAGTAATTCCACACATGATCTCAAATTATTGTTTTAACATTTTTCTTAGCTATAAATACGTTACAATGTTGGAGCAATGTTATGTATCAATAGAAAAGGTTCAGTTTAATTTAAGTGTGATGTACCACACACTCCGGTGACAACTTCCACATACCCATTTTTCCCCTTTCTTGTGCCTGCCTACTTTTTCCTTCTACGAATTTCAATTTTAAATTCTTTTAATGATTTTGGTAAATCACTCATTGCTTTACTTGGTAATTTATTCCAATCCCTAACTCCCTTACATACAGAAGTAAATTTTCCCATACCTTTATCCCCAATATCAGGTGCTAGATTGTGGTCATAGGTATCTTTTACCTTTCATGAACCACTATTAATTGTTCCACCAATATCTTCCCATGCCTCACCACCAATAGACGCCTTGTACACTCACTTTATTCCGCTCCTGTCTTCTAATGAATCTTATTCCAGCACATTTGTAATATCAGTTTTTTTTTTGCAGATTTCCCAGAGACAGATCTAGCAGTCCTTCTTTGCACCCCTCCAACCCCTGTATTCGTTACCCGAAATTTGTGTTTCATACTACACCACCATATTCAAGCAATGGTCTGGCCAAAGTTTAGTAACGTGAAATCAGAATCGTGGAGCGTGGTTTATATAAAGAAATATGTGCCAGAGCCAAATTCCATTTTAAAGCCCTGTAAACGTTTTGGTGCAGACCGGAATTCAAACCTAGGATCCTCTGAGAAAGCAAACAGCTGAAGGCTCTTAACAGGAGTTGTGCTGGGTCGCTGCGCCGCCCTGGTGGCTATTGTGCTTACTAACCTCTCGTCTGATGACATCTACTAATACCCGCTCAGCTCTCAGATAAATGGCTCTATAATTTTCGGATAGGGCCGTGACGCGCCCTTCCGGCCCCTAACTAAGCTATTTGTCTCCCTCTTAACTCATCTATTCGTACACGTTTAGCTTTATGCGGCTATTCATCCTCTCTTAATTACGTTCCGACAAAGAGTTTCACCTCACAAAAGGGTACCGTGGAGACCAAATTGGGTCCAACGCGTGTAATAGATTTGAAAATGGGAAAAATTGTAGAACAGCTGAATCAAAGAGCTTATAAAGCATCTACATAGTTACATATTTCATCATTAACCATTAAGCAAAACAGCACAAATACTTGTGTGCGTGGAGACTTTCCCGGCGTACTGAAGCAATGTAGTCTTGAAGACTACGAGCACAAATACTTGCTTGCGAGAGATCTTGCCGTTGCTTCTGTTACGTTAATCAAGAAAATACAACCGAGAGTGGTGGGTGGGTGGTAAAGCTCTGCCCTTGCATTCGGGAGAACGCGGATTCGAATCCCCGTCCAGGCATCCAGATTTGGGTGTCACGAAATCATTCCATCCGAATGCCGGGATGCTTCCTTCGAAAGGCCATGGCCAAATTCCTTCCTGTTCCTTACACCCGGTCCTCTACCTACTCTAATGACCTCGAAGAGGCGTAAAGTTAGCTAAAAAAATAATAGAAAATTTCTGGAAAATAAATTTGTTTACCTCTTGTCTCGCGAGTGAGGGATACTTTTCAAATCTCGTACCTGGTCTGGCAATCTAGATTTGTTTACCATGGTTTACTGAAACATGTACAGATTGATGGCAAGATGAATCCTCCACAAAGGTCATTTCCTCACTTACAATCCTCTCCCGCGACTAACTGCATCAATGTCGACGAATCACGAAATCCTAGTAAAAAAAAAGTTGTGTATTTTTATTAAAATTATTTTGTTAGTGATTTAAAGATTAAGGGTCGTATATAGATTAAAAATTGATTCGGTGAATACTTATTAACGTTCTTTTAAAGAATACAGGTTATTTTAGAATGGTTTCTATTTTGATGCTTCCTTTTCCTGGGTTGTTGAACCTATTTAATAAGCTGGTGTCAAATAATCCTGACTTAACATCTTTAGTAGCCCGCTAGATTGGACAGAAGAGCTTCTTATCAAGATACCAGAGATATCCTCAGCTACACAAACGCCACGAGGTTAGCAAACTCTCCTCTAGAATCCCACCACAACAAACGTCCACAAACACTCAAGTCAACCACTCGGCTACCCTTTCAGTGTCACTTAGACAGCACTCTTAAGAAGAGATGGTTCTAAAATCTTGCTAATATACAAAAAGTACAACAAAATGGAATATTAATAATACCAATGAAGTAAAGCACACAATGAAAAAACAAGAAAAACCGAATCATCATCGTCATCAGCCACCATTCTCTGCCATTTCTTCAAAAGGCAGTGTTTTATTGGAGTTTTTATCCTAGGATATTGCTCCTATTTTCAAAGTTTGTCACTTATTCCGAGTTGGTGCATTAGTTATAAATTGCGGACCGACACAAGAGACCATTGAGCCTAATATATAACTAATGCACCAACACAAAGACAAACCAACTAAGAAGAAGTGACCAACCTTGAAAACAGGAGAGAAAAACCTTTAAATACGACTTCAACCAAGGTTATTCTACTAAAGATTGGGCCCGAAGCGATGTGAGCAACTATTGGTTGTTGAGAATGACGTCACCATAGGGGCAAACAGAAGCAATTGATACAAGCTGCAAATGTATGCAACGCGCATATGTTCAAAACATTATATCTTACGCATGCCGAAAAAATTAACTAAGAGAAAATTTATAAGTATTTGTTGCTAAGATTCTCATACCTTCTTGTGTCATTTTTTTCTCCCTTCTTCTTTGGAGCGTATGATGTGAACAACTGACGAGATTTTCTCTTCAGTACAATTTCGCATTCCAGTTCCGTAAACAAATAAACATTCCTGAAATTCAGTGCCACATCTGAATACTTGTCGAATATTTTGCAACAATGTGTTTAACAATATTCTTTTCATTTGACATACAATCACAGTAGTAAGCTTATTTCTTAACAACAAATAACAGTTTTTTTTGGAATAGCACGTGATGTCACTGCTCGCAGACGACATCCCTTTTTCATGTGTCTCTTCTATCAGTAAACATTCGGTCTGATTTTTCGAAAATATGTTCTTCAGTTCCTTTGTAACCTTGCTGTGTAGTAACTTATTTCAATTATTCCTGAGCGTTCTTTGTTTCCTGGAAGTTGTTCTCAATTCATTTTGCAGCTAAAGAAGTAGCTACCAGTTTTTTCGCATTTGCTTCAAGATCCCCCACATGTGTTTTTAGATATTTTTATGCACTAAGTAGCGTAAATGATAAAAGTTTTGGGTTGGGAGTCATTGCAAGTGAGAAGGTGGTTGAAAAGAATAGTAGAGACCATTTACAGGAAATCTACTGGCGATGCGGCCTGGATAAATATTGATGGAAGGTTTAGAAATAGCAGGTGGAAGGTAATAGAGAATCATAATAATTAATTAGCAATTGGTGACTGACATCGGGTTGTGTTAAATTGTAGGTAGGGGATTAGGAGACTAGAACAAATTACCTAAGAACGAGTGATATAGGTACCACACACTGTGAAGGAATTTAAGATAAAAATGCGTATGAATTGTAAGTAGATGTGTAGAAAAGTTGTCACTGTTATCACTAGGTTATGATTGTAATTAATAATAACAAATTTGTAAGTATTAATTATGATCAAATCGCACTGTTCCTTCTTTTTTTCAAGCTACATAGGATAAGGATAAAAGTTGCTATTTTTTCACGTGTCTGGATTGATATGTATCAGTTCAGCAGCTTTGTTTTTGCTGATGTTGGCCGGTAAACTATTAATTACAGAGGTATTAAAAAGAATTTCACAGTTTGAAATACTTTTTAGGATAAAATTGTGGGAGCATGCAGTTTAAATCGGCCTTACGGTAATATTTATATATTCTCGTTTTCCTACGTCGCAAATCCTTCTGAAAAGATGACATGTGATACCAATATCTTCCGTTTTTTTTCTATTGTAAGATGTAACGACGGCGAAATTATATTCTGGTATGTTAGAATAGTTTACACTATGTCTCAATCAAAATGACACAATACGGCACGCGCCATAAGGTTAAACACTTCTATGATGACGTCATGCGCATAGCCAGAAAACTGAGCCCGGTCTGCACTAGGGCTGTTGATATTTTTAAAAATATCGGATATTCGATATATCGATATTTTAAAAAGTATTAATATCGGCTGTCAATATATCGCAAAAAAGTATCGATGTATCGATATATCTATAAATACAATTTCATAAAAACAAATATTGTAAAAATAAGGCTATCCACTGATAAATAGATGTGTGATATTGTTCTTAGCCAAGTTTTCACTTTCGAATGGTTTCGTTTGGTGATTATAGTTGCTGATTTTCTTTTAATATTTGACTATTATGCGTGTCATAATTTTCATAAAAATTAATAAAGTTTATAAAACTCGAAAGAAGTTCGAGACAAATCTCTTTTGTGTATTTTTAAGACTGATAAATAATACAAATTAGGCATTTATTTAGCTAGACGTTCAGCTGCATTATGGCCAAGTTACATAACTTTTTATTATAAGTTTTTTTGTGGTATTTTCTTTAGTTTTGTATGATGATTGCTTATTATGAGTTTTCTTACTTTTCTTGCTCTCTAATTAGCAACTTTTTCTTTTTGCACTTCTCACAATTCCTGCTAATTTTAAGTTGTACTTCCCTGGACAATAGGCAAGCTCATTTCAAACAATGGGCTCGCGTTCCATTCGTGCTGGGGAGTGATGCCTTGCCTACATTGTTGTAATCTGAGTAGACTTGTTACCTATAACTTACAAATTAATTGTAGAAACATAGTAAGAGTTTCTTAAGCTTGCTTATCTCTATGCTTAACAGAAATCTGAGGGACATAGTGTCATCCAGAGTAAACGAAAAAAGATAACTTATTTTTTTTTAAATATCGACGCCGATATCCAAATTTCAGTATCGAAATATCGATATATCGTTCTAAAAAATTGTCTCCCCCCACCCAACTGACTTTAGCCTACGAAATGAAATGAAATGCTTCAAAAATTATTAATAGTTCTTGTAAAAAACTCAAGTGAAATGTCCATAGTGCATGATGTAAAAACAAAACTTCTACCTAAGTACTCGTAAACACCGCAGCTGTGTTGCTTTATCTATCTTATAAATGCACAAAAGCCAAGATTTCCCTCGCTCCATTTTCCGAATTTACAATCACATTATGCCTTTCACTTTAGTAACAATAGTGACATGCATAATCACCAAGACAGAATTAAAAAAAAAATTAAAATCAACGATACATAACACCAAGAGAAACCGTTCTGATTCAGAAAGTAAAGGCCTTGTTCAGAACAATATCTTACAACATTTATCAGTAAACTGTCAAGAGACCTGACCCTCTTTTTACGAGGCTTGTTTTTGTTACGATTTTCTTATATATAAAAAACAAAGTCGAAGTATCGATATTTTTCGATTTATCAAACTCTGATATTGATACTTTTAAAAATATAGATATATCGAAAATCCACTTTTTTATATATATTAACAGCTCTAAACCTTAAAAAAATGTGTAAGAGTCACAAGAAAACATATTTGTGCAAGTTAACTTTAGAAGCAACAATTAGTTACACCTGGCATCAAAATTCATGAGTAGAGAAACGTAATTTAACCATCAATATATTTTCCGCATGATAATACAAAAACTGATATGTAAATACAAGCCACATTATGCTTCCTGTATGTAAGCACAGTTTCGTTATATGTAAGAAGAAAACCATTAAGTTCAAAAGTTAAAACACATATTACAGCAAAGGAGTGTAGGTTGAAGATACCTCGACGAGAGGTGAAACGCGTCCGTGAAATAAATAATAACCAACAATAGTTGTATTGGCCTATTTATTATTTGATTAATATAATAATAGTTACTTAACCAATCAACCACAAAAAAGTATTAAACATTAACCAATATATTGTCATGTTTTTTTTTTTTTTTTTTTTTTTTTTTTTTTAACATTTCATTCCTCCCAGCTGAAGGCTGGGAGGCGGGCTGCTGGAGAGTCACCGAGACTCTTTTCAGCCTACTAGTCTACGGGGAGGGAATGGAGATGGAAGGTCGGCCGTGGCCTATAGGGAACCATCCCAGCATTCGCCTAGACTGGTTGAGGAAAACCACGGAAAACCTCAACCAGGATGGCCGAACGACGTATGACCCTCGTCCTCCCGAATGATAGGTAGGAGGCCAAAAACGGCGTTCATCCATCTCGGTGAATAAGTATGGCCCATTAGACTTATATATAGTTGGCTATAATGATTTCGACTGTGAGAAAATATTCTGTTTCGTTCAGCGCGATTCCCGCTACATCAACAAGACAGTGTGGTATGACATAGAACCACATTCACGTGCGATTTCTGGCCAACACAACAAGGCACGCATTACGCTGGCTTAGAAGGACACTCTGCAGGACAGGGGTCAGCGAATTCAAGTATTACGGCGAATTCTGCATTCAAGCTGGAAGAAAGACGATACACAAGGGGACTAGCCAGTTTGTAAAGGCAGATTTACGACCTTTCACTGCTCAGTATGGGGTCGGCCGCAGTTCAGTGGACGGACAGCGTTGACGGGTGAGATGTATATCGCGTGACGAATGCAGATACGTGATACCGTCAAGACACGCCAAATTAGGGATTCTGTGAGTGCTCACTGCGTGAAAATAGTAAAACCGAGTGGACACGAAAGAAAACGACAGTTTCCGAAGAAATTCTCAAACCCCGTCGAAGGAATGATGTTTTGAACCAGAGAGTGTGCTTGGAGGGGCGAATGTTTTGCCAATAGCATTAAGTTTATAGAATAGTTCTTATTTTTTTTGTATAATCTTGTTTCATGTCCGCCAATGAGGAGAGAGACAGGAACGTCTACATCGCCGATAGGACCAGAGAAAATCGGCTGGAGTAGGAGAAGCGGCTTCCCGAAGTTTTAAAAGGTGCTGCGAGATGCTCTTCGTGGTCTTTCTGGGTCTTTTTGGTCGTCTTTTGGGTCTGACTGGTTCCTGTTCACTTGTGCTGGCGCACAAGAACGACCCAGAAAGCCGACAGCATATCATGCGATCGGTTGTGTATGCATTTTGAGTCACAAGGTGACAAATAAATTCAGTGTGGGTTCGGAGTATGCTGACTTCGCCAATGCCGGACAGACGGTAAAAGACAAACATTGCAGCAGTTAGTAATATTGTGTTTGCACTCTACCCGAGCGGAGAAGTCCGCACGATAAGAACTCTCACTCCGATAGATAAACTGAGATATTAGCCGTGGCAATTTTTTTTAACTTGATTCAGTAGTTTCTGTGATTGAAACAGACATTAGCTTGTATAAAATAGTCTCATTACGTGTCTTGCCGAAGACTGTAAATTGTCATTTATATATGAAAATCTGAACGGATATTTTGTCGTTTTGTATTGCTTAATTTAGTAGCCATTAATGTAGGGCAAAGGTGTTGATTGTAAATAATTTTGATTGTGTATAATTATTAAATTTAAATTCACCTTATGTCTGTTGGTCTTCGTTCAGAGAATATATGGTCAGGTTATGACTTTTTCATGTTTATTAGAGATTATAAATCATTTTGATAACCCTTTTCAATCCATAATATAAATACTCATATGCTTTTGGTAAAATTAAAATAAATATTAATTACCATTCAGTACAGCGGTATAACGTACCCGCTTCAACAGATTTTCATAGTTTCATACGTTATGCAGGATGCAGCCCACGACCCAGGACTAAGATTAGGTATATTTCATCTCAATGTGGCATCCAGATACTGAGAAATAAACAAAAAAGTGTCTGTTCGTTTCGTTGATTTTGATGGGTGTTTGATCACTGTACAGCCCCTGGTCCCAAGAGTAATATAGGACATGTTCTATTTCGATATGACGTCAAAAATCTAAGAAAATAACTTCAGATAAAAGTGTCGGCAAATTAATATATTTTTAAAGATAAGTCAACTCTCGCTGTCGAAATATATGACGGCATACTTATCACCGGCATCGTGTTATTCGAAGTTAAAAGTGATATTAATCATCAATCATTAATCATTTAACTTATTTCTTACAGTCGTAACACCGCCGCATTCTTGACTGTAAACTAGGAGGTCAAATTGTAGAAGGCAGAATACAATGTGATCAGAGCAACATCAGAGAAAATGCCTCCCTACACAAGAGTCGAATAAACTTGACCCACTGATAATTGAATCGATATTCAACGCTTTGTCACACACATTATGAAAGAGTGAAGATACCTTTACATCTGCCGTGCCTCAAACTTACAGCGCACATGTTCTGCTCAGTATTTTCATGTTAGTGCACCTGAGTAGCTTCGGTCAGACGTAATAAACTGATTCCAATTTTACAGTGCAGTCTGCATTCTAATTATAGTATGTAATCATCCGTTACTTTCCCCGTATTATTCAGAATTTTTAGGTTTATAACTGGTTGTTATTTTCATCGCAAGGGAGCAGCTATAGCGTCTTAATAGGATACATTTTTAATGTGAAAATTCACTGGGAATTATTAAAAAATTCAGAGTAGCTATCAATATTTTTGGTACTCACCCAAATGTAAAATTTGTAGCACTATGGCCACTCACCGATGCATGATTAAAGAGTGGAGCAATATATTGCCATGTTTTTTTTTTTTTTTGTTTTTTTTTTACATTTCATTCCTCCCAGCAGAAGGCTGGGAGGCGGGCTGCTGGAGAGTCATAGGGGACTCTTTTCAGCCGATCTACTACTACGGGGAGGGAAGGGGATGGAAGGTCGGCCGTGGCCTTGTAGGGAACCATCCCAGCATTCGCCTAAGTGTCTGAGGGAAACCACGGAAAACCTCAGACAGGATGGCCGAACCGAGTTTAACCCCGGTCCTCCCGAATGATAGGTAGGAGGCCAATATTGGCCTCCTCCCATCTCGCCATGGTTCATTAGACTATTATATAGTTTATTATGAATATTCCCACTGCGAGAAGAAAATTCTGTTTCGTTAAATGTGAATCAGGCTGCAGCAGCAGAACGGATTTTTATAGAGTTTCAAGCATTGTACATCCCCGGTCCCAGTACTAAAATGAGGTATACCGAAGCTGAGAAATAAAGAAAGACGCATGTATTTATCCTTCCATAAGTTTCGTTGAAAATGATCCACACAAAAACTACTTGTCGGATTTCGATCGTGTTTTGAACACTGTACAACGCATGGTTGAATTTGTTTCATTTTAATATGATGTCAAAAAGCTGAGATAATAAGATAAAAATACCCAAAAATTAATACCTGAAGTAAGTAATTCACTGTCGAAATATTTGAAGAAATACTTACCAACAGCATAGTGTTAATTCGAAATTGAAAATGACATTGATCGTCAGTAACTTAACTTATTTTTTACAGTTGTAACCTACCCGATTTCCCTCTGTATTTTTCTGTTATTCTTGACTATGTGTAGATTGTAAATTAGGGGGTCAAATTGTCCGTATGAGTAACTTTGATACAGGGCCTTACTTCATCTCATAATTTTTAGTAAAATAAAAAAAAGTAAACAAACCTACATGCAACGGAAAATGTTGGATAAAATAAAATAAATTTTGTTCGATGTTTTTTAATAGATACAAGAACTGCTTATGTTTATAGGCAGCAGAATGTATCAATAAAATTTACTTCATTATTAATTATAATACGAAAACATTTTATTGAAAATATTAATTAATTTCTTTATAATACCCATATCTATGTTTCCTGTTATGATATATGCGATTTCGCTATAATCTTTACACAACGTCTTTTTTTTATTATTCTGCAAACAAGAGACATTTCCAGGACCTAAATAAATGAATGACTTAAGTGTTGATATAAATATTGATAATATTACGATTGTCGATAATCTATGATCAGTTGTACATAAAAGCGCAGATTGGTAACCATTATATTGTTAGTTACATACTTTCGTTGTAACAAACCTCTTCTAACTGTCCATGGAACATTTTGTTTCAGTGTACGGTACTAAGAAGTATTCGAGTGGTTGAAAAAGTGACTTGCTGGGCGAAAGAATTCTTAGAAGATAGAAAGCAAAAAGTTAGGGTAAGAAATACAGAATAAAAAAAAAGTTGAAGTGAAAATGGGAGCGCCACAAGATAGTGTGTTGGGACCGTTGCTACTCCTTATTCTAATGAACTATTGTGTTGATGGTTTACTGTCAGGAGTTAGATTGTTTGCATACGACATAACCTTATTTACTAGGATCAAAATAGGAGAAGGCTGTGAACAGTTGAGGGAGGATCTGGAAAGGATAGGTAAACATGGGATAAAGATAAATGTGAAGAAGAGTCAGCTTATTAAGTACACAGAAAAGAAATTAAGCTTGATTGTAACTCTGAGGTGAAGAAGGAATTGCTTATTGAAGACTTGTAAATAACTTGATATAACATTTGATAACAAAGTGAACTAGGGAGGACACATGGGATAGGTAGTAGGAAAAGCTTCAAAATCGTTCATCTGTTGGAGAGATTGATGAGGGGATGTACCAGAGAAGTAAGGGAATTAGGTTACAAGACTTTGGTCAGACCATTGCTTGAATATGGTGTAGTAGAATGGGGACCCACATTTTGAATATTAAATACAGGAGTTGGAAATAGTGTAAAGAAGGGATGCTAGATTTGTCTCTGGAAATTATCGCAGAACACAATCTGTAATCGATACGGTAAAAGGGATGGAATGGGATTCATTAGAAGACAGCAGGAGGATTAAGTGAATCATAGGAGTGTAGAAGGCGTATATTAGTGATGAGCCATGGAATGATATTGGTGGAAGAATTGGAGAGATCCATGGTAGAGAAAGACCATGACCATAAGCTGGCGCTCAATTTAAGGCATAAGGATGTGAAATTTTTTTGTCGTAAGTAAGTGGGTCAGGGATTGGAATAAATTACTGATAGAATTAATGAATAATTTACCTAATTCACCGAAAAAATTTAAAGCTGAAACTAGTTGAGGGTAACAGTAGGCAGGTAAGGGAAAAGGAAAAAAATTGCGTGTAGGGAAATTGCGAATGGAACCCGCGCTCCAGCGGAACTAAATTAAATATCAAATTAGAGTACGGTTACTATCGAATAAAAGTATGGACCTTGGTTAAAGTAAAAACTTGATGGCTTAGAAGATAATTAACTCTGAACTCCTTTGAATCAACAAGAGATTAAACATTAATATTTCAAAATTAGTAGAACGTTGAATTTAATAATTTAAACTGGTTATAGGGAAATTGGCCCTTCAACAACTACATAATGGTGACAGATTTTCGTAAGTTATACGGTTTGCAGTAATTAACGACCAAGCGTGGTGGTGAATCGGTTAGCGTTCTGGCCTCACATTCGAGAGGACGACGGTTCGAATCCCCGTCCGGGCATCCAGATTTAGGTTTTCAATAGTTTCCCCAAATCACTCCAGGTGAATGCCGAGATGCTTCCTTTAAAAAAAAGGCCATGGTCGAATTACTTCCCATTCCTTGCCCCTCATCCTTTCCCGTCTCTAAAGATCTCGCTGTTAAGAGACTTTAAGCTGTTACAAAAAAAAGTAATTAACGAATACCACTCAAGTGAGAACCTTTTGCTCCGTACTCTAGCAACTTTCATAGTTGTGAATGTTGCAATCGAATGGTGTAAAAATGAATGCTTGAAATATTTTCAGATGAAGGACAGGCCATTTTGGAAGGTCTGCCTAACCTGCGTAACCACTACAGAAAACTCTAGCAGCGATACCGCGACCCAAGGGATAAGAGACAATACCTCCAACTTGCACGACAGCTAAAAACTCGGCTAGAAGAAAGAAGAACGTAGAAATGGGAGGATTAAATAGCAAGCCTAATGTTACAGAACATAGAGGTATGCAATTAATTAGAGCCTTAAAAGAACTGAGGCAAGCCAATATTGCAGTAAACGGACTGGCCGGACCTTGCTTCCTTCCTCTAGCTAAGGCTGATATACTAGCCGAAAACTTCACAGCCCAGTACACCACAGCAGAGTAACAGCTCGCACCAGCAGAGACCCGGCAAGACGAGGAAACAGAACGTCAAACATTGGAAAACGTCCAACAACCAGCTGCCGACCAGCCGGAACTAACAACCCCGGGCACGGTACGAAGCATAATAAAGAAACTTGCAACAAATAAAAGCCCAGGACACGACAAAATTGAAAACATACATTTGAAAAACCTGCCGATAATGGGCTTAGTGCTCTTGACAAAAATTTGTAACAGGTGCCTCGTAAATTTTTACTACTTCACTGCCTGGAAGCTAGCAAAAGTTAAAGCCTTACCATAACGTGGAAAGGACTACCGTCAAGTTATAAACTATCATTCAATCAGTCTACTGTCGTCAACATCCAAGGTGCTAGAAAGAATCCAGCTAAAGAGAATTAACAACAGTCTCGAGGAAGAGAAGGCAATAATACTAGAACAACTCGGATTTCAAAACCGAGTAGCCGCTACAACTCAACTGCTCCAAATTACAGAAGATGTATCTAAAAATTTCAACCTTAGTAAATCTACGGCAGCAGTATTTTTAGACATAGAAAATTCTTATGTCAACGTTTGGCACGCTAAGCTTATTCAGGAATTAATGACACACACAGCCATTAATCACTGTTACATCAAATTCATCGGCAGTTATTTAGCAGAGAGAAGATTCTATGTAGAAGTTGACGGTTAGAGATCATCAATATTTCCGATACACAGCTGGAATTCTACATCGCTAATTTACAAAAATAGAATCCCGATTCCTCCTTACGTGAAGCTGGCCCAGTATGCCGATGACACTACCCAGTACACGGCAGGAAGAAGCACGATCTATTACAACAACTTGATGAAGTCAGTAAATGGTGCAGAAACTACAAATTTAAAATCAATCCTGGGATATGTGCAGCTATTTATTTTACCACAGCTAAATGATACCTTGAAGATTATGGGTCAAAATATTCCCTGTGTTAAAGAACGTCGGTACCTGGGGATAATACTGGACAATAAATTATTATCCCGACAACATATAGTGGATAGGAAAGACAAAGCCCTAGCAGTAATTTCAAACCTATCACCAGTGTTACGAAGCAGCAACCTACTATTAAATGCAAATATAAGAATATACAAATCCGTTATTCTACCATTTTTATTATACGGATGCTAGATATGGGGTCTGGCAAGCAAAACCTATTTACAACAAATCCAGCTACTTCAGATCAGATGTCTAGGAATAATCCTTAATGTATCAAGATACACACCAATAGAAATCTTACATAACGAAGAAAACATTCCATTAATTACTACAGAAATATTTAATTCAACCGAAAAATTCCATAAGAAGTTAAATGAAGCCAAAGACGAGAGAACTGAAGCAATTGGAACTACAATGAAAATGCGATCTCATAGGTATGTACAAAGTCACCCTCAGTATTCTATACCAGCCAACATAGAGCAGCACAGCACGCGTACTCCGCAGGGTTTTTTTTTTTTTTTTTTTTTTTTTTTTTTTTTTTTTTTTTTTTATCTCCATTAAGACCATCTTGGATGGTCATAGCTCTGGTTTTTCCCCTGAAAGTGAAATAAAAAGTGTCCCGAAACAATATACAAACTTGACACCTAGAAGTTATATTAACAAAGGTAGTGGGACTTCACAAACAGCCGCTGAGGCAGCGAGATATATATATATATATAAATACATAGGACACCCGCCACGACGACACTGCAGCAGGTTGCCACTCGCAATCTTTCAGTTTAAATCAAATTTATTATAGGTACCACCGATATTATCCAGTAAGACGAAATACGCTCTGATTCAAATTTTTTTAAAAGTATTAATACAGGTTAAAATATGAATTTTTGCTTCATTTATTCACTACTTTCAAACTATATTGGTTGTGCTGTTTGTGTTTGTCTTTTATGTACATGGTACTGTAAATAATTTCCAATTTTTTCAGCCAGCTTTGGTAAAGAATAACTGTATTTGACAAATTTAACAGCTGCTCATTTGTGGTAGATATCCATTTTAAAAAAAAAAGAAAAAAAAAAGCTCTTGGCACTCGATTTAATCGTAATTCACACGCTGAGGTGAAGAAATTTTTTTGATCCTTTGATCCTTTTACTTTTATTCTAAGCTTGATATACGGGCACATAGATAGGCAAGGTACATTCTAGAAACCGTTATGCAACAAAAAATCACAAATTTCACAAAAGTTACAGGAATAATAAATAGCACCTTCAGACCATCTCTTGTTCAACGACACACAGGAATCAGGCTTTATAACATCCTGGCTAAACCTACACTACTGTAAGGCAGTGAGGCCTGGACACTACGCAAAGGTGATGACCTGAGGATAGTGGCAGCTGAGATGCGATTCATGAGCAGAACAGCTGGCTACACATTACGAGACAGTAAGAGATCTGATGAAATCTTTAAAGAACTCAAAGTCAAACCAGTTCTCCAAACTGTGCAAACTTACAGAACATCTTGGACAGACCATGTACTAAGGATGAAGACTGACCAAATCCCACGAAAAATTTCCAAAAAAACCATCCCAGAGGCAGGAGAGATGAAGAAAGACCACCAAGATGATGGATTGAGACCGTAACAGGCCACCAGGCCTAACACCGGATAGGAAGAAGTAACAGAAGAAAGAGATAAACAAAGGACTGTAGACACAAGACTCCCTTTTCTTACCGGTACGGACCCATAAAAAGACATCTTGGGGTACATAGTCGACTAGGCGTCAGACCGCAAAGCAAATTTGATTAAGATAGCCTTATTTAAAAATCAGTGCGTACTGTCGTTATGGTGGCATTTGTACAGTAATCAAATTTAAAATTAAAAACCTGTACCGAATTTCCTCCTCACATAAGAGTGAAATCAGAGTCTTACTAGAAGTAGAAATGCTTGCAAGAAAACTGCACAAAAATTTTCGAGGAACAAAAATGTAACTGGTCGAAAGATTTACTGATGAGGTAAGACACCAATAAAAAATTTTGGAGGTAAAAGCTGCGTTAAGATCCTGTATCAAGAGTCACCACTCACACCTTCATTGGTAACCATAAGAAAACGTCGCAGGATTGCTACAGTTAGGCACGACAGGAAAATCGAGATCATTTTTATTTTACACTATGCCGGGAATCCCTTTTATATTAGAAGAAAAATATCAAACGAACACGATAAAAAATTCCTCCCCCCCCCCCCCCCCGAGAAAGAGATGCAGTTTCCATCTGTGACAAGTAATTAATAATACCTCAGAATCCAAATAACCTGAGGTGTTAATCGCGGAAGTGAAACTTAATTTTTCCGTATCTATTTACCAGTTATAAACCTAATTGTGGCTGAGAATGAAGGTTCTAACACAAGCCCGCCAGGAATATAATCTACATATATCTAAACAGCGTAATGTTCGGTCTGTACGTAAAATTTATTACTTACTATAGAGATGCCAAATTCGTAAAATTTTGAATTTTGTCTGTCTGTCTGTATGTATGTTCGTGCATCGCTTAAATATTAATGGACGAATTTTAACTAAATTGGAAGCTTATATTGTCAGGCAGGAAATACGACACTATTTATCCCGACACAGAAGAAATTCCCAATGATACAGATTCCAAAACAGACATTTTTGAACTTTTTCTGAGTATCGCCCAGAAACTAACGAATAGATTCCAACGAAACTCCAAGTAGTAACAGTTTATGTAACTTGCTAGGATACAGTTTCTCCCGATTAGAACATGCTTCACCATGACACAGAGCCAAAAACCGTAAACTTTCAATTTATGTGTGTCTGCGCGAGTTTCTCGCAAAAAAATAAAGAATTTCAACTAAATTTGGCTTAGTGATAGCTTCTGTCATCAGTTAACGTATAAGGTGTTTTTTTATCCTGATTATTGCCATATTTCGTCCATGAAGCAGGGGGCAAAACAGTAAATTTTGGAATTTTTGTATATCCATGTAATATTGTCTGGCAGAGTTGCCTCATAATCGAAATAATGACCATGAAAAGTGTTGTTTATGCAGTAATATTGTGTTCTTCTTTGTGATTTTATTAGTAATTTTGTATAACAGTTTAATTACCCACAAATAAAGTAAAATGTTCGTACATACTACAGGCAGCACATAACTTCAAATTCCTTGTAGGGAGCCATGTAAACAATACTCAAGAGTGCCTGTGAGTCACCAACAAACGTAAACTTTTGCGATTAGTGGCAGTTTCCAGGTAAGGTAAAAACAAAACGTGAGTAAAGCATTGCATACAATACAAACTCATAAGAACAGCAGGAGAATCAAGAAAAAGAAAAAAAAAATAGGGATGCTCCTCTGCTTTTTCATAACTGACCAATATGTTTATTTTATCTGTGAATTAGCACAAATCTCATATCCAGCGTTACGAAATCGCGAAACCTACTATAATAAGCACAACAAATCCATTTCTCTAAAACTCATTCAGTATGAGAGTTGTAATTTAAGGTGCATGCATTGCCGATATAATTCGAACAATAAGACCAGTTGCTAAATTCTGTGAGGATTTTCCATCATCATTATTATTATTACCTATTATTACGATCAACATAAAAATTCTAAGCTGTGTGGTTTGAAACTTTGAAACTATTAGAACTCAAAAAACACAGAAAGCATGACAACGTGTTGGACAGTGTTCGACAGAGAATTTTGAAGGGATCGTGATTGGTTGCGTAGCGAAATGGTGATACAGAAGTAGTCGGTATGCATAAGAGCGGGAAAGACCCACTCTTCCCTCAACACTACCGGCCTGTTAGCCTCCTTCCAGCCGTTAGTAAGGTGCTTGACAGAATGCTATTCAAACGACTGTACACCCACATAGAAGCAAACAGTATCATCCCAGACCACCAGCTAGGATTCGGGAAAGGACACTCCACCACTCAGCAACGCATGAGAGTCGTCGAGAAAGCTACCAGAGCCTTTAATTTCAAGGAATACTGCGGGTTGGTTCTACTTGACATCTCCAGAGCGTTCGGGACACCTGCTCAAGCACTATGAGTGGGGGTTCCCAGGCCCGTATGTGAAACTTATTAGGATCTACCTCACCGGTCGCACATTCAGTGTCCGTTTCAACAATGCTTGCTCAACTAGAAGACGGATCCGGGCCGGTGATCCCAGGGGTCGGTTCTCGGACCAGTAATTTACACACTGTACACCACCGACGTGACAAATAACCCTGGTGTAGAGATTGCGACCTACGCAGATGACACTGTATACTCTCAGCAGAAGCAGAGCAATTGTAACTCGACGTCTCCAGGAAGTCCTACAGAAAACTCTTGCTTGGGCTAGAAGGTGGAGAATAGAAATACATCCAGCTAAAACTCAAGCCCTAATGCTTACGCGAAGACGCGACCCAGCGCTACCGGTGATACCGCATCCTCTATTACATCTCAATGGCAAGGACATCCCCTGGTCTACAACTGTTCACTATCTAGGGGTCACACTGGATAGGAGACTAACGTGGCACGCCCACATAGAGGAAGTTAGATGCCGAGCGAGTGCGAGATTATAGCAACTCTACCCACTCATCAATTTTAATAGTCGACTACCTCCAACAACTAGAATCAAAATCTACATTACCCTTATCAGACCAATCATGGAATATGCATGTCCCGTATGGGCATACGCCGCAAATCATGAAATACAAAAGCTACAAGTCATTCAAAACCGGGCATTGAAGAGAGCCCTACAGTTGCCACCTCATGGGAAATGATGCCCTACACGAAGCTACTGCACTGCCTAAGCTCCTGGATAGATTCAGGCTGTTGGCAAAATCATTCTACAAAAGCTCCCAAAAGTCAAAAAATCAAATAGTCAAAAACATCGGCCAGTATGATAATTCAGTGGACCGACATAAAAGACCATTGAGCTTAATCAACTAATGCACCAACACAAAGACAAACTAATTCGGAAGAATTGATCAACCTTGCTAATAGAAGAAAGTATCCTAGGATAACAACTCCCATAAAACATTGTCTTATGAAGAAATGGTAGAGAATGGTGATTGATGATACAGCGGACGCCGAGCGTCATGAAGACACCGCACTGCGCATAAACTGAAAATTATTAATAATAAAACGTGCATGAAGTGCACTTTGGCGGACAATTTAAGGCCATTTCGAGATCGATAAAAGTAAATTTTGAAGTAAAAAGACCAGCTAGAAAACTGGAGATATAACCAGTGGAAAGCAGGCACAAATAAAGCAAACCGTTCTGAGAGGTGTCGGATACACCGAGCGACTGACAGCCTTGTGAAGCCTCGTAGTTAATCCAGATGTCGCTGAACGGCGGCACTTAGCCAACCTGCGAGACAAGGTGCTGTCTCAATCACTTTGCGACCCGACGTACCTGTATGCACATCTCGCCTAGCCAAGTATCGACGAGGGAAAGGATTGGTCAAGAAATGTACCCTTCCCAACAGTCTATGCAGAGAGCTTCAACGAAGAGCAAATACCTTGATGACCTCGACACCAGACTACTCGCATCTGCCTCACCAAGCGAAACGGTCGAGCATTCAACCAGCCTGAAGATGGTAGAGAGCCCCACCAAACCGAGAAGCAAGGCAGCCGAGACAAAGAGGGCCAACGACCATGCTGTCACCCTTCAAGCCGCCCTGGACCATCTGCTCCAAGTCACCTTACCGCCAAACCAGGACATCATGTTCACGATACTCCAGCAGATGGCAGCCCTACCGGAGGAGACACGGGCAGCACTGGCGGCTTTCATCACTGACTGTCCATCCCAGATGGCCATCGTAACAGTCATCTACCGCCTCGGTGGGCGAAGAAACCAAGACGAGTCCAAGCAGCTCGACAATCCTCTGGTAGGTGAGAAACAAGCAACAAAGGACCAAGCAGCTACTGGTACCGAGGAGCCCGACGTTTCTCGGCTAGACGAGAAACACAAGCCACGACCGGAAGCTAGACAGATCCAGCAGCCGAACATCTAGCGGAAGCCAGACAACAAGGAAAAGACCGATCCATCAGGAATGATCGGAGAAGAAATCAACCACGATCAGTCAATGCTTTCGATGCCAAGGGTTCTGGCAGTGGGCGAGGGACTACATCAACCAAATGCGGTGTGTCCATTACGGGGGAACCCATAGCGTTGCGGTCCACGCGCGTCTGCGTGAAGCCACGCCGACATGTGCAAACTGTAGTGCTGACCTTGCAACGTGCTACGGTGGATGCGTGGTCAGGAAGAAGCTGCAAGCCTCCGCTGACTGAAGACAATACCAACCAAACCACATCCGGACTGAGGAAAAATAAAAACTCCGAGAAAAGAACACCAAAAAATCACCCTCGGTCATCTAACTGACCAAACGAACCCTTAGGGGGTTTATAATATAAGGGCCCCGACGGCGTCCATTGCCATTTCTCCCCCAAAGTGATACAGTAAAATGTGTCCCCAAAACCACCCAACCTGAAAAATAGCAGTAAAGTTGCTAATGGCAATGGGACTGAACAAAAAAGCCATTGAGGCAGCGGGGAAAAAAAATGTTCAGCAGTAAAGGACCTTCTTAGTCCATCAGTTCCAAAACTAGTTCATTTAATGCTTTATCTGTAAACTTATTATCGGACGGTATTTTATGTGCTTCAGTTCTTTTTTAGATAGAATTCCTACAGTACAAACGTCACTACCATGAAAAGCTGTGCTGCACACTTACAGTTAAAAAAATAAAAAATAATAAAAAAAATATAAAATAAAAAAAACGAATTTTAATATTATTCAAGAGTAAAAGCGCTTGATTCTAACATTGTTACAAATAATGTATCACTCTCCTTCCCTTTTCAAATCTAACGAAAACTCAATACATATCACTATATATATATATATATATATTTATTGTCATTTCATTCATCCCCCTTAATGGAGGGGAGGCGGGCTGGCAGCACACATGTCGTGCTCTTCAGCCAAATGATAATATGTTTTACAATAGATTTTCGTAAAGGAATGTTTACACTTTTACAAAAATAATACAGTAGATTTGCATTAAGATGTTACATGATCAGAGTTATAGTTTTGTACAATATTTTGTTTGCTTTTCTTGCAGATTTGTGGCTAGTAGTAGGCGATTTTGATGTCATTTACAGAGTGGGGTAAATTTTTGTTCTCTTCTCTTGTTGAGGTATGATAGGTGGTCGATCTCTGTGGTGGGTTATAAAAAGAATATTTTGGAGGTGCAGTGTTGGTGGGATTTGTTTGTAACAGGAGGGGAGGTGAAGTGGTTCTTTAAGTAGGCGGTGAGTTATAGGATTTTTCTTTAGAAGGCTATTGATAGCATATTTTAGCCGGAGAGATTCTATGTGGATCAGTATGTGAGGAAAACGCATTCTGGTATACAGTTGTTGGGTAGGAGAAGGTAGTCTTATTCGGTAGGCGATTCGGAGGGCGTGGCGTTCTATTATTTGGAGTCTATTATAGAAGTGATCAGGGGCGGAGAGCCATGAGAGGTGACCATAAGTAAGGATGGGGCGGAGAAATGCTTTGTATGTATTTATGATGACCTTGCTATGTAGTCCCCAGGATGTTCCAGTAAGTAATTTTAAAAGGTTTAGGCGGGTTTGGGCTTTGGAGGTGATGGTTCTAAGATGAGGTGTCCATGTAAGATGTCGGTCGAGGGTGATTCCTAGGTATGTAACTGTGGGTTGTAGTTGGATGGGATGATTGTATATGGTTATGTTAAAATCAGCGAGCCTGTATCTTTTACTAGTTTTTCCAAAAATAATGGCTTGTGTTTTATTGGGATTAATTATTAGTCGCCAGCGGTTGCACCATTTGAAGAAGAAGTCTAGTATGATCTGTAGGGCTTTCTCCGACTGTTGAAGGGTTTTATGAATGGCGAGGTAGGCGGTGTCATCGGCGTACTTAAGGATATATGTAGGTGGTGCGGGAATGGGTATATCGGTTATGTACATGATGTATAAGAGGGGCGACAGGACAGACCCTTGGGGGACACCTGCGGTCATGGTGAAGATGCGGGAGAGAATGTTGTTTATGGAAACGAAAGAGGTACGGTTGGTGAGGAAGGAAGCTATTGTGCGAATGTAGGTGATAGGAAGGGCGAAGGTTTGCAATTTGAAAATGAGGCCAGCGTGCCATACTCGATCAAAAGCCTTTTCAATATCTAATAGTATAAGTATTGCTGATCTGTGGGTGTTGATGTGGGTGGTCAGAAGGTGCATAAGTCTGAGGAGTTGATCTTGGGCCGATAGGTTTGGACGGAAGCCACACTGGGCGGGGGATAGGAGAGAGTGTTGTGATAGATGTTTGTGGATACGTCGTGATAGTATGGTTTCAAATGTTTTGCTGAAGACGGAGGTGAGGCTGATGGGGCGGTATGAATTCGGATCTGATGTGGGTTTGTTAGGTTTGGGGAACATAAGGATTTTTGAAGATTTCCATTTTGGGGGATAGATGCCAGAGTATAGTACGTTTGTATATAGATGAGCTAGGAGTTGATGGAAAGAGCGGGGTGCTTCTTTGAGGTGGCGATAAGTGATTGAATCTGGGCCCGGGGCAGTATTTTTCTTCGTGCTGAGGACGGATAGGATGTCATTAGCTGTGATAGGGGTGTTAAGTCCAGTACGGCTGACGGTTTGAATGTAGTTGAAGTCGGGGAGGAGGGGAGGTGATGTAGGGTTGGCACGCTGTTCGATGATAGGGGAGTCTGTGTAGTCGAATTTGGGGTCGTTTGGGACAGTGTGGATGGTTTCAAGTAGGTTGGCGAAGAGGTTGGCTTTTTGAGTGTTGTCGGGGACAGGAAGGTTGTTGTGGAGGAGGGGGTAGTTGGGGGAGGGTTTGAGACCAGTTAAGCGGCGGAAGGTAGACCAGTATTGGGAGGAGTTTTGCGAATATTTTTGGCTTAGTTGGTTGCAGGTGTCCCTCCATGTGCGTCTTTTCTGAGCGGCGATACAGTTGCGGACTGTTCGCTGGAGTTGTCGGTGGAGGGTGAGTAGCTGACGGTCATGGGTTCTTAGGTAGGTGCGGAAGAGGCGACGTGAGATATGAAGAAGTTGAAGGGCTCGTCTGGATAGTGATGGTTTGTGAGGGGTGATAGGAGTCAAGGGGATATGAGCGGCAGTAGCGTCTGTGATTGTACGTTGGAGGTATTCGGCGGTTCTAAGTAGGCTGTCTGCGTCTATGATATTTGGGTTGTCTGTCGCTATCTCGTCGTCTATGTATTTCCTATAGTCTTTCCAGTTGGTTTTATTGTAGTTTTGAATATATCTATGGGGTGTGGAGTTTGATGGGTGCGGGGTGTGGGGGGCATTGTACTGGATGGAAAGCATAATGGGGAGGTGATCACTGCCGATTGGATCGAGGACATGAAGGGTGGAGCGGGTTAGTATATTGGGAGAAGCTATAACTATGTCAGGGGTTGTGTTTGATTCGGGACGGGTGGGTAATGGGATGTTAATGATGTCACCTCTCATGGCGGTTAGGATGTTATGAAATTGATGAAGTTCTTGCTGGGTGCGGCTATGGATATTGATATCTGCCATGATGATGTATGAGCTGTAATGTTTATCTATATATGATATAAAATTTAAAGGGAGGGGAACACCGGGTCGAATGTATATGGTGACAAGGGTGACTGTGAGGGATTTGAGAAAGATTGTGACTATTATGTGTTCAGATGGATGGTTGAGTGGTGGGTGTATTTTGATGGGGATATGATGCTTATAGCCAATGGCCACGCCCCCGCGCGCTATAGGTGCTGGGTTGTCGGTTCGGGTGAGCTGGTAGGGTGACATACGGATGTGATGGTGGGGTTGGAGGAAGGTTTCATTGAGCATAAAGCAATGGATGTCGTGTTTAGCGAGGGTATGCAGGAGGAGGTTTTTGTTGGTTGGGAGTGATCGGATATTATTGAAAAGTATATTGTGGGAAAGTGCCATATTAGGAATAGTTCTAGTTGTGGAGTTGGTGGGTTTAGACGAGGGTTTCTAGGGGCAGAAATTGGAAGTGGGCGTTATTGTGAGAGTAGGTGGCGTTTATTTGTATTCCAAATACTGCTTTTGCTGCAATTGAAATTTGCGCCAGGGTGTGTTCACGGGAGAAGGGATTTAGGTTTTGTAATGTGATTGTCATGAATCTTAGGATATCTTCTATGGTCGGTGGAGGACGGATGGAGTTTGTGGGTGGTGTGGGAGGATCAATGGGTCGGAGGGGTACTGTGAGTTCTGCTTTGGTAGGCGCTGGCTTTGATTTGCATTTAATGGAATAGGTAGGATGGTTTTGGTCACAAGTATTGCAGGTGGGAGTTTTCTGAAGGTTTGGGCAAGCTTTTAAGAAGTGGTTCTCTTTGCAGTGGGGACAGATAGGGGTGTTCTTGCAGTTTGCCGTGAGGTGGTAATTGTATTGTAGACATCGTGCACACCGTGTGGGTTGGGGGGAAGGGGTTTTTGATGGTTCCACTCTATGTTTTTGATGGTAGATTATGGCTCCATTGCTAAGCAGTTGATCAATTGTTGATGCGTCTTCAGTTAGAACTCTGATCATGTAAGTGGGTCCTAAGCTGTTTTTGATTCGGAGGGCTTTTCGAACATGTAATTCGTCGTTCGTGTTGAGTTCGGCGACTACCTCTTCTTCAGATATTGTTGGGTCTACTCCTCGGATTACAGCTGTGAGTGTAGGAGGTCTTTTAGGAGGGGTTGGTTGTTTTGGTGGGGATGAGGTGACTGTTGTTAAGGTGGCGTTGTCGCCAAATGAAGGTAGTCCAATTTTGTTTTTAATTAATTTAGGGAAGTCTGGTTCATTACTCTTGATGATCATACCGTTTTTAGTGGGGATAAGTTGATGGATAGAAATGTTGGGTATATGTCGTTTGATGAATTTGCTTAGGGTTTTACTGTTCATGTATTCAGGGAAGGTCCCTTTTAGTAGGTATGTATGAATAGTCTGTGACGTGGATGGAGGTGATGATGAAGTGTCCATAACTTCGTATGTGGTTGTTGCACTATTGGATAAGGAGGTTTGTGGCGATGGTAATGAGCCACTTTTGATCTGTTCGTAGGGTTTTGCATTATTTCTGGCAGTTTGAAGATAGCTGGTGCCACGTGGTGGTTTCTGAACTATCTGTGGAAGATTTTGATGAATGCCTTCAGATGCAGCGTGGCAGATGATTGATGAGGAGGTGGTGGTGGTGCTGATGGTGGTTGTAGTAATAACTGAAGATGTAGCCATGGTGTAGAAGTGGGGGCTAGTAGTGACAGTGGGTGGAAGGATGGTAGGGTTGGTGTCTGAAAGGTCCATAGCGTTACCGTACATTGGTGTGTCCGGTGGATGTGCAGCAGTTGGGGAGCAGGCGTAACCAGTTGGCAGGCGAAGTCCGTGAGCAGGCGAAGTCCGTGAGCAGGCGAAGTCGGTGAGCAGGTGAAGTCGGTGAGCAGGCGAAGTCGGTGAGCAGGCGAAGTCCGTGGGCAGGCAAAGTCCGTGGGCACGCGAAGTCAGTGGGCAGGCGAAGTCCGATGTCAGGCGAAGTCCGAGGTCAGGCAGAGTCCGTGGGCAGGGGGTGTCCGCCGGTAGGCGAAAACCGTTGGCCGGCAGGAGGCAACTTTAGCCTCAGATGTGTAAAACTCACTACGGAAAACCTAGTCTTTTTCCGCGACGTTTCACAATACGTAATACACTAATTGTTCTAGATAACAGTCTGACAACTACGAATGTGTCACAACAATTGCAAATAAACAATTAATTCTCACAACAATATCAACAACGATGCGCATATGTTTTCTTGAACGTACATATCACTGATAGTTTGGCGTATTAATAAAGAATCGTTACACATCGCAACTGCGAGAACATTTTACGTGTATCGCAAGTAGTTCTTAATAATACTTGAAGGGCCGGGGGGAAGAACGATCATAGTCCATTTTTCCGCAAAAGTTGAGATTACATTGGGAAATGGTTGCTTATAACATACAATTTGTAACTGTGATACCATTCAAGCAAGAAAGAGCGTAGTGCGCGAGTTTTAACAGCGAAAAGGTTGGACCTGACGGGGAATAACGATCAGTCTCCATGCACCGTCTGGCAAGAATGATCAAGGTCACATGGTCAATGACGTAGATTTTCCAATAAGAGGTCAATCCTATATGGATGGTGACAAGGATATGAATCTTATTGCTAAATCTTACACCGAGACACCCAATGACTGGATGGACGTTATCAGAAACAGCAGTCAAACCAACACATTTCACGGTCATAAATTGTGCCACAGACGTCAAATTTGAAACTTGGACAGACTATTTATCTGGGATTTATGTTAAAAAGTGTCCTATGCCTTCACGGCCAATAAGAATTTTAAAGGTTGACGAAAAGGAGATTAGATTCGTTATCCACAAGGCAAACTATTTTGGAAGCTACTTAAAGTCTCTTCTTGTAGGGAAACAAGGCACAGGAAGCAAGAAACCAAGAAAATCGTCGAAAGAAAGTGAACCAACCGTACTCGGAGAGCTATACCATGGACAACTGCCCCCCGAAACCAGCAAAATTGAAGGACCTATTATATTTAAAATAGTTCTTGACCAATCCAGATTCTCAAGCATTCTACGATTCGCTGGTTCCTGCCCTTGATTTGGATGATCCAGACAAAGTTGATACTGAGTACACAGACGACACACAAATTGATACTAACCCATAACTTGCAAAAACGATTATAGATCCTATTGTTTTGAAAATTTTTTGTTCATGTTCCATCCATATAGTGTCATTTTTTATTACTGATTATAAAATAAATGATGTATTAATATAAATAAAGCTTAAAAAAAAAATATTTGTACACCTATTTTTCCGTAATTAATTCGACTTGTAACTTAGAAAATTGAATTTCGGAAATTGTGATATGTGGGACTATGATCGTTCTTCCCCGTGGCCCTTTACTTGTATTCGTGCGTAATTAAACTACGTGACAATAATCTTTATATATAAAGATGAATGTTTGTTTGTTGGTTTGTTTGTTCTTCATACAAATCCACAGTATTCATCCGATCTCGATGAAACTTTGCACACTTATCCTTTGAAACAAGGAGAAAAATACTGTCTACATTTGGTCGAAATATTATCTGTATAAATAAAACATGTTGTGTCATAACTTCGAAATACGGCGATGGACAGACACGTTGGATGTGGACGTCTCCAGACCGTGTTTCCGGGAAGTGAACTGGCAGCTTAATGGCTAAAGAGCTTGCTTACGAACGTCGTGGTCTCCGGTTCAAATCTCCGTAAAGGCTAAGGTTTTTAAAAATTGTTTTTCATCGTAAGAGTCAGGCCTGGGCCGTAGGTTATTTGGATTGAATGTTAAACTGTAGATATTATAATGTTAGGGGTGCAATGCGAGGCAAATCGTAGGTAGTCTTGCAATTTTGTAGGTGTACACTTTTTTACGTTATAATGATCCCTCAGGTGTTGTTCGCAGTCAGTGTGTGAGTGTGAACTACAGTAATACTAATATAAATACGGAAGTAAGTCTCTGTCTTTTTGTTACGTTTTGACGACTATATGGCTATATCGTTGTGATGGAATTTTATAAGGAAAGCTGTATGAAGGGCACAGGATATTTTTTCCAGTATGATTAACAGTTGTAGTCACGAAATTTTGAAATCTTATCGAATAGTGACAGAAATATGTTGGAAATTGATTCTCTTCAAGAGGCAGGTTCGACGGTAGAATGATATAGTGATAGTTTTCCTGTCATATTATGCCGACTCGATATTGTTTAGGACCAATCCTTCGTTACCAACAACTTTTTATATTTAATTCTGGCAAAAAAATTCTTAATCCACGCGTACGAAGTCGCGGGTACGAGGCTAGTTATAAATACAGGGTGTTCGCCGGGAAACGCTACCCACTACAAGGAAGAAACCACTCGTGGCGAGTGAGCGGCCAATTCCTATATGATCGTCCGTCAACCGCACAACTACTTCGAGATAATTTGGCATCATAGACATCTAAAAATATGTGTAAAGCATATAAAAATTACGTAATTCATCAGCTTACCTTGCGTAACACATATTTTAAATCTTTTAAACATGTTTCAAGACACACGCTGGGTTTCATTTCTCTCATTGGACATTATTATTGACGAAATTGTTTTCAAGTCCTTCATACACCTTTCCCTTAAGCTTACTCAAACGATAGAAGTCACAAGGGTTTTAATCGGATGATCTGGCGCCACAGATGATTACACATTTCTCTTACCCTCTTTTTTTTTTTTTTTTTTTTTTTTTTTTTTTTTTTTTTTTTTTTTTTTTAGTAAAAACGGAATTGCTGTTTTAGCTGGCAGTAAAGCGGTAGGGTACTTGCGACGAAATCTACTTCTACACCTTTTAAAGGACTTATTAGTCAAATACGTATCATAGGGGAATATTCTTTGTTCCAAACTATAACGTAACATAAATTCAACTCACGCTCACACATGAGACTCAAGTCGCATACTGGCCAAACCGCAAAGAAATCAGTCTTAACAATGGAAAATTCGCATTGTACTGCGTTATTTGACCATAGTGGAGGGCTGTTTTTTAAAGGCGGGTTTACACGGTTCACTTCTCGTAATCACTCCCGATGAATCACTCACAGTGAAAGGAAAGTGAACTGTGTAAGCAGAGAATCATCCACAGTGATCGTCCAAGATGACGGACAAAAGAAGTTGGCTCGGGTTCAACTTTTCGTCCACTATTGGTGTTTCACTCAGATGAATCATCAACAGTGACACAGGTAAACAGTCAAAATATCGAAGTGAAACCTTCTACTGATTCGATCGCAATTGTTTGTTTCTGATTGTTGTTATTTACAACACATAATGGTTTTAAATTGGAAAAATTAACATTTCTTTATTTTTAAATCTACTCTTATGCATAACAACGACTGTTTATAGAAAACAAAATTTTAAAGTTATGAAAATAAAATCTTAAGAGATAATGCTACGGAGGACGTGATTAAACTATCAAACTTTTGACAATAGATAGACATTAAGTGGAAAACTAAAAGTATCCAAACCAAGTTTTACAGCAAATTAACTAAAGTTTTAAAGTAAGTAAAATGTTGTGTAAATTGTGCTTCTAAGTAAAGTAAATGTGTTTCAAAACAGTTGTCTGTTGCAAGAAACCTGAGAGTAGTTTCTAACTTCCGTTTAGCCGGAAAACGTTTTCTCATTAGTGTCCTATTTCGTAATTAGTAGTGGGTTTTTTGATAGCAAAACTTTCAGATTCATAGATTCGAAGATTATTTTTAATTTCCATTTTGTCCTGCAATAACCGTTGTACACGCCGCAAGATCCAATTTCTCGTCCACAAACTTCTCTTTTCTTCAATGAACTTTCCTCACGATGTAACTTTCAATTGTTTAGGCGAGGTTTCTGAAAATTAAATCCACTCCAACACGCACAAGTTTGTTTGTTGCCATCTTGAAGTAAATTGAATGGTTCATTTGTGATGAAAAGATGATTCACCTTCACTTTCATTGCGAGTGAATCATCCTGAGTGATTACGAAAAGTGAACCGTGTAAACCCGCCTTCGCTCTGCCGTTCGGCGGGAGCTGAGCTTTCGCAGTGAGATGCCGTAAGCAAGACTAGGTGGGTGACGTTTCCCCGCAAACACACTGTATTTCTGGGGAAAAAATACAATCATTATTAACTAATTGCGATAGAGTTTCGGCCTTGATGGCAATTTCCCTACTCACACATTTTTCAACTTTCTTGTACCTGCCAACATTTGCCCACCACGAATTTCAGTCTTAAAATCTTCAGTGGTTTTCGTAAATTATTTATGACTTCCCATGAAAATCTATTCCAATCCCTGACTTCTTAACCTATGAAAGAAAATCTTCCCACACTCTTAGGTCTGAAATCAGTTGCCAGCTTGTGGTTGTGCTCAACTTTTCCCAAATCTAACAGCTCTTCTTTGTATTCCCCCCCCAAAATCTGCTTAGGATACCAGAAGTGTGGGTCCCATACTACAACATCATATTCAAACAATCCCTTACTTTATTGGTATATCCCATCATTCTCTCCAATAAATGAAAGATTTTCGAACCTTTTCCTACTATCTCCCCAATGTGATTAACCTAGTTGAGTTTTTGTCAAATGTTATGCCAAAAATATTTACTCTACCAGCCTTCAACATATAATTCCTTACTCACCCTACAATCATATATTCACCTACAAGCATATACTC
>JARYHS010009186.1:40452955-40543440 GCA_031002005.1 Vandiemenella viatica | reverse complement strand
GGAACTTGTCGTAGCGCTGTTGTGTGGTGTGGATTGCGGCCGGTAGAGGCGCTGCCATGCTGCGGACACTTGCCATTCGAGGCGCGCCTCGCTCGATCCATTTAGCGACGCCAATAAATCCGCTATTGATTCATGGCGGCGCCCCAGCCACAGAGAACAATGCTCCGCCCGACGCAGCTTTTATACACTTCCCCATTTTTTCCCCCGACTGGAAAATAAGGGAGGAGGAAATACATCAGCAGCCTGCGCTCTGTTACTCGCCGCGAACATTTCAACCCTCGGGACAGCAGCACATATGAATTTAATATCGCTGCAGTCAATTCGCTGCTATTGTACTCTGCTTGACGATGACTGCTAAAAAGAATGATTTTATACGTCTCTTGGGTGCATTGGTCTCATTTTACCGCCTTAACGACGAATAAATGTAATATGGCAATGATTTTGAACACGATTCGAATTTGGCTCAGGGGAACAGTCTGTCCGTCTATGATTAACGGATACGGTGTCAGCGATTACTGGGTTAACGAGCCCTCTTTCCCCACTCTCAATGTTTCGAGGATATTTAAGATTCTTGCGGTTAAGATGATTGGAAGGTCCAAGGTCAGATATGACGTCGGTGTTTCTAGAATCAGTCGATGCCCGCCCCATTGGTTCAGGTGGTTGCGTCACCGTGATAGTATCAGCAGCACACGCCATTTGCTGACCATTTCCTCCTTGGACAGAGTACGGTGGAATGTTTGTCTTACGACATTTACTCCTAGTCTTGTAGATGATTTTTTGCTTCATGTTAGATATGTCGTAACGTTTGGCATAGTTTTTGTCAGATGGTTGAGGAGTTTATTGTAGAAGAGAGATAGGTTCAACGTGTGGACCTATTCCTACAGGATAGTTCCCTAGGTCCTTGATTCCTGGGTTGTTAGATTTATGTGCTGCATTATAGAATTTGATAGCAAGTCCCTTGAAGCATTCTTTTAAAGTTGGTAACCCTGTGGCTTCATGAAGGGCTGTTTTCGGAAATCTGCTGTCGAGATGTAAGGCTTTCTTCAGAGCGCGATTTTGTACAACTTTAAGTCGATTTAGTTTTGTTTTAGCTGTGTGTCCCCACTCAGAGCAGGCATATTCAAATATCGGCCTTAATAGGGTGCAGTTGATCCGTACTTCTAGAGGTGCGGAGAGCTTACTGTCCCTGTTTAGCACTGGGTACAACGCTTGATGTCTCGCGCTGGTTCTTCTGTGGAGGTCGTTTGAGTGGACCCTCCAGATCAACCTGGAGTCAAGCAGGGCTCCAAGGTAGCGAACTGTTTTTGTCCATGGAATTAGGTTGTTATGGATTTTGAGTTGTGGGTCTAACTGCGGCCTCTGACGAGGTCCTTTCCTTTTAGTTAGTAAAATGGCTTGAGTCTTCGTTGGATTGATTTAGATACGCCATCTCCTAGCCCAGGCCTTAGTCTTGTGTAAGACCTCATGCAGACGATGGGTGACGATTGCTTTGCTGTGGGTAAACTAAGCTGTATCATCTGCATACGTGGCGGTGTGAATTACAGTTTGAGTGGGTAAATTTACTGTACATAGGGAGTATAGCAGAGGTCCCAGAGTTGAGCCTTGTGGTACTCCAGCCTGGATGCATCGCCTGGTGGAGTAGACGTTTCCAATTTTGACTTTGAAAGTGCGATCTTCCAGATATGATTTTAGCAGTTTGACGAGTTTATCCGGGAGTCCCAGTTCATAGAGTCTGAGTAGCAACCCGGCATTCCATACCGAGTCAAATGCTCGGGAGATGTCCAGTAGTACTAGACCACTGCACTCTTTGTGTTTGAAGGCCGTCGTAGCAGTCTCGACCACGATCATCAGTTGTTGGGTAGTCTAGTGTCCCCGGCGGAACCCAAGTTGGTGGTCTGGGAGAATACTCTGTCGCTCGATGTAATGGTTTAGGCGTTTGAGCAAGATACGCTCGAACACCTTGCTGATTGACGGTAGCAGAATAATGGGCCGGTAGTTTTGAGGTAGAGAGGGGTTACCTGGTCCAGTCCTCGTGTTGGAAGAAATTTTCACCGCAGACTCTTGGCTGGCAGGGTACGAAAGGTCGTGCTGCACAATTCCTAATGACCAGGTTGTACACCAATGGCCTGGGTTAAATCCCAAACCTCTGCGGAGTGCGTCTGGTTTGAGGGCATACGGCACTGTTGATGTAGTTTCGTCCGTCAGATGGCGAGGTTAAGCTTCGGCTGCCCCTCGGTATCTTTCGGAAGAGTAGTATAGGTTTTACCCTTTCCTTCTTTCATCTCCCATGCACAACACTTTATAACGATTATACACACTACCACAGTCATCCACACTTACAATAACACGAATACTTTGTGGAATGCAATGCAAAACCAGTCTCGTTTATCTTTCCAGTGTTGCCACGGAGAAGTAAACATACCCTGCGGCAACCGCCTACGATCGGAACAAGTATGATTTTCAGTACGATTCGAAGTTGGACGCTGTTTTATGTATTTTGTAAAAACTGCCCAGGGAACCAGTATTTCCGTAACTGATTGAGCTGCCCCACTCCCCTCCCCCCCTCTCAATATTAATGTGGTACTTAGGGCTCTTGCTGCTAAGATGTTTGAAATTTCAAGCATCTGATACGATATCGGTGCATTTAACGTAGGCCGATGTTTAGCACGAGGGCACGCACCCCGGTGCCACCGTTTCATGCACAAGAGAGAGTCTCGGGGATGTTTTTCGCCCCTGCTGGTAGTTTTTATTAAATTTACTTATTAGCATTTAAACTTTTGGTCATACAGCCATACCAAGTAAAATTGTGCTCTTCTAAACTTTAAGGTTATTATTTCTGATAAATGATGGGATAAAACGATATATAACAACATTTTCAGTGGCCAGTAACTGTTTCATGGTGATTGGTGACTGGGTGCCCTCTTTTGAAAGTTATTTCATGAAATGTAAGTCTTTCTCGGCGTTGAGAATGTATGAAATGCTCTCGGGTGACTAGCCGAGTCAAGAATGCGTTGTCACACGATATTTCGGCAACTAAATTATTGTCGCCATCTTCTGGTGAAGTGCTGGATCATCTGGTACTTCACCAGACAACGCATTCTTGACATCTTGAATTTAGTTGCCGAAATATCGTGTAACAACGCATTTTTGACTCGGATAATCACCCTAGTGCATTTCTTACACGCTTTCATGAAGTTTGTGATGTTGTTCCAGTATTTCTTGCAGCCGAAGAACAAGTGTTTAATGTCGCATTCTACAACTTCTTCACAATTACACAGTGGGGAATCAATGTCATTAATTCTTTATAGATGCGAGGGAAAGAAACCATGGTTGAACTTTAATCTAGCTATTGTAGTTATTAGTATTCTTGATGGAGTGTCTTTTTGATGCCTCTGGGATGTTGGTATCTGGAGTTGGATGCAAGCGTAGTGGCGACCTCTAAGTTGTGATGTTTTCGACCATTCTCTATCCCACGTTTCACTGTAGTTTTGATCACTGCTGTTTTGATGGTAGTAGTAGTGTCTGGGCGTGGCAGGTCTGACTCAGAGAGAGTTGTGCATCCATGCTGTTGCAGAATCCGCTGCTTGGTACCCAGACGAGTTGACTGAAGTGGAGGGCCCTGCTGCTGAACAAGTTTAACTCCAGATATAACACACACACAGCCACCATTCTCTGCCATTTCTTCAATTGGCAGTGTTTTTGGGAGTTGTTATCCTAGGATATTTTCTCCAATCAATAAGGTTGGTCAAATTCTTCTGAGTTGGTTGGTCTTTATTTTGGTGCATTAATTTATTAAACTCAATGGTCTTTTATGTCGGTCAGCTGAAATGTCGTACTGGCCGATGTTTTTGACCATTAGATTTTTTGACTTCTGGGAGCTTTTGTAGAAAGATTTTGCCAGCAGCCTGAATCTATCCAGGAGCATAGGCAGTGCAGTAGCCTCGTGTAGGGCATCGGTCGGGAAATGACGTGGCAGGTGTAGGGCTCTCTTCAATGCCCGATTTTGGATGACTTGTAGCTTTTTTATTTGATGATTTGCGACGTATGCCCACACAGGACATGCATATTCCATAATTGGGCGGATAAGGGTAGTGTAGATTTTGATTCCAGTTGTTGGAGGTAGTCGACTATTAAAATTGATGAGTGGGTAGAGTTGCTGTAATCTCGCACTCGCTCGGCATCTCACTTCCTCTATGTGGGCGTGCCACGTTAATCTCCTATCCAGTGTGACCCCTAGATAGCGAACCGTTGTAGACCAGGGGATGTCCTTGTCATTGAGGTGTAGTAGAGGATGTGGTATCACCGGTAGCGCTGGGTCGCATCTTCGTGTAAGAATAATGGCTTGCATTTTAGCAGGATTTATTTCTATTCTCCACCTCCTAGCCCAAGCAAAAGTTTTCTGTAGGACTTCCTGGAGACGACGGGTTGCAATAGCTCTGCTTCTGCTGAGAGAGAAGTATGCGGTGTCATCTGCGTATACAAACACCAGATATATTGGAGGGTCAGAACTGCCTTATATTCCCATCTGGGAATAGTGTGTGCCAACAAGGATGCTAAGAGACTAGGAATATTGGCATCAGTGCTTTGCAATACCCCGTTTCCTTTTCTTCCTGCTGAAGCCGTTATGGAGTCTAACGGCGTTTCTTTTCGGAAATTCCATCCCATCTCTAACGAATCGTTCTTCTTTCTCGTGTAAACTGCGGGTCGTACTAGGACACTGTGGTGAATATTTTCGTAGTCAATGTTAATTTGTTTAAGAAGGAATTAGAGCACTTTCACTACCCCATAAGGTTGAAAAGATTCATTTTGATACGAATTTTAAAGGATATATATAAGTAGACATAGCGAGAGGAAATAGTACTTTCGTTCGAAATGACCTGATATGCTTAAAAACTATGTAAACTAATAAAATTTCCAATTGCCTGGCAATTCGTGATTGAACTCAGAAATTACTGTTGTAATCGATATGGTATATTATACTTCTGGACCAATAAAATTGAAAATAATTTCATTTCTGTTTCAAGATTGTAAATGTTAGTTAACACTGAGTAGAACTCCACCACCTGTGACTTTCGTAGATTCTCCTACTCTTCATGGACTTGAATGGTCTGTTTCGAATACTTTACAGGGATACAGAAAGATTTAACACATTTCCTAAAGTTCCTCTACTTTTAATTAATTTATCATTCTATAATCCCCTGTCTTTTTAAACTCAGTTGGGGAGGACACGTCGGGCAGGTGGTCGGTAGATGTTTCGAAGCCTTGCGTTTACTGGAGCGAGTGATGATGGCATGTACAGGTGAAGCAGGGGTGTAGCGTAACATAACTGTATCACATTATTACTTGAGTATTGTGGGATAGAAAGGGACCCACATTTTAAGTACCGATTACAGACGACAAAGGAGAGCAGCTATATTTGTTTATGAATATTACTGCAGAACACGGTCTGTACCTGCGAACCATTGGAAGACAGGAGACTGATAAAGAGGGTGCCGGGAATGTACAACGCATATCCGTATACTGGCAGCGAAATCTGGATTATTATTACCAGGAGTATTAGGAGGAGTACTTGAAAGGGGAGAGGTAGCCGTCATCATGAACTAACTCCAGTTTTCGTTTGTCGGTAATAAGTTGGGGACTCACCGGAAACAGTGAAAGAATATAACATACATATGGACGCGAATATACCAAGATGTTAAAGTTGACAGTTCTGAATCAACGAAGCTTTAAATCGGGTTAATATTCCGCTGTTTAGAGATAGTTATTGTTTAATCTCTTCAGATTATAAGCAGCAAATTGGCTACAATGAAACGTGTATACATTATTCATCAATACACAACATATGCAAGGGAGCGTCCATGAACTACGTGGCTCCGTCTAGGGGGAGGGGTTGGCTGAAAAGCAACATTGGGGGGGGGGTCAGTTTCTAAGTCAAGCCAAGTAGCTTCTTATTCATATTATTTGTCACAGTTAAAACAAGGCACAAACCACACAACAGCATGTGAATATTTATTTATGTTATTTAACTACCTTCGATGTAATTTACATAGTCTGACAAGAGAAAACAGTATAAAATATATTCTGGAATCAATAGGGAAAAAAGGTAACGGCCACGTGGAAAAAGGGGAGGGGGGATTTAGAGGCAAAAGCCACGTCAGGCTACGTGGTGGGGAGGGATGTTTCACGAGCGGCAAAAATGGAGCTATGTGGTTTATGGACCCTCCCAAAGGATTGTTAGCAACTCTTAGGGACTTTGATTAATTAGAAATCCATGTAAACCATCATAGCGCAAAGTACATATAAATGGAAGAAGATATAGTGACAGTTATGGAACCTTCAGGAAATATTAAGCTATGTAGAACTGTGATTTTTTCGAAAAAATTAATTAGCTGGTAACTTCTGTTCTGGTGGAATTTTCTGATAGAAATATATCCTAATACAGATCGGTGAGAATACGTCGAAAGAAATTGTGCATTAAATATAGGTGGTGAAACTTTATCACAAACTAATTGTTTCCATTTATTAAGTTTGAGATCCTTTTAGTTTTAGAGGAAGTTAGGTTAAGGTCGTAGACTGAAGGAAAATTACAGGTACACTATTTTCACTGTACGCTTCCGTGGAAAGGCGTGAGTCTCACTTCAAGAAGGGGTAATGTTTGTTTGATGAACAGATCTACATCTACATTCATACTCTGCAAATCACAAAAATTGTGGGTGGCAGAGGGTGCTAAGCACCAATCCTAAACCTTCCCATTCCAATCCCGAATAGTGCGAGGAAAGAAGGAATACATATAAGTATCAGTACGGCGTCTTATTTCTCTAATCTTATCCCTCCGGTCATTGCGACCTAAATAGGTTGGCGGAAGAAGTATTTCATTGCACTCGAAATTTAATTTTTTTCGCATAATCTCCAATAAATTCGAACGCAAGCTACGTCGTCTGTCTTCCAAACTATCCCAGCCCAATCTATGTATCAATTCTGTGACGCTTTCATAAGGGCTGTAACAACAAGTCACGAATCTAGCGGCTCTCCTCTGCACCCTCTCAACTGAGTCAATCAGAACCTTGCGAAACGGGTCCCAAACCCCACAACAGTAATCCAGATGCGGACGCACTAGTGTTTTATACGCTATCTCCTTTGTTTGAGCATTACAATTCCTCAAAATACGACCCATGAATCGCAATTTAGAATTAGCCTTGCCTACGACGGAAGTTATGTGCATGTACCATTTCATGTTGCTTTGTACTATCACCCCCAGATACTTCACGTGTCAACAGCTGAATTGTTTATTTTGTAATCGTGAACAAACTGATTCTTCTTGTTACTTATCCGCATTGCCTTGCACTTTTTGCAATTAAGTGTAAGCTGCCATTTACGGCACCAATCGAAAATAGCATCCAAATCACGCTGAATTTCTAAGCAATCGTCGGAGCACCTTATTTCCCTATAGATAACCGCATCGTCGGCAAACAATCGCAACCAGCATTTGACGTTGTCACCTAGATCGTTTATAAATATTAAGAAAAGAAGTGGACCTATTACACTTCCTTGAGGAACGCCCGAAGTAACATTTATCTTAGAAAAGGCTTTCCCGTCAAATATGTGTGTTGTAGTTTCACATAGCTCGAGCTGCCAGGATTTTGTAGAGTTCTGGTATGAGGAAGTAATTTAATTGTAGTTTCACAGACTAGAACCAACTAAAGCGATATCGAGAACCAGACAGTGTCTTAGCGACCTCGGCTCTTAGGTGCATCGATGCTATGGGCGCAGTGACTCCCTGCCCGGCAATGTTTACAGTTTGAAAAGTGGAGCATACTGTAACTACTGTGCGTGACGTCATCGAGGTGGTTACGGCAGACAACCAACGAGTGTCCAGGCCAGACGCAGAAAGACTCCATAAACAAGTGGTTGCGGCACATTACGAGTCGTTAAGGCGCTAACAAAAGGGCCCGCCGGCCGATTTGGGGACCCGGGCACGTGATTTAAGGTACCGCACTATAATTCGTCCGCCGGGCCGGCCTCGCACGATCGTAACTCACTCTGGCGGGGCCACATAAAGTCACGCTGGGCGAGGAAAGCCACGACCTCAAATCACAACCGCAAACAAATTGGACATAACTTCACGGCTAGCCGCGAGTAGTAAAAGTGTTTGACGAAATTCCGCAGCGCGCATAACTTATCCCTGCCGCGAGTTATTCTGTGACGCGAAAAGCGATCGTCCCTCACACTGCGACGGGTGTTCTTTATGTTCTACACGTGGGTGCCCGCCCGGACACTGGAGGTGTCTGACAAGTGAACAGGTAGACTCTAACATACAGGGCTGTTTTCGCTAGGAGCGGTGGATAAGTAGGCAATTCGAAATCTGGTTGGCCGTATCAGAATTTAATTAATCGCTGTTTAGTGTGTTAACAGCTGACGAACTTGTAACAGACCTCAAACCTAAACTTGAAATGGAATTGTATTTTATGAAGCATTTTTAGTAAGTTAGAGTTTGATTGAAAATGATCTTGTATGTTTGTCATCCAATTTGCTGTAAATCAGTGTAAATAGACTTTGTCTTATGAAAAGAAATTATGTAAATACCATTTAATATGTTTAAGGACAGAACTATGCAAGAGAATTGCTTAAATGTTTCTAATTCCAAGTATTAAGGTGAACTGAGATGTTTAAATGATGATTTACTACGGTTTAAGATGATTTATGTGTATAATTTTGTGTTTAAATATCTTTAATTTTCATTTATGAGCATTTCGTAATGATTGTAAATGATTATGTATTAATTCTGATTGTTTTTAATATGTTTTTAATTGTTTAAGTATTGTTAAGGTGCGAGAAATATCTGTCGGAAGCCTTTGTAATGTTCTAGAACTTTCGATGAAACTTATATAAAGCGAGCGGCAAAAAAAAGACTGTTTTTACAGAGACCGTTTATGGACACAGTTTACGTCGGCAAAGACAATTTTGAGCGAACAGTTTTATGTGTACAATGAGAGTGCGTGGCAGTATTGTCTTTGGAACATGTGTTGAATGTAATCGCTGGAGTTTGTGTATAAATGTGACCAGTATCTTTGAAGTTCGATGTGGTTATGAAAATAAATACAAGTTAAATTTGAACTTTATTGTGGACTAGTTATTACATATAATAATTAACCACGAGACACTTAATAAACTGTCTCAAACAATCAGATAGAATAAACAGCCCGGTTAATAACATTGCAAATAAAGATTGTAATACGGCAGTGATATCAATCCCGCAGGACATCTGCGGGTTTGGCGTCAATACCGTAGAATCCAGCATACAGAATAAGTGTTATCAAATTGAATAATAAACGTCACTTGTATATAAGACACTTAAATGAAAATACTAAATTACCTTGAGTCTAAGAAAAAAGATATTTTGCAAATCAATCAAGCATTTCTCGTTTTTGAAAAAGGATCTTAAGAAACAAATAGTACTGATTTTTTCGTCTCCCAAGCTACTTCTGAAAGAACTGCCTATGAATAGCAGTTTTCCCGCTCGATGTGGTGGGCAATATGACAAAGCAATTGAGTATGTAATTGTTTTAGAATTCTCACACAAGCATAATATTATATTAATACAAGTGATAGTAAATGCTTAAGGCATTATTGGCCAGAATATACCTGAAGGATCAGGCCACCAAATGACAGAGTTTTCGGTTTGCCGTGCATGCGACTCTTTTTTGTTTTTGTTTGAATGACTTTCGGCATCTTATGCCATACAGCCAGCTCGATAATAATTATGTCTCTCAGTGCTTTCAGTTTCTCCAGCATGAATTTTTACCAGCTAATTAGACACACCACAGGACGGACATGACATTCAGAGACACAATACTTAAACACCCATGCCCGCGGCCGGACTCGAACCGGCGACCTTCGGCACGCGGGGCTAGCACTCTAGCCCCTACGCTACCGAGGCCTGCCACAGTATCCTACCCAGGAAATACTACAGGGTAAAGGAGACCTACAGATCAATGTGGAATCCGAACCACAGAAGTGTCATAGCGTACTTCCAAGGAACAGACTCAGTTTTGCCAGAGGTGAATGTCAGGTTAAAAGACCATAAAAAATCCGGCAGAGACAGGGATTTCGATATAAGGATCTTGCTTTAACCAACTGAGCCGCCAAACCACTACAATACAAATAATTACGTATTCCACATTTAAGCAAGTAACATTGGCATTCATAATATTGTTTTTTTTTTTTAATCGCAATAAGTATATTAAGAAATTAATATATTCATTGATTTAAAAATACGCAATAATGTTAGAATTCATTCTTCCCACGACTGTGAGACCTGGACTCTAAATGAATTTACAAAAGGTGAACTAAGGACTGCCCAAAGTGCTATGGTTAGGCTTAACGAGAAAAGACAAGAAAAGAGCAACAGAAATTAGGTCACAGGCATCTTAGAGAAGATAGCATCTTTGAAGTGACAATGGGCCGGCCATATTGTGCGAATAGAAGACCAGAGAAGGACAAAAACAGTTTTAAAATGGAGCCCAAGAGATTACCATAGACTGAGAGGAGGACCACCGGACCGATTGGACAAGGACACACGCAGGGTTGTCGGAGTTAACTGGCAGAGGATCAACGAAGATCGTTCGACCTGGAGGAAACTGCTCAAGTTCTAAATGAAATCATGACTTTAAGAGGCCACATCAGTAGATGACTGAACTGGCTGATAATGATGATAAATGTTAGAATTTTACGATTATTATTGTTTGGCCAACTATAACGTAAGTAAATAGATTTTAAAAAAATGTAATAAAAAGGCAACATAATTTAAATTATAGTAATACATACAACAAACACAACCGGGAATTCTTATAAATACGTAGGAGTGACTCTATTTACTTACGAATCATAACGTACAACAAACACATACATTAGTTGACGTGAGTGATCCAATCCACGTTAACCTTTGTCACGAAAAGAGGCCCTCACATTTTCCTTAACACAAATCCCCGACTTAGACAAACCTTGCATACAGCTAGCATAAGTGATTTTTGGGGGGTGGATCCTATCAACATTTTTCCCGACGTTGACGTGGACATAGGCAATAGACCGAATTGTAAGAAATTTGAGCGTATTAAATGCTTTCTCCGGACCATTCGCAGCCATATTACAAACACTGAAACCTGATCGAGAAAATTTGATTTTAATTTACACTATTAAAACTATTAAAACAATTAATAATTATTCCAATTTGGTAGGGTCTGGCAGAACAACATTTCTTCTCTGTTTACTTCCTGCAGTTTAAGATAACTTTTGAATTTGTAAATCGTAGTGGTTATTAAAAAAGAAAATACTATAGCAGCAACTTAGTAAAGAATTTGATGCTTCTGATAACATTGTTCATAGCCATATATACATGTGTGAGTGTGTAAATGACTAGGTGTAAAGTAAGTATCAGTAACAACTTAGTTGCAACGAAAGAGCATAATATTCATTATATGGCGATCTGTGACAGGGTAAAATTAATTAAAACAGAGAAGCATACCTCTGATACGTTAATGTTTTTTCTGAGTGTAATTATTGTGATCTCGTGTGGTTGGCATTTGTTGCGTGGTTGGGAGTGGGTTGACATTCCCCCCGAGTCAGTGGCGCCGAGAGCGTTTATAGGACTACGCGTCTACCACGCCCCTCTCTCAGTGACACAGACAATGCTCCCATTGTGTCCGCACCTGGGTGGTCCACTCACATAGGTTATCAAGCTGCGGGGTAGCTCAACCCCCAACGCATTATCACCCATTAACTGTATCCCCAAACGATACGTGTTAAATCTAATACTGTTTTCTATTTAGAAAGAAAAATAAATAAATCTGACCATAGCATATTCTCGATCATGGTGATAAAAGTCGTATTTATGTTCGTCTTCTCTCACGATTCGTACTCTTGAAAAGGTCTGCTGTATGATCAAATTCATTCCGTCGGGGCGAGCAAGGCACCTTCGATCTCGCGACAAGTTTATCTGTTCGGCGATACTAATATCCTGTCCAAATTTTTGTAGGATACATTTTAACGATTACGAACTGTATATAAACTTTTGATGTTGTTGACATTCATCGTGAGCCCAAGATTATGTGTTGTCCGTTATACGCATTTAGTCTTTGTTTAAGACATCTTCAGTGCCCTAGGTAAACATATATACAAATACGAATTTGCGCTTCTTAATGCATGATAAAAAACTGGCACTGAAGATGCCTTAAATAAAGACGAAACGCGTATGCCATAAAAAGCATTTGTTTTAGTCACAAGACGGCAAAATAATCTAAAAAACTGTCAACATAGCAAATAAGGACCTGGGCCGAAAAATCACCAAGGTGTTAAATTCACAACACTGACAACCATCTACGTATTTACACCAGCTTCAATCGGCGCGTGCATATTCGCATGCCACTGAACAATGACTTTTAACATGTCAATGTTTACAGAAATAATAAAAACAAATTTGAATTGGCGAGAGGATATTTAATGAAGCCAATAAAATACTATTTCTTTTAGACAGTTGTAACGAAACTGTGAAAATTTAAAAACGATGTGTTTGCTTTATTATTTTCTCAAGACAACATTAGAACATGCGAAAAACCGAGCTTGATGGGGGAGCGGTAACTTTTTGTTTTGGTATTCTGGAGAACGTGGATTTAAATCTGCGTCCGGCCATCTAGATTTGGGATTTCCGTGGATTCCCGAAATCACTAAAGGTGAATCCAAGGCTATGGTCCAATAACTTCCCTCTCCTTGTCCCCCATCCTATTCTGGCTCTAACGATATTGATATTGACGATCCGTAAAGCCAGAAGCAAAAAGAAAACATGGCAAAATTCCATATTCTTCCATTTTATTACATGCTGAAGGATTTAAAAAAAAATAAAAAAAAATAGAAGTGTAGCGGAAGTTGTGAAGCAGAACGTTTGCAGTAGATTTACAGTTGAGTGTCACCACATGCATACTTCTCGTTTGCGGTGTACTTATGAACTAAAGACTGAATTTATAGCATTCAGCTTCTTTATGCAGGGAGAGAAGCTAACAACTGTTATCACCATTCCGCAGCGAGGCCGCTGAGCTTCTCTCTGTTCACCGGGGCGACCTAATACTGCTCCGTTCGCTTGACTTTCGCGGGCAGAGCTGTGTAATTAGCGTCCTGGTCGCGAGGTTTGTCCATAAAATTCCATGTTAATTATGACAATAAGAAAGCGAGGTGCGAGACAGGCAGGCTGCGTCCCCCCTTGTAATGGGCGCCGGTTACGGCATACGTTTAACGAGAACAATGGGAGGGGAGGGGAGTCTCGTTTGTGGGCTCCATTACACATTCCGGAACGAGCACAGCGCCATTACGTCGGCCATTAATTTGCTGCGGCGAATTTAATTAGGATGCAGTAATTGGGCGTTTTGCGCGCCAACGAGCTGGCTAGTAGGCGGGCTGGATTCGCTGCGGCCACCACTGAGCACATAACGTCGTTATGAGTGTGTGTGTGTGTGTGTGTGTGTATGGCGAGACGGGTCGGCTGCAAAGCAAGGTGTGGGGTTTTACTGTCCACCTGGAAGGTAAGAATACCTATTGTCGACAGCGCACCTGTAATAGACAAGAAAAACTATCCATTTCGAAGCTAAGAAATAAGACGATTCAGAACTATAAAGTTCGAATTTAACGAAATACGATGATTCTGAAAACACTGCCAGCTTTACTCGTCAACCTGAACAGGTTCACGTGTTCGGTAATGATCTTGCCTGTCGGTAACTAACAGTTACTGTAGAACACGTGCTCACAATAGGCGGAATGGAGTATCTTGTTAGCGAAATTGTAACTTCGGGAAGTACTCAGTTAATGTAAATTTGATACAATTTGTATTCAAGGTGAATATGCAAATATGATACGAACGAAATAAATAAGCGTAGACTTCCATATTTTTAGCAAGAAGAATATTTCCACTATCGATACCCTCCCTCTATGTGGAATATAGGCTCCTAAATTGTTGTATGTACAGTCGGAGACAGAATTCGCGAGACCTCTCGCCTGTCGAGTATTCTTCTCGCAAGACAGGAATACTTTAAGGAAACAACATAGCTGGTATGTGGTACACTTAATGAAAGATACAATAGACCACAAATGCTAAGTGTTTTACTCGAGACAAAAAAAAAAAAAAAAAGTTTCCGTGTACAGATGTACAAATGCGAAATTATACAGCTAAAATCATTACTAATAGTCTAACACTTTATTTAGTTCTAAAATTACTAAAAGGGATTAAATGTCTCAATTATCGAGGAAAATCACAGCTTTCTCATAACGTTGATGACAGTCGCAATTCTTCATCAAGAAATGCAGTAACATGTCATATGATGAAACAATTCACTAAAATACACACAGAAAAAATTTGTAGAACCGATCAAAGAGTTTAAAGGAACTAGGTCACAGTGCTTAGATGTGAAGCGTTTTAAAGTTGTTTATTACAAATAAACAAAAAGATTGTGTCTAAGTAGAAAGGGTTTTTAAGAAAGTATGCAAAGGGTGACGTAAGACATGAAATGTAAACTAAATACGTCTACTTGAATGGTACAGAGAAAAAAGCCCTTGTTTTTTTTCCCAATAATATATTCGGAAGGTAAAATTATCAGAAAATGGAAATGATTCTCATTTTTTTTTTTTTTTTAAATATTGTTTGCATAGAACACAGAGTGATTCCTTCACCACGAAGACGAAATGTACAAGGTTAACATGGAATGATACTTACATTCACAGCACCTAACGCTATCTGCATCTGCTTAGTAACCCTCGGAAATTAATAATATTAACAGCAATACAACAAATGATAGTGGTAATAATAATTACGAAACGAAATGTAAACATGTTTCCAATGTGAATTAATGGTTTAAGGTTTTGAAGTTCAAAGACTAAAAGTATAAAAACCTTTATATCTTCCATAACTTTTACGTACCAAGGACACTTCATTCAAGTTCTGTTTCGTGCATTATTTCTTACTGTCCGACAGGAGAATGTTGGAATAGTTCTTTCAAAATGCCATAGACGAATTCCTTTCCAATACTTGTAGCCATATTATTTTCACGTCAACGAATAAAAATAAAAAAAAAAAGCTCCTAAAGATCACGCTAAACATTCATTGCAAAAACAGTTACTCCACATAATAAGATAATTTAATCAAAAGAAATTTCATAAAGAAAATATTATTTGGCGGATTTGGAGGGCATCTTATAGAACCATCACACACAATAAACGGAGATGTGGTGATGTTAACTGAGACACCTGACTGTCGTACGGATGTTACCATGCTCAAATCCCGTTCGAAGCTGGAATTTTTACGGGTATTAAAACAGACAATACGCTCTAGAAAATCATTAGTTGCTTAACGTGAAAATGTGGTTCAGATTCCACGTTAAATTGTAGGTCCCTTATACCTGAAACAAGGGTAGGCTAGGTGGCTACGATAGAGACACAGTCGATAAAGAACTCTGTCACTAGTTCTGATATGAAATGATAATATTACTCTGGACACGAAAAACCAATTTCTAAATTTATCGTAACAGTTTTTCTTTTGGGAGAACACCACAAAACATGCCACGTCTTAGTTATCTGCCAGCCTGGAGTTCTGCAAATGTTCAAACGCAGATTTGCTGCAGGTTTGTTTCCAACTGGACTAGTGGTGATTTGCTCCCGCCACTACCAGGCATCACCAACTAAGGTTCGTGTAATTGACGTGCCTGAGTTTCCAGCGTCTCCGAGTAAGTCAATCCATCGCACCCAGTTTTCATCTTCTAGTATGTGTTGTAGCTATTTGAAGAAATCTACGTACAGTGAACGAAAATTCGTTTAGGTAAAAAAAAAAAAGTCTCTTTTCTTAGGATCTTATTTCCGTTATGGTATCGGGATATTTGCATAATATTTTCACCCTTAATGTGCATTCGCAATCGATAATCACGTGTTGAAAATATACTTCTTATTTCTCTCTACCATGAAAAAACATCGAAACATTAATGTAATGACACGAGTACTAAAAACATTTAAGAATATTAAGATAAAGAATTTGAAAAGGAGGCTTGCTGTAGTCAAGCTCTTTAGTGCACGCGGAGGTGTGTTTAATTTCAACTAATTTCTATAGGACATAGTCTACTAAGATTGTGCGTTTTTATTAACGAAGAGGAAATCTTCGGCTTGCTCGAGAAAATTGACAATTATGCAGCTCAGAGACGAAGTGGAACAGGAAGTAAAATACGATAAGGAAGTGTTTAATCATAGTGTAAATTCGGTAGCAAAGAACAGTTCAGTGGAATTAGCTCTAATAAGGTGTGGATAGGAAGGAAATTAATTATTATATTTATACTTTCCATGATTATGCATGAAATCTTTTGACTGTAATGAGAATACTAAATCAGTAACTTCTCGCTTCCATAGAATGACTTGAAAGAAATCAAACCCCAAAAATTCCAAGTGTCTTTAACTCTTTAGGCAAGCTAATCAACCAATAGGCTATAACTCTTTTAATAGGAAATATGTAAAGGAAAGTATGTAACTACGGTTATCATAATAGAAGTTTAAATTCCGAAATAGTATGAGTTTGAGACCCGCTAAAGGCAAACCTAAATTTTTATATCATATTTGAATAATATCCATCGTAAACGAAATAACTCGATCTGAAATGTAGATAGTCTACAGAGACACTGACAGGCGTTATGCCTAATATGACTAAAACAACTTCATATCAGGTTACGAAGTCACAGACAGATAGATAGAGAGAGAGAGAAAAAAAAAAAAAATGTTGTAACGTAACACTAAATTCATTCAAAAATTTCAGAAAAGTACACCATTCAGACTTCGGAATGCTCTGATAGCATTTTATAATTGTTTTATATCGTATTATTTGCATGACAAAATAAATTTAATGATGTTGAAAATATTTAGAATTGGAAATGATAGCCACGCCACACTGATCTGCTTCAATCTTTTGATTTAATATCTTGGAATCTATTAAAGGAATAAGTAAAAATGTCGGCTAACACGGAAGTAAATTACCGGACATTTGTGGCAGATATTTTCCGGTTGTAAAAGTTGAAGAAAACAGATGTGGTTCTCTCGTCTGCGTTTGATCTCGATTGTAGGTTGACTGACACTATTTACCCTTTCAGTTTTTGTTTTGTGGCTGACTTGAGTTTCGTTGCTATCCTGTCATATTCCCGGCTCGTTTAGATTCCTCGACATGCGCGCGGTTGCGTGCTATAAGGCGGCTGACTATCACTGGCTTCGGGCCTTGTTCCACGTTAACGGCGGAGCTAGTTAGTGCAGTGGAGGAGCCGGCCAGTCGGCGATTCTCCCTGTCTCATAAAAGTGAACGAACATAATCGGAAATCAATTTGACATGCGGCGGGCGGGGTATGACATACATTACGCATGTTAATGCGCCGGCCCAGCAGTGTACGTTATGCGTAATGGCGCGCAGCGGCCGCGCTAACGTGGCTGTTTATTTTAACTCGCCGCGGCGGTTGCGGCGTCTTGTTTTCTTTATTTCCGTCTCGGTGAGACACATGTAGTGCTTTTCGCTTTATACGGTAAGACTGGACGACACCGTAATGGTAGTAATCGAGTCTCGCTGTGAGCGCCGCTGTACCTTGCTGTCCTACCTGTTTATCAAGCGGTGTGCTCACTGTCTCAAACAAATTTCGCCTCCTGGGTTCAGCTTTAATTGCTGCCCAGTGATCATTTAACATTCTCCCCCCTAGACCAAATAGATTATAAATTATAGTTTACAAATCAGACCAGATCGACCAAACACCTAACAACTCAGTCTCACTTATCCTTGAACTGCTTCTCACAAACAATACATTTGACCTCGAACGCTCGGAATCGCTCTAAAACATGTCTGGAATAATAAGCGATTAAAAAAAATATATAAAAAAAAATACAGTGGTGTGTGTCATTTCCATGCAGAACTTCGCACTTGCCTGCTAGCGCCATTAAAGAGCCATCAAAAGAGCCTTTGTTGTGTGATTCCTGGTCAGGTCATACAGATCGTACCCTTCTAGATACAGCTTTTCCAAACAAAGATGTTATGCTGAAGATATGGCCACCGAAAACAACAAAATATTGCCAACTCCTTGAAGTTTACTTCTTTCGGCAATATAAGCTCTATACCAAAAGGATTACTGATTTTGTAAGTCTACAATGTGCCAAGCCACAAGTGAAGATACATGATCGTTATTTCATCATGAAACTTCACTCTCTGATTTACAATCAATTTGCGGCACCTACGTATATGTCTATGTTGCAATACGCTTGGCGAAAGCCACGTTATAACATTGACATAGCAGCACGATCATTTGAAAATGTAATTAGTGTGGATTTTGATATTGGACTGCGTGAATGCGAAAGTGATTTGGAATGTAATAACGTGGCTTTAGTGAGGTGTGCACATTGTTCTTTCCCCACTTTATTTTAACCACTTCGTCGAATTCCCGTATCTGCACTCAGGGCCGGCGTTAGGGAGGGGTAAGCGGGGTAAAAGTACCCGGGGCCCAGGCTCCCGAAAGGGGCCCTCCGTCCAACGTGTCTAGCTAACTAGAAATTAAACAAAAAAAAATCTGAAAATGGTGTTATTTGATGTTTTTGGATTAAAATTTTCTGACTTTATCCAAAAAATCAAAGTGTAAAAAAAAATTGAGTTGGGAGCCCGAGAACAATTACCTGGGGCCCGAGAATCCTAGCGCCGGCCCTGTCTGCACTTTGAGGAATAATATAAGCACCATCAGGTGTGTGGTACTGCTGTATATGCGTGTTATGAGCTATATTAAGTACTTTAAGCAGAGAGTTTTTGGGACTGTTGATTGAATATGTAATGACACACTGACGTCATTGAATTGCGTATAATTTCCTTCATATGGTTTTGATACCTTGTTTCTCTCGTTTAAAATGTTACTCGAGGTAAAATACAACGTTTTGCATGGAAATGACACACACCGCTGTTTTGTTTATGATCACTTGTTATTCTAAGCATGTTTTAGTGCATTTCCGAGAGTTCGAGTTCAAAGGTGTCTCCTGTCAGTGTAATAGACAGCAATCAGTATAACAATACTGCAAAGACGTAATGTCGTCTGCAATATGGAGACCAAAGTTGCGAGGAGAAGGGTATGATCGAGAGTAATGGGAGACTGGTAACGTTTGGTCCTCCCATTCGAGAGGACGCGGATTCGAATCCCATCCAGATTTTGGTTTTCCATGGCTTTCTGAAATCACTTCAAGCGAATACTGAAATGTTTCCTTCAAAATCCCATGTGCAATTTTATTCCCGTTCCTTATTTCTAATCCTTTTTTTACTATGGCTTTACGCCTCGTCGACGTCGACATCATTAGAGGCGGGATGGGACTAGGTATTAGGAACAGGAAGGAATTTCCATGACCTTTTGAAGGAAGCATCAAGGCATTCGCCTGGAGTGATTTGGGGAAACCATGGAAAACCCAAATCTGGATATCCGGATGCATATTCAAACCAGCGTCCTCCCGAATGCGAGGCTAGTGTTTCTTATTCTATTCCGATTCTAACGATATCGACTTAGACGAGGCGTAAAGTACTAAAAATTCTCATATCCTTGAATACTCGAAAAGGGGAAGGTAAGAGCTAAGGTCTCTGATCGAAGGTACACGTGGAGGTTAACCGTCATTCGAATATGAGAAGTTGTCAGGAAATTCAGGAAAGCAAAGGTGAAAATTCGTAATACTGACTTTACTGTCTATAAAATCGGTGCTACATTTTTCTGTTGTTTCCAGGAAGAATACCAGGAGAATGCCAGGATTAGTTTCGCCAAAAGGCCTTAGCTGAATTCCTTGGCTTTATTATTTTATTTTATCTTTTTTTTACGCCTCGTCGACGGCTAAGATGGGACTGGGGACAAGGAACGGGAAGGAATTCGGCCAAGGCCTTTCTGAAGGAAGCACCCCGACATTCGCCTGGAGTGATCTGGGGAAACCATGGAAAGCCCAAATATGGATGCCCGGACGGGGATTCGAACCGGCGACCTCCCGAATGCAAGGCCAGAACGTTAACCGTTCACCCACCACACTCGGTAGTTCCTTCGCATCATTCATTTCCCGCCTGTAATGATTTTGACACCTACGAGTCGTACAACCTTAAACAAAAAAAGAGGGAAAAACTAAGTAATTAAATTTCTTCAATTTTCTGTTCTGAATGCACTTGCATCCGCTACCGGAGACAGTGAACAGAAACTATCTCTCAAGATCAATTTACATCTGCTTTAACACAATTAGCAAACCAACCAGCACGATATGTACAGTGCGTTGTATTACAATGACTGGAAGCCACTTTGAATTGGATAAGCAAAGTGAACTGGGAAAATCAACTGTGTTCACCTGTTAGAAGACCTCTTTTAACTCTGTCTTTTGCTGTAGTGTACAACCGGTTTTCTTGCGCCTTCTTGTTTTGATCGTAGATCTGTGACTGAAATAGATAATTAATGCATTGTGATTTCTGATAGAATTTCTGAGACCTATTTAAGTCTGCAAGTACTAGTATAGGCTGAAAACTTTCTCAACATTTCTTCTTTAGAGGAGATGGCTTTAATCAAATATAGGACAATTTCATGTCTCATCAAAATTATATCGTCTAAGTCAGAGTTGACTATGTAAACTTTCACAACATACTGCTTTTTCCATGGCTTCTCTTTACTTGGGACATTGTCTAGACAAAAGTTAGCTTACCGAATGTCTTCCTAACTATCAGTTAAACGGATTTATGCTTTTCTGACTCTCTTCAAACTAATTTAATGTTTAAATTAACCCTATAAGTAAGCTTTTAGACTGCCAGGAAACTTGGTGGCAACACGTGGGCTTGTGTACCTTTTCTGCAGATCAAGGACCATTGAACTGTTCTTACTGCACTTGTGCAGTCGAGTCCACTTGGAGACATAAGTGACTAATTCAATGCCGTAAGACTAAACAACTTCGTCCTGGGTGGCAGTAGCATGCCTATTGTCTCTGAATTTATAATGGTGCATGTGATTTAAAAGATTGCTTTGACTCTTGAAATCATAAATGCTCGAAATCCTGCAGTGTAGATACTGAGTTAACAATTGCAGCATCTATGCTTCAAGCAGCTGGTGTCTCTAATGATTTCGCGAAGAGAAATGAAAAGGAATGAAAGGAAACTAAATGTTAAAGTACAAAATAAACGTAAACAGAATTTCAGTTGTTTTTACTTCAGCAGTTTCTTTGCTGTTGTTTTATAGCTAAGGTATGTAACATCCAAAAATAAACTTTCAAGGACTATTGGGTTTCAAAGTACAATATTGACTACAGAGACTCTGGAAGAGGTAATTCAGAAGGCGACAAAATATCTTCAAGGTAAAAGAAAAAACAATCAATTAGTATGGTTCGTGAATTTGCGATACAGACTCGTAAAATGGACTACCCACTGCTAGCATCTCTCCACCCACCTCACTACATACAGCACAGTAGTGAGCAGGTGGCAGTGACGTGTTCTCTGGCGCGCAGCCGATAGCCTATTAGAGCTCGTCTCATGCTAATGGCAGCAATCAACATTATAAATAACACGATTTACCGCTTGCCGCCTACTAAATAAAGCCGGACGGCATTTACGTAAATACATATTTGGGGCGCGTTCTTACAAGGAGCGGCCAGTGCCATTACGGTCCCTGTTAACATTTTATTAGGCCGTCTCTCGCCCACTCGAGAGGCTGGCGTGGTACAGTGTTACCAGACCAACTACTTGTCGCTCCGGATGGTAGAGCTACTTCAGTCCCTGTCGCTATCAGAAAAATTATCCCCACCAAAACAACTTCAACAAAACACGGTATAAATTGATTACGAGGTAAACGCTGCGTCGAAATGCTCCTCCTTCTTCTTCCCGACGTTTCAACCAGGGCTTAGGTCGTCTTCAGGGGACTAGCCGCCTGCTGAATCTGCTAGAGACTGGCGTGGCTAGTTGTTTTCGTACTTGTTCTGTGGAGACTGTCGATTCTCTGACAATATCGACTATTCAGAGATATGATGTTTATGTTTTAGTATCTGTGGGTCCAAACTTATTTATTATTTATTTAACACATATTTTCAAGCCTGGCTAAGACCATAACCACCAGCCAATTACAATTAGCGATTACGCTTTTTTTTCTGTAAGTCACTGTAAAAGCTAAGTCCACCTTTTCCCCACACCCTTCGTTGCGTCAGTATACCACGATATTCCACTCGTAGCCAGTTTTTTCACGAGCTGGATTTTTCTGGCATCTTCTTGAAGTTGGAAGAGCATCATATGATGGAACTATGTGACGGACATTCTTTTAAAAATAAAAATCGTAATAGATAGCTTATAACGAATTATTTTGTAACAAATTGGCTCAGCAGCACATCTTAAAGTCTGGTGGGAACATTTTTGCTAGCATAAGAAAGGAATGGAGACAAAATGTCAAACATATACCCTATGTCATCAGAGACGGGAAAGGACTGTGGGAAAAGAACGGGAAGGAATTCTGCCATAATCTCTAGAAGAAACTATCCCAGCACTCGGTTGGAGTGATTTGAAAACCATGGAAAAAACAAATCTGGATGAATGGATGGGGATACAAACGTGCAACTATTTGCTACACACAGTTACCACCAATTTGATAGCACAGATTGGACGTAACAAATTGTGGAAGGAGTAAGGAAGTAAGAAACCATATTTTTTTATATATAACTGCTACTAATTGTACGCAATACAGTCGTCTAATTTTCCAAAATGCAAACAGAAACAAAGTTACGCTGACGAAGAACCGATTCATGAGTCTGCAATTCATGATATCAATTCTAATATGCATTTACTGTTCCCCAAATCTCATGTGCTTACTACATGTTTTCTTTGTTGCCTTTCTTGTAATTATGAACATCAATGTTCCTTGAAAAAGACGACAGTGTAAATCATAGTTGCTTAAGATTTATGTCCGTGTTTCTTTTGTCCATTTTCCTCTTTCCGATAGCTCGGTAAATATGACCTGGAGAGTGAGTATTCAGAGAACAGGTCTTTCCTTTAAGTAATTCTTAACATTTATTAATAATCTTTCACTGAAACGGAAGTAGAATAAAGCCGTTTCTCCTCTGAAAGCCAAACACACGAGACAGCTGCTTTATTCTACGTTTTGGTCTTACTAAGCCCTAACTTTTCAGTAGGCCTCGCAGGACATCTTGTGTTTGCCTTCGCAATATGCGTTGCGTGACCGAGTGTTAAGAGAGTGGATGGAGGGGGAGGGGGGGGGGCACAGTTTCACGATAGAAACGACGGAACACGAAAGCAGGCAGTTAACCGTGCACGGCAAATATTTGTGTGTGTCGTTTACATTACCTCGAATGTCATCAGCTGCACTCCGTAGAAGAGCGTGTCCCAAGATAGGGAATATATATATTTTTTAATGGCATTCCGCCTTGTAGCCATTCACCGACAACTGTGTTTCTTTCATTTCTCAGTTGTGTATATAAAATCTTCTCGTGTTATTGATGGTCACAAATGAAAGGGCAGCATAGGACGGACACAATACTTAATTAATACCACCCATGCCCCAGACCAGACATGAACCGGCGTCCCCTGCAACATAAAGCCAGCTCGCTAGCCCCGTGCTGCTGGGACCGGCAAGGGAATTTGTTAAGTACGTTCACGAAACGCGGGCAATCGAGTATATGACAGGAAAGAGCCGTGGTGAATCACAATTTAGCAATTACAATACATCCTCTACTGTGTCCCTATCCTGTTTTTCCTTCAGGGTTCCAAAGGAAGTCTGACAGCGGGTATTTTCAGGTAAGGAGGAAAAAAAAAAAAAAAATTCTGCGTCCGTGAATTGAAATAATGGTCATGACTTGACGGAATGATTTTCATATTTGTAAAGGACTTTCCTGTCTGCCGTTGACAGTGTGCTTGGTTTGGTTTGCAGGAGTCCCCGGTTCGAGACAGGCCTCGGGTAGGGGTGATTTTAGTGAAATGTTGTGTTCATCCTGTGTTGTCTGTGCTTTGTGGAACAAATTTACTATTCAAATTCAACATGTAAACTTGGGACGAATCAGAATACTGTCAATGATCTCATAGTTAAATTCTCAGTTTTATATATAATATATATATTAAAATATACTCTCCTGTGTCGATGCCAGAAACACTGAGACATATCTCTACTTAACGTAATTCCTCTAAGCTGCTGATAAATTAATACCGTTAACTAGAGAACTATCAGACCATTTGTTGTTATGTAGAGATCCCATATAATAGCTAACATGAAATACCAGTTGTTGTCATTTGAAATATCTTGTTTAATAGTTTAAACGTCGTATTACATTTGTACGATTAGTGTATGCAATCAGCTCTTAAAACTTTAGAAAAGAAATTATAATGTCTACGTCTGCCTCATCCAGTTGAAAGTATTTGTTGCTATGACACTTAATATCTAAAACTGATTAGGCGTAGACTGCATTCGAACCGACCACACTGTTCTCGTGAGGGGCAGAGGATAGAAAACTAAAGACTACAAAGCGAATCATCTCAATTTTATTTATGTCAGCACAGTCTTTTATTTTTTGTGATTTTTTAGTGTAACATCTGTTTTTCAAAATGACATCTTATTTCCATTTACTAAACCTTGAGAGGAAAGCGTGAAGAAAATATTCTATACATCAGTCTGATGGTGCATTGCCTTTTTCTGTTTATGGCTTATGCCTCGTCGTAGTCGTTAGATACTGGGAAAGAGTGGGGACAATGATCGGTAAGGAATTCGGTAATGCCCTAATGAAGGAACCATTCCGGAATTCACTTGCAGTAATTTAGGAAAATCTGAATGTCCATAGGAGATTTGAACGCCCGTCCTGTCGAATGCGGGACCGTTTGTTACCACTCACTCAAATGACTCCAGCCAGACCTTCTTTGAACTGCAGAAACGTAAGTAATATTGTTTCATTCGTAGGAAGGTTACCCCTACGGCAGCTGCTGACCATAATACGTAATTGTTCTCGCTTATTACAGTGAAGAATTTTGTGAATTGTGACGAGAATTGATCTGCACCCTAACCAGCAATCATTAAGTCAAGTATGTTTCTTTTCTATCTTTGAAAAATACCAAAATAATTATTTAACTACATAGGGATCTTTTGTGTTTAAATAAGTCTAAAAACATTGCTGTATAGTTTTCCTTTAGTGTTTCAGTATCAAATGAATAATTAAAAACTGTCAACGTCCAAGGATTGTCACGAACAGACGATCACCGGAACGCCAAGTCAGCGTGCCAGCCACAGAGGCGCTGGGGTCAGCGTGAGGAATGTTGTAGTGCAAACACTTTCGGCTGGGTCCAGTGGAGGACACGTCGGCGAAGAGCTAATCTTTTGTGACTGCGACGTTAATGGAGACGTTACTCCGTGACAGGGGACAGCGGCGTGTGGCGATATATCATCGTCAGTACTGCGCGGGAGACACACTCATTAAGGGGGCTGATCACCTCGGCGTGGGCTTTGCACACAGTCACCGGAGTCATCAGTCATATCGGATGTGACTTCCCACACAACACACCCAACAAACAGTGTAACAAACACTGTGTGCTTTCACACAGCAACAGGAACTGCCACACAGCTGAAGACTTTCAGTCTTTGTAGTCATTCAGCGAGTACATCACGGTATGAGCGGGTCCTCCAGCAAGGAAGTTCCCAATCCTGCCATCATCTGGGTATGGAACACCTGGAAAATTTCAGTACAGCCAACTAGACTTCAGATTTACACTGTTTCCTTCAACCAGAGTAGGCATGTAATGAAATAATGTCTTAACACTGAAGTGTCCAGCTCCAGGTTAGTTAGCACAAAACATGAAGCGAAGGGGAATCTTTGCCAATATCCCGGGGCGATTATAAGAGAAGCCGGAAGTTTTAAACGTGATATTGCCCTAACCTCACTTCTATATCATTCTCTTCAGCTTCTTCACAATAATAAACATTTTTTTAGTTCATCTTTGTATAATATATTTTCCTTTCCCACCTAAGCAAACTATGCGTCATATCTAGTGCAAATATGATGTCGAATATAGGTTCAATAGTTTGTACACTTTATTCTCGTCTATCTGAAATAGAGAGACATAACTTTCGTATTGCTTTTCTAGGTTATAAGTCATAAATTCCATCAAACACTGTGAACAATATTTTTATTTAGAACACAGATACGTCGAGTGACTTAAATAAATTTCAGCATAGGTTCCAGAAAACATTATATTTTTAATTCGCGGGATACAGCCATGCGTAAAACTAACTTCTTTCATGATTAATTTTAAAGGTCTGCCTTTTTTTTTTGTCTGTTTCGAACTCTCGTTGTCTTTTAATTACATCTACATAATGAGTCAACACCGGTCTACGTCGATCAGTACAATTCCTCCAATATAATTAATTACTAATTATGTCTGATATCTTTTTTCTTTACACCAACAATGCAATCACATTTATACTATACTTACAAGGTTTAAGAGTTTTGACGTACAGGAAGGGTTTGTTTTGAACGGTTGTTACCGTCCATTGTAAGCTGTGCCTGGTGGATGAGCGGGCATGGCGTTTGGGACTATAAAGGGCATTTGAGTGACGTATCACCAACAACACTGTCGTTTCCCCTCACTCCAAACGCTATGGTTTCGTATTTGACCAACGCGTTAGATAAATAAGGAGATGGGAAGGAATCATGCAACACTTCTCGGCTTCTGGCCGAGTCCCTACTGATGATAATTCTTACCGTCATCCGAGAGTAACCGATGATGACATCACTCCTAGCGTCGAGAACAAGCCTTCCTATGGGAACGGCAGCGGCAGCCTGCATGCATGAGGAGAGCATGTCAGGTCCACATACTATCCAGGTGACATTCACTTGCATGTCCAGCCAATGGCAGACATACTTTCCCCGCCACTAGACTGAGGGATGCCAGTTTGAAACAAAGTGGTAAGGGCAGTTGGTAATGTCGAATTTTGGCTAGTGGTTCTGAAATTATGAAGTAACCACCAGATTAGGCAAATTCTATCACTTCACCTCCCTCCTCTGGCTCAGAAATGCAACTACTACCATTTTAGATTGAATGATCAACTATTTTCCACTATCAGATCACCACCAGTTTTCTATAGCTTAGAACGGTATCAATTCTGTACCAGTGTTCTGTAATAGATCCAACTTTACTGCACCTATTTGCAATCATTTGAAGGAGTTACCTACGTCATTGTAGTTGACTACCGCTGAGTATCTATTTTTTTCTAACTAAATACAGATGATACTGGATATCCAAAAATCGCAACAGGCAATAAGTGAGCTCGACCAACCACGCAAAACGTGATCGACATAACCCCACATTGAGCGGAAGACTCGTCGGGACGTATAAGCGACAGCGGCTAGCGAGGATATATCACCTGCACTCTTGAATGGTTCAGGGGGATTGTTTCGAGTACCCAGCTGAAACGATCCAGTGTCGTACACTACTAGGCGCTGGTTGAGTATATGCATGACCGCGTCCATCAGGTGCCAGTCGGCTTGTCTGCCTGTCGGATGCTCCAAGCAAAATCTCTGCGAGTTTGCGGGAGGCAGCCCCGCCAACACTTCCTTCTCAGACACGCAGCCCTGCCGTGAACAATGAACTCCGATTGATCCTGCTTGATTAATATTAAACGCACACACACAGACAAGGAGCCGGCGGGCGGGGTGAGGCCGCGCTCCCATTATGAATTCACAACCGAGAAGGATTGGGGAGAAAAATAGGGCTGTGTGAGAAGCGACCCCTTTATTTCCCATTGTCCGTTAGAACTTTGCATGCTTCTGGAATATATTGAGGGCGCGGAGGGAAGTTCGGGGCAAAGAATTACTCTGGAGAAAGAGCCGGTAAAATATGGAGGGCGTAAAAAAGTTGGCGGGCCATTGTTGGAGCTGTTCATCAGGATACGTGCGGTAATTACTTTTCGTCATGAGATGATGCAGTTAGCAGCTACGAGGGGAGGCTCCGAAAGGGCTATCGTCCGAGGAACGTGGAGGGGCCGCCAGCAAACATCACGGTTTGTGGCGAGTGGTCTCGTAAATGAGTGATTAAAGATTTTTGGTTCTGATTCGACGTCGCTCTTTATTGTTAGGATTATCGGATTATTCAAGTTACGACACAGATGGAATGAGTGGCATTCGGTACTCTGTCACCAGGTACTCATTGCAGCTAGAAATTTTTTTAAAGTTTTCTGTCAAAACTGTCCTGTTAGGCATAATTTTACAAGCAACTTTGGTGTTATTTTGAAATAAATTTTCTTACAGACACATTTGCCAGTGATGTTACAGAATTTATATCTCCTTGTCGGATTTAGATGAAAGTGATTTCTTGCATCAGTTTTTGGAGAACACATGAGACAAATGGTAATCAAGAGCGTTGCCTGGTTTATAGGGTTGTGAGCGAAGTGTACCTTATTCATAGCTCCTCTAAGTTACAATAAAAGAATATTACTGCAATCACTTCATTCATACTATGAATAGAGAATAGCTATTTTATTATTCTTAAGCTTTCATTGCTCCAACATTTTCAAGGCATAGCCTGAGTTCGTAGCTACATCATCCAGATCAAGCAACTTTATGGTTAGATTACAATTCGTGAGGTTGTCGTCCCCTTACGTAAGTAGAGTTACAGACAGGCAAGACAGTCCGATCGTAACTAGGTCTATTTTTATCACTGTTTAATGCATAACTAACAATTTGTAGGTGCCAATCATTGAACACGATTTTGTGCAGTTGTAGAGCTTTTAAGTCAACAATAGTAGGGCTTACTTTGTCTATACTGTTCACGTACTATTTATTTATTTAGCTTATGGCCATTGCACAAAAATAATACAATTTAACATTAAATTACAATTAAAATTCAAAATTAACATGGTTTAGCCAATCTAAACCTTCATTTGATATATCACGTGCAATTATTAAAGTCTCTTGCACATACAATATCTTCCTTTAGTAATGTAATTGTTATTCACTACCACCAGGCGGTAAACTCCGTTCGTGAGGAGGATAGGACAGCGCATAATACTATATCCAGCGCCCCTGAAAGTACAACCACAGTCCAAATTAAACATTCGATTTATTTTTCACTTCAGAGAAAACATTCCCTCACAGGAGTCACCAACCAAATTATTCTTTATCAGACTTCTTCACCAGAAGATTGCAGTGACCGTGGAAGAGAAACACACACTCTTCAGATCAGCCACTGCACGACTCCACAGAGCCATCTATAATTATCTTCGGCAGTACCGCGTCAATACGCAGTCTGTATGAATATACATACAAATATTTGTAACATCTCACACTACAGCACCATTCCTGCTGTACCATTACAAGCTGCTAGTCAAGGTACAAACAGCATTCTTTTTCCTTTCTACAATATCGCTACAGTGATGGTAGTAGTGAAGGTACCGAAATTTCGAAGGTGTTTTATTTGATTGATCACCGAGAGGGTATAATTGGGTATAGTTTTGAAAAAATTTCCTACACATTACAGTTTTTAATAATTTAATTCTACTCGTAATAGAGCATGTGCACCGGTGTCCAATTCCTTATGCATCTACGCTGGAAGCGGGAAACAAAATGAAACTCCACTGGTTGAGAGGATATGCGATGTTATTTCAATCATTAAAAAATCGAGTCAAATTTACAAAGACGTTGGTAACATGAGCCCACTTATCATCTAACCTGGACGCGTGCACAGATTTCGTTGGGAAAGGTGGCCTAAAGGCGTTGTATCCTCTCCTGAGGCAAGCTGGCTCGCAGCTGTTGTAACTGATCTTTGATATCCTGAATACTGACACTGGGACGGAGTTGACGTCTGAGCTGGCCCCGCACATTTCTAAAGCTGCGTTCCCTCGCCGCGCGTTTGTGGACGTCACTCATCTTTGCCGCATATGTTAGCAGGTACGTTGCGCCTCGACCAACCGCCAGGTTGTAAAAGATGAAAGGCGCGTACAGCCTACCACGCGCCGTGGGAATGCGGCTAACGGGGACAGATCTGGGAATCTTGCTGGCCACGGGAGTACTTCAATATCACGCAGAGACTTGATAGAGACAAGTGCAGTGTGTGGGCGAGAATTGTGCTATAGAAAAATGGCACCAACATATTTTCTTTTACTTCACATACTATTCCCGATTCCAAGCGTACGTTTCCACAGGAACTCTCATGTTAAGATGAATTAGGATAGTTTCCTATTGCCTTCCACAGCGTCTGTTTTTGAGTGTTATTGTAGGTGTGGATGTCTATGACAGTGTGCTACTCTTCCGAAACACACCAAGGAGCCCTCGCCCCAGACGCAATGTGGAGAGGTTTGCGATTTATCGCAGGAAGTTGGGGCAAAATCAGGAATTAAGAATTGTGCAACACCACCTCTACTACCTGCTGACCTAGACCTGATGATGAAAATTCCTTTCACCTCGGATCAGTATCACAGTGCAGCAACCAACTGAGCCAATGGGGCTGCCACGATATTGTCGCCTGACGGGTAACACATCAGGAAACATGATGTCTGTGAGGTACAATTGTGCCGTCAGAGTTCCCTCAGTCTCATATACTTATGGATTTACGCCTTGTTGACGGCTAAGGTCATTAGAGGTGGGATGGAACTGGGAACAAAGAACGGTAAATAATTCTGTCATGGCCTTTTTGAAGGAAGCATCCCGGCATTCACCTAGAGTGATTTGGGGAAACCATGGAAAACCCAAATCTTTATGCCCGGACGGGGATTCGAAACCGCTTCCTCCCGAATGCCAGGCCAGAACGTTAACCGTTCACCCACCACGCTCGGTCCCCTTAATCACTATCAGCTGTGACCTGAACTGTGTATTGTCATGTCAACATTCTGTAGAATAAATGTCATTATAATCATTACTCGCAATGGCGGGGTCGGATAGTTCAGTGTATGGGGGCATCCATAAATTACGTGAGGTGAAATAGGGGGGGGAGGTCCGGTGAAATCTCACCAAGGGGAGGGGGGTGTCTACGGAAATTTCACGTAAGGTTTTGTGAAAAAAAATTTGGACTTTAGAGCTAAAAAAAAATCTACAAATTGCATGAAAGTCGATATTAGGGGGGTATTTCGTCTAAAAAATGAGGTCTCCAAAAGTTTCGAGGGTGATTACAACGGGGGGGGGGGTTCTCACGGACCAGATCTCACCAGAGGGGGGGGGGGGTTCCGGCCAGATCTCACGAAATCTCACCAGAGAGGGGAGGGTCCGGAAATCCGGAAAAATACCTCACGTAATTTATGGATGTCCCCTATGAGGTGTCTGACTGGGGAACGAAAGGTCCTCGTTTCGAGTCCCTATCTCGGTCTGATTTTGATAGGCCCTTAAACCCAACCTTCACCTCTGACAAAGCTTGTTGTTTAATGTGAGGTACGCCAGAACGCTTCCTAGGTTCGGATTGTACCCGGTAGAATTGCCGGGTTCAGTTAAGGTGGCTTTAAGGGAGCGGAATGCGCAGCCAATAGAAATCCTGTCACTAGGTCATTACGACCACAAGGAATTGTATTATTGCATTACTCGCAATTACCACACCCAGTTTAATTGTATAGTACTGCATAATGTAAGAATTGGTTCTTGTCTTGTGTGCGCTGAAACATGACGCAATATGTAATGCGAATTAATTAGTGCTCTTGTCACATTATTGCTTCACTAATAACCATGCAAAACAATATTTTCACATTTTCTCTTAATTTATGTAGATCAGGGGTTGCACTGATATTTACAACATATGAGCTTACATAAAATAGAGACATAAAGAAACATTACAGTTGGGTTACCGGTACTTTCTAATCAAATCACCAAGTTATAAGATACTGACTTGAACATTACACATTGCGGATCATTTGAGAAAGGTATGTATTGTGGAAATTACATTGGTATTGTTTCTTCTAGGTACTCAATTCTGTAAAATACTGTAAATATAAAAATATCGGTTGTACTGAGTTTCAGAGCTCGAAAAATCCGTTTCAGTTTTGTATATAAACAATAGTTTTGGAGATGTGATGTGAACGCTGATAGCTATGATAATCCGGTAATACTGCGAGGAACAGGGGACCTACAGTTTATTTTTTTATTTTTCACTTACAGCCTCGTCGAATTGAAGGTCATTCGAGGCGGAATGGGACTAGGTACAAGGAACGGAAAGGAATTGTGCCATGGCCTTTTGAAGGAAGCATCCCGGCATTCGCCTGCACTGATCTGGGGAAACCATGGGAAACCCAAATCTGGATGCCCGGACGGGGACTCGAACCGCCATCGTCCCGAATGCAAGGCCAGAGCGTTAAAACGCTGGCCCGCCACGCTCGGTACCTACAGTTTAACTTGGAATCCGTACCACGACAGCGTTCTGACGTTCTTCACATTACACAGCAAGCTGTGCCAGAGGTGAAGGTCGGGTTAAGGGCTTACGAAAATCCTCGCTGAGATGGACATTCGACACGGGGATCTTTCATCCTCCAGTCAAGCGCCTTAACCACTGAGCCACCGGGCCATTGCATTGTCAGATTGATACCGACCTAAAGAAGAATTTGTGCGTAGCTTTATCTCTCATCGTCGTCGAGGTAATTACAGGTGGCAAAAGACTCGGAATATCATCAGCCATCACCTTTTGAAGGAACCGGAATTCGTAATAAATCCAAATCTGGGTAGCCGGATAAAAATTTGAATCTCCATCCTACCGACTATCATCCCCTGGTATTAATTGCTAAGACAACAGAATATGTACTGAGGAAATGATATCCATGTACTCCGTATTGAATGTAACATTGTGTCAATCAGGTCCGGGGAATATTGGGTGCAGTGAAGAATATAGTTGGATTAGGATGAAAATATTTATGTAAAAGAATGAAAAACGTGGTATGCTAAGGAGAGTTTGAAAGGAACGGCTATAGCAGAGTCTAGGAAAGGATGAAGAAGAGACATTTTAATCTCAGTAGGAAAACATACTTCACAAATACTGTTTAGAAGGTTATTATAAGAGGGTGAAGGAAGAGTCAAAATGCATAGCATATTGGCAAGTGCGGAATTCAACAGTTGTATTTTTTTGAGGGCATGATACCAACATTCACCACAAGTGATTTTGGGAAATCATGGAAACCCTAAATCTGTTTAGCCGGACGGGGATTCGGACCTACCGACGTTTTTGCAAATGCCAGGTGAGAGCGTTACCACACAATCACCAAACTCGACAGTGTGAGGTAATAAGTACGGCATTAATGTTTAAGATCCACATGAAAAGTAAAAGAAGGCAGAAAGGTTTATGGAAGCAGTATTTAATTGGAAAGAAAGTGTGAAGTATTTTACACTGTGGCTTAAATTGCGCAGTTTGGCAACAAGAATATTAAAGAAACAAGATATTTTACAGCAGATCCAATCGTTCTATTTCCCCCTTCTCCCCCCCCCCCCCGACTACCAATCCTTATCCCGCTCAATTAGATGCAACAGACTCTGAAACAGCATTTTTTTTATTTTTCCCTATCCGCACACCTTGCAAACATTAATAAACGCGATTCAATGAGACTTCGTACCGTGATAGCGTTTGCCATCGGTTAATATAAAGGAAACTTCTTATCTAGATCAGTAACGTATTTTTCTAATGTTAATTTGGAAATCTTTGCCTGCACGTCAACCTTCCCCCCCCCCCCCCCCCAGAAAAAAAGGATGTCACTGAAGTTGTACGTACTGATAGTTTATGTATGTATTAAATAAAATATTTCGTCCATAATATGGAGGACAAAACGAGAAATGTTGGTATTTTTGTTTTGTGTACACTGATCAAACAAAACCAAACATTTTAACGAAAATGTAGACAGTGATAGGATAATTGACGCATGTGATTTCTTATGTTTTCAGGTGACATCGATGAGCTGAACAAAAAAATAAAAGAATTAAAACGTCAGATATTTTAATTATTCCGTAGAATATAACAGCTTAATATTTTCTGGTGCAAGTCTTGTCGATTAAGATATATTTACCATGATGGAATATAGAAAAGTCCTAAGCATCAGGCGAGCAGTGTTGGAATACTTGGGCCCAGTTGACAGTAATAATTTACAATCTTTGTACTTCTAATTACTATTTTTATTGAATTCTTTCCTTAACGCTGAATCAATTCCATTACATTGTTCGTACCTATTGTTCATATGTTAATGACGAAAATTCAATGCGTATGTAATTGGGTGTACTATTTTTGTTTAATTCTTAAACCTAGTTATATTGGTATTTCTGATGTTATTCTTGATGCTGATACATCATTTCATTTCTCTGCTTTCCTACCTCCCATCAAAATGAAACATATCATATTTTAACCCCCATGGGTTACACATTATTCTAAACCTCCATCCAAACAGGCAGACATAACTACTGTCAAAGAAACGTAAGTCAAAGTATTTAAGCCGTAGCATACAACGAAAACCAAGCTCAGAAGTTACTGTAGTAAGCCTTTAACTGTTATTTAAATATCGAAATTGACGTTCATTTGTATATTGACGTCGAATTTGTAAGTATTTGAGGAATGTTGGTATTTGTCTTGCCTGCAATCATTGTTGGTCCGTCTTTGTTTTCGTATTTGTCAACGTTCCGTTTATCTTAAATAGTCCTTTTTCATTCTCAATGTTAATGAACTTATTAAGCAGGGTGTGTGTACAGCACAGGAAGAGAGAGAGGATATCGATTATTTGTATCGATAATAATTTAAGTTTTAGATTCGGAAGAAGATGAAAGATCCGCTTGCAAAACATAACAAAAAGGCTAAAGGTTCTGATTGATGGGAAAGATTTGTCTCTTGAGGTCGTAGTTCTGAAAATGCGGCGTAGTATGACTTGCCTCCAAAGTTCCATGCATCTTTCAGTTCCTATCAGTGTTTATTACGAATATTTAAATCAGAATTGTGTCGCTCTTAAAAAAAGTCCTGTCGTTGGCTACAGTAATTACTCGGCCCCATTGATCTTGCTGCAAGAAGCGATTAAATAGAATATCGCATGTATAAACAAGAAATATAATTTAACACTCAAATTATAGGCTGCTGTGAATAGCGTTATAACATTCTGCTCGTCTATTTTTCTCCGCTGTATGTAAATCACGGCATCCTTTTATGAAGGCCGAAGCATTAAGCAAAGGTCGCTGTTATTAACAGTGTGAGGCCGTAATGAGGCGGTCTGGTTGTTTGTACTGCCGCGCAAACTGGTTTCACACCAGTCGGACGACTATCACGCGATCCGACGCCTCGGGGGGAAAAAAAATCCTCTACGCTTCTTGTGTACCGAGCGAAGGGTGTCCCGAACGGCGCTGCAACTCGTCACAAACTTGGCTGATACCGGACACCGGAGAGAAACGTCGTGCACAGCAACGAGTGCTGCCATCTTGTAGCTACTTTGTTGCACTAAAAACATGTCAAGTCCGTCACAGCATATTCCTTTAATTTGTGCTTTGTTAATAGTCTCAACAAATGGTCAGCGTACATGGCCGCTACGAAGTAGTCGCCGGTCGCCAAAAGCTGCCAATTTCTTTAATAATATAAAAGAAACCACCGGCTGAAGGAAGCCAAACAAAAATTCTAACAAACAAGAAATACCAAACGAGATGCAATACCAAATCCTACTGATCTAGGAGTAAATGTCAATGGACAAAAACTCCAGCGCAATCTGCCAGGAAAAGCTTAGGCAGTGAATGGCACCCCGCCGCCGTAATACATTTTGTCATGTAATAGTGTCTGCCTGTTTCATTTACGCCTTTAACACAATTCGCAATGTTTCAATTTCTAACACTGAGGAAATATTGTTCGCTGTTTAAAGGTTGTTTATCATGATGAGTAGGGTTCTGATCTTTAGGGAAAGTCATATTTTTTTCCTGCCTTCCTTTTGTGCTGTAATGCTGAATTAAACACAGATTGAACGTTCTGGTTGTATTTTAATGTATTTTATATAGCATATAAATGCATATTCAGGCCATTTTCCCAGTTTTTGTCATATTACGATAATATTTATGGACATGTGGTCATATCTTGGGAAAAATCTGGTATTTTTTTTTTAATAGTACCGGGAATTCACTAAAAGTTTATAGATGAGAAGAAATTAAGATATTGTGCTCCTAATATACATTGCACGAAAAAACAAAAGTAATTGTCACTGAATTGGTCATAATTCACCAGTCACGAATTAAAGTTATACGTTATCGTCACTCTCTAAGTGTTTATGTTCCGCCCGCCTTTTAATTTCGACAATGCAGCAGCAGCATGCCTGTGTCGATCCGCGTCAATCAATGTCTCATTGCCACCAATAAATTTGAAAATAATTCCTCAGTCAGTGTTAAAGCTGCAGTGGATCTGTGAGTACCGCCATGCTGAATTTTATTTTTCTGAAAGTGCGATGTTACGGAGAGGAGTATTTTAGTACAAAGGAAACAGTTATTTCCTGTAAATTATGTGACATTAAAGTGAAATCATCAAAACGATTTAAAATTTAATGTCCCAATGGTGCAGTGAATGCACTGAAGCTAATTATTGTGTCTACTTTAAAGCGATACTGGTAGATAAAATAAATGATGCGTAAACGAGAATGTTTGATGTATAGTAAATTTTTGGTCATATTTTGTTATTTTAGGTCATATTTACCCATTTTTAAGGTCGTATTTGCATTCATATTTCTCTATTTTTTAAGTCATAAAGATCCGAACCCTAATGATGAATCTATCTAGCGAAGTACTATAGGTTTGCAGAATACCGTATGCCTAGGTGCGGAGGAAGATAAAGATAATGAACCTTCGACCAGCTTTCGTGACCGATGTGAAATGTCGACAGAAGGTGGACAAAATGGATCAAAATGACTATTACGTAATAATGGATCTAAAACTAGTTGAACATCAATTTTTGGCACTTCGTTATTAGGCGTAGACGAACCGGTATCAAATCCTCCATAAGGGATTAGCTGCACAGAAATTTTCACTTGCAGAATTTATTTATGTATTTTCAGTATGGACGCGCGCAAATACGCATCAAGCTAAGGGAAAAGCCGGCCTCGGTAGCGTAGGGGCTAGTGTGCTAGCTCCACGTGCCGAAGGTCGCGCGGTTCGAATCCGGCCGCGGGCATGGATGTTTAAGTGTTGTGTGTCTGTGTAAATGTCCTGTCCGTCCTGTGGTGTCTATACATAGGAAGCATAAACGCACTGGATAAACTAAAAAAAAATTACATGAGATCATAAACACATTGAGCTGGCTGAATGGCTTAGTCCCCGAAAGCCATTAAAAAAAAAAAAAAAAAAAAAAAAAAAGCTAAGGGAAAATGGTATAGCCCAGCTCTGTGACATTAAGCCAAGACAGCACTGAAGTTAAAGGTGATGCCAATTCGGTCCAGCCACCCTCAGTACGGCGGTTTGGATAATTCTGGATAACTTTGATTTCGTCTGATCGGCTGCCATAGAAATCCGAAGGCACAAGACAGTTCAATATGCCCCACTTGTGAAGCATGGCCACAACTGACTCGCAAATCGATGTATTGCGTCGCTGAAATGGATTGGACTTGATAGTTTTACACTCTTCTTTCGGCATTTAAAAAGTGCTAAACGGCTGCCTTCATGATGTCGATCCAAAATAGTTTGACAGATTTACAAAATGTCCTTGCATGAAGTCGTGCAGTTGATTGAACTTTATCGGGTAATTGCTTTCACTTCTGCTTCCCCATTTAACAGGTTTTAGATGTTCTTGGTGATATGATCGGGTCAGAATGGATTTCTTGTGCCTTACTTTAGTACTGTGCTGGGAATCCTGTGAGTTTTACTTTACCTGGTAAACTTCCATTTTGGTTTTACAACCATTTGTTTATAAAAACGAAAGTATTAGATGAAGGGTGCAGGCGTGACAAATAACTGTTGGCGTCAAGTCTGAAAGGTTGCCATAGCTAAGCATTAACGGAAAATAGTATAAACAGGGTAAATTTCAGCATATAATTAACGTGTGAAGCGAGATGTCCTTTTCTTAAGTGCGGAGGGTCTTTCTTCACTGCTTTTAATCCGTTTGTCAACAAAGAAACTTTCAGCAAATGCAGTGACGGACCTGGTAAATCAACGCCTGAGTCTATCCAGCTAGTCAAGTATGTGGGATAATTTAGTGCAGTAATTATTAGCGGCGCTTTTAGATGAGTATAAGTTTCCAAAGTTGAATAAAAACATGTACAGTACATATCCTTCAGGAAGCTGTGAAACGCTGCCAAATTGGTGACAAGTATAGGCAAATTACACACCTGATTTCGGTGCACAATATAAAATTTTTGTATTCTGATAGATGTGAACCAATCGGAAAAGCCATTTGATCCGCCTCATCTAGTAATTGGTAAAGTTCTACCCCTCCGTCGAAAACGAGAGCAAGCTGGAGGAGAGTTTCATCACGGAGAATGTTAGTTATTATTACGACTCCGTCTTAGGAGGGACCACCATCGACCAGACAGATGGCGGATATGTGAGCCGTACCGTGACATCCCAGTAGAAGACACCGAATTTCTCTACACAGAGCGGCCCTCGTGTACGTACAGTTTCCTGGCTCGCGGGAGCTATATATATATTCTTTACGCCTCGTCAAAGTAGTGGTCATTACAGGCGGGAAAGGTTGGGTGCAAGAAACTGGAAGGAATTCGGCCTTTGCCTTTTGAAGGAAGCATCCCGGCATTTGGCTGGAGTGATCTGGGGAAACCAAGGAAAACCCAAATCTGGATGGCCGGACAGGGATTCGAACCTACGACCTCCCGAATTCGAGTCCAGAGCGTTACCGCTCACTCACCACCCTCAGTAGCCTGTTATGATCTTTAAGTTTCTATTGACTTTAAAATTAATGAAATACGAACAGGTAGCTATTTTAACCACGAATAGTAAAAGTGGTAGTAAAATCGTAGATTAACGACAGACTGACAAAAATATTCACTGAGGAGGTGACATAGTTGGATCACCGCTGGGAGAAATGTGTCGTTGTGAGCAATACTACAGCAAATAAATAAATAAAAACCTCTTTTTAATATAATTATCTCTAATCTGTGTAACGTAGGAAAGTATTTCAAGCGTATCCATCACTTACCAGAAACACCTTACACAAGCTCAGTAACATCACAAAAAAACACGAGCCTTTTACTTCATAACAGGTTTTTGACGTCGTTGTACGCGAATAAAATTTACTGGATATACTAACCGAGAGAAGTCAGTTATAAAACACGGAGTTTCACGATGATATTCTCTCCTGTGAGAGGAAAATTACTAACCGTCAGCGGGTGATAGGATAAGTTTTATTTCGATAATTTTAATTAATATTGAAAATTTAATCAATTGAGAAAAGGGTGTTAATTTACAGAGCATAGCGGTACGAGCTATATCTGACCAATTTATTTCTTAAATGAACATATGACCAACAGAAAAAGGGGTATTCAACTTTAGATATGTCCTTAAAGAGTCGAGCAACCGCCGCCGTGAGCAGCAGACGTCGACTTTCTTGTGTTTTAATCTAAAGTGTGCTAGTTAGACTTTGTTTTTATCTTTGAATTTTCTGTGTAGGCAGTGAGTCAGCAGTCGAGCAACCGCCGCCGTGAGCAGCAGACGTCGACTTTCTTGTGTTTTAATCTAAAGTGTGCTAGTTAGACTTTGTTTTTATCTTTGAATTTTCTGTGTAGGCAGTGAGTCAGCAGTCGAGCAACCGCCGCCGTGAGCAGCAGACGTCGACTTTCTTGTTTTAATCTAAAGTGTGCTAGTTAGACTTTGTTTTTATCTTTGAATTTTCTGTGTAGGCAGTGAGTCAGCAGTCGAGCAACCGCCGCCGTGAGCAGCAGTCATCGACTTTCTTGTGTTTTAATCTAAAGTGTGCAAGATAGACTTTGTTTTTATCTTTGAATTTTCTGTGTAGGCAGTGAGTCAGCAGTCGAGCAACCGTAGCAGCAGTAGCCAACTTCTGTGTGTGATTTGAATTGTGCTAGTTTTTGTCGTTATCTTTGTATATTGCCTGTTTATGTAGTGTGCCAGTCAGTTGAGCCTCCGCAGCCGTAGCCAACTTTTGTGTGCGATTTGAATTGTGCTAGTTTTTGTCGATATCTTTGGATATTTCCTGTTTAGGTAGTGTGCCAGTCAGCTGAGCCTCAGCAGCAGTAGTCAACTTTTGTGTGTGATTTGAATTGTGCTAGTTTTTGTCGTTATCTTTGTATATTGCCTGTTTATGTAGTGTGCCAGTCAGTTGAGCCTCCGCAGCCGTAGCCAACTTTTGTGCTAGTTTTTGTCGATATCTTTGGATATTTCCTGTTTAGGTAGTGTGCCAGTCAGCTGAGCCTCCGCAGCCGTAGCCAACTTTTGTGTGTGATTTGAATTGTGCTAGTTTTTGTCGTTATCTTTGTATATTTCCTGTTTAGGTAGTGTGCCAGTCAGTTGAGCCTTCGCAGCCGTAGCAGCAGTAGCCACGAGCCTTAGCAGCCGTTAGTAGCGGTCGCCGATTTTTGTGTATTCATTTGTAGTTCGGTTTTTGTCTGTTTCAGGTGACATGGCTTGTGCAAAGTGTTCTGGTAGGCGTCTGGTTCTCGAGGAGATTCTTAATACTATGGCGTCTCTTCAAGCGCAGGTATGGAGCATCCTAGACGAGGAGCGGCAGTGCGTCGAAGAAATTCCGCAGCCAACTGTAGTGGAACCGGCAAGTTTTGATTTTCAGGTTCCAGTTGCAGAAAACGTCTGGCATCGTGTTGATCGGAGAAAGGCGTCGAAATTCCCAATTAGCCGAAGGGAAAATGATACCTTGCCCCTAAGTAACGCGTTTTCTGTGTTGCAGGAAGTTGTAGATTCAAGCGCGAATGGCCCAGAAGAGCAGCAGGGAAGATTTACCCGCAGACCCCGAGCCTTGCCAGGAAAAGGTTTACTGGTCATTGGCAGCTCCAACGTGCGACGGCTGGAGAAACCGCTACGGGAATTAGCCACGAAGAACGGTGCAGATCCTCATACTAACGTTCATTCCGTTTCTCTTTCAGGAGCAACCGTACCACGTGTCATGGAGGCCATTCCAAAAGCGATTAGGGAATCGAACTGCCGTCAGTTAAGAGTAGCTGCGCACGTCGGCACTAATGACTCGTGTCGTGTTTCTGTTCCAGATATAGTTAAATCCATGGACAAGTTGGGCCGAAAGGCGTATGAAGCCGCCCGGGAAAATTCAGTTTCATTACAGTTCTCAATTTGCAGTGTGGTGCCGCGTGTCGATTGTGGGGAGGCTGTGTGGTGGAAGATCTTTAATTTAAATAGTAATTTGCAGGAGCTGTGTCGCAAAAACAACTGGGGCTTCGTCGACCTTCGTCCGATGATAGCTGCCAGCTGGGACGCATTTGACAGGTCGGGCGTCCACTACACACCTAGAATGGCGTCCAAGGTGGCTGCTAAAATTTGGAACCGCCTTGATATGAATTATTTTTTAGGAACAGCGTGAGGCCCGAGGATCCTTCATTTCACCGAACAGGATGTGCTGATAACATAGAAGCTGGTCCCGGTAGGGATGGCGCGAATAATTTTAATATTACAGCTCCAATTACTTCACCCGTTTACCGTCAGAGTGCGAGTATGAAAAATGCTATTTTAGACTCCACAAATAACAATACGAAGCAGCTAAGGATAATGGTACTAAATTGTCGGAGTATTAGAGGGAAAGTAGCGGATTTTCACGCCTCAGTTGCGACTAATGATGTCGATATAATACTTGGAACCGAGAGCTGGTTGACGCCTGAAGTTGAATCTAGCGAAGTATTTGGCCCTCATTTCAATGTTTTTCGGAAGGACAGAACTGTCTCAATGGGCGGGGGTGTGTTCGTGGCCGTAAGTAAAACCGTTAATTGCTCTGTCGTAACTGAAACGGAAAATTTTTGCGAGTTAATATGGGTCAAGGTAAAAATTGGCAAAAATTTAAAGTTCATACTCGGGTCTTTTTATCGACCTCCGGATTCTGATTTAGCTAACGCGGAATACTTCAGGGAGTCGCTTAATAACATTTACAAAAAATTTCAAGGACATATATTGATCGTGGGTGGTGACTTTAACCTACCGTCGGTTAGGTGGGACACATACACGTTCAGGTTGGGTGGAAGAGATAGGTTAATAACCGAAACGTTCCTAGAATCATTTGCAGAAAGATCTCTTGAACAGATGGTCGAAGAGCCAACACGGTGCCACAAAGATTCCTCGTCCATTCTGGATCTTTTTCTAATTAGCAATCCTGATATTGTAGATAAAGTTTGTATAGAAGACGGTATAAGTGATCACAAGGCGGTTGTGGTAAAGTTAAACTCCAGTCTGAGTCTGAAGCATGACAAAGAGAAACTCGTGTTTTGCTTCGATAAGGCAAACGATGCGGGTATGGTTGACCATTTTGCGAAGAATTTTGAAACGTACACGCTAAATACAAATGTTGAGGAACTTTGGTTTAATTTAAAAGAACTAATATGGACCGGTTTAAACAAGTTTGTTCCTAAGAAGTGTATTAAGGTCAGTAATAACTTCCCTTGGTTCAATAGGGAAGTGAAACGTTTGCTCAGGAGGCAAAGGCGTTTACATGCCGCGGTGAAAAAATCGGGGGACTCATCTAATCGTGCTAAATTAGTCCAGTTGCGTGCGGAAGTGCGTAAGGCAATGCGCGATGCGTTTAAAGAATTCCAAGCCAGGAATTTATCCGAAGATCTGATTACTAATCCAAAAAAGTTCTGGTCGTATATCAAAGTAATAAGAGGCTCTCGTAAGGTTATGCCGTCGCTGATTAAAGAAAATGGTGAATTATCAGAAACAAGCGTAGAGAAAGCAGAAATTTTGAATGATATATTTAAAAAGGCTTTCACGATAGAAAACTCAGAGGAGATACCGATATTTAACAATCGTACCGACAAAATTATGAATGATCTCGTTCTTGATGTCGAGGGAATAACTAAACTACTTATGAATGTAAAAACCAATAAGGCTCCCGGACCAGACGGTATTCCTACAAGATTCTACTCAAGATACGCAAAGGAAATTGCACCGTATTTGATGAAATTGTATACCGTCTCTCTGGATCAAGGAAAAATACCAGCCGAATGGAAGACCGCTATCGTAACTCCAGTGTTTAAAAATGGGAATGTTAATGATCCTCAGAATTATAGGCCGATCTCGTTAACTTCAATATTTTGCAGGATTTTAGAACATATCATCTATTCGAATGTCATGCGATTCTTGGATGAAGGTGAGCTTTTAAATCCAAATCAACATGGATTCAGAAAATGCCGATGCTGCGAAACACAACTTGCACTTCTAATTCACGACTTGTGCCGAATTATAGATGAGCAATCCCAGGTTGATTTGGTTCTATTAGACTTTAAAAAAGCTTTCGACACTGTGCCTCACACTAGGTTACTTAGGAAACTTCGCGGTTACGGCATATCTAGACAAATATGCGACTGGGTTGCAGACTTCCTGAAGGGCAGAACACAGTGTGTAGTTCTCGACGGTGAGCGTTCATCACTTACAAAAGTGGGGTCTGGAGTTCCCCAGGGAAGCGTGTTAGGGCCTCTGTTGTTTCTCATATACATCAATGATCTATGCGACATAATAGGGGGAATGAAAAGATTATTTGCCGATGATGCTATAATTTATCGCGAAATCAAAACCCTGGACGACTGCGCTTTGTTACAAGACGATATTACGAAAATAATTGCGTGGTGTAAAGATTGGCAGTTGGAGTTAAACGCTAAAAAGTGCCAAGTCATGCGTGTAAGTAAAAAGGTGACACCATTTAACTATGAATATACGATTAATGACACTGTCCTTAGAACGGTAGATTCCGCTAAATACCTAGGGGTAACAATTCGTAATAATTTGTCGTGGAATGAGCATATTGAGAATGTAATGGGGAAAGCAAATCGTATACTCCGATTTCTAGGTCGTAATTTAAATCAATGCACTCAGGAAGTTAAATCGATTGTATACAAGTCACTAGTACGTCCTCACTTAGAGTATTGTTGTTCTGTATGGGGTCCCCATCAAAAGGGGTTAATGGAGGCTTTAGAGAAGGTCCAAAGAAGAGCCGCCCGATTCGTGACAGGTATATATAGTTGGAGGGAAAGCGTAAGTGCGATGTTGAAGGAGTTAGGTTGGGAAGACCTGGAACACCGAAGGCGTTGCTCTCGACGGAAGCTAATTGAAAAATTCACGACAGATGTATTTCGGAATGACAGTCAGCAAATATTGCTACCAGCAACATTCATATCTCGAAATGACCGTGAAAATAAGATAAGAGAAATCAGGGCCAGAACCGATTCATTTCTGTACTCATTTTTCCCACGAGCGATTAGGGAATGGAATAGAAAGGATTTACCGGGCGAGTAAACTTAAAATCCGACAGGAGTAGCTTTCGATAAAGCACTCCAGCCATCCTGATCTGGGTTTTCCATGGTTTTCCCAGATCACTCCACGCGAATGCGGGGATGGTTCCTCACAATAGCCCATGGGCGCCTCCTGCCATATCCCTTATAACCCTTCCAAACCATAACCCTTCTCGATAGGTGCTATGCACCCTCCGCCACACACTTTTAGTGAATCGCGGAGTAATAATAATAATAATAATAATAATAAAGAAATAAAAACAACACCTTACCCCGCAACAGAGGCTGTAAAATTCTAAAAATTGAATAAAACATTACATTCTGATTTTAATGTCACTTTACAATAATAAAAAATATTAAATATATACGAGAATGATTTTACAGTGCCAGTAGGCACGCAGCGTTACTGGTTTCGTCGTGTATTAAAGTTTATTTTCGTTAGTAAATGTTTTCTTTGCTCTCGGCAGTATCGTAGCTCAGTCTTTTAGAAGTTGATAGAGGATTGGACCTGTACTCCTAGTGTTACCTAGTGAGTTATCCGAGCGAGCAGTGACTTGTACAAAACAGTGTGTGTGGCAAAAGATGAGCAGTAACCGTTTTTAATTTGATCGGATGTCAGCCCGCACAACGTAATGTGGGTTATAAACGTTTAGCACTTGGAGTCTGTAGTAAATGGGTGCTTGGTTGGGTGGGAGAAAAGGGTGAAAACTTTCTTACTCCTCTTTTTATGATTAAATTAAATCCTATGCTGCTGACTTATGGAGTTCGAACTGGCGTACAGGCTGAGGCTTATTTATTTTTAACATTAACACATGTAATATCAAATCTATGGTCATGCGGAACCTCGCCTTACAAATGCCAACTTAAATAATCAAACAACATTTAAGCACTACCTCATCACTAATTGATTCCCAACAATAATAAACAAACAAGAAAGCTCCACACTTGGTTTTAATGGAAAGTTCCCTTCATAACAATTGGGAACCAAAAATCAAATGTAATATAACATGAAACTACATTAGATTTCAAATGCTGGGCGCTAGGATAATTTAAATTATCCACCAAGTATTGTTATTGGAAACCTCCCAATGTTCATTCCAACTAGTACAATATTTGCTGGAGCGAGAACTCCTAATCATTCAAAGGTCATTACTGGGTTGTATCCAATGACTGTGTGAGGTACACAAACTCACATTTGAGTGATTTTACATTAATTAAGCTATTTTTTTATTTAATAAATTGTAATGGTGTGTATTAACTCGGAATTTTTAAGTTCAAAGGTCAAAGAATAACAAGATGAATAATGAGATCTCTGAAAAATAAAAGAAGAGTCAAGAGTGAGTTGTTGAAGAGAAGATTTGAATGGAGAGGACGAGTTTTGGTTTTTTGGAATTAATAAGTTTGGCTCACTGGAGAAGCCACAAGAATCCTGGCGGGTTTATTAATAGTAAAATATTAGCCTGAGGGCAGAAGGTTTAGGGTTATGGATAATGTTATATGACTTGAGAAAAGAGAATTGTTTGTTAAATAAAAAATATACAAGTGATGAGATAAGTAGAAAGTGTTTTGATTTGAGATTGAGATATATGTAGATATAGACAAAGGAATTAATTTGAGTTTGGGTGATAAGAATTTGAATAATAATAATTTTGAGTTTTCAGCGTATCATATTAAAACCAGCGCAGGACAAAGAGGGGTTAAGGAAATCTGTATATACTGGTCTGGTGCTGTAAATAAGAGGCAATAAAGTATATAAATATATTTAAAGTATTATACAAAATAGAGACGTTACATATAAGTACGTTACAACTGCCTGTAAATACCACACTGCACTGTTCGTAGGATTATTACCATGATGGTGATGGGCGTCCCTCGACGGCGAAATTGTTATAGCACATTAGCTATAGCAATGTACTAGATGAATTGCCAAGCATCCTCACTGCCACAGTACGCTTGTCTCGAATCCTCGGATTCGATACCAAGGCAGAACAATCTTCCAACCTTGGAAGATGCCCTGCTTCTCCTCTGAAGGCTGGACGTCGATTCCCTCTCTCGCCTCCGCAGTCAGTGTTCCTCTCCGTCTCTCGTGGTAACCACACCTCTTTCCCAGGGCGCAATTTAACATAGAGAAAAATTGACACGAATTACAAAATGCGGAGGATAATTCGCCGTTGATTGGCTCCGCTTACACCAGCTATTGGAAAATCTTTTAGAGATACGTGCGAACTTGGACATATTTGCCAAATGTGACCCACAAAGCGTCCGCTTGAGGACAGGAGGTCGTCGAAAGTCCGTTGACCCCTGGTGGGGTATTTTCCCGGAGCTAAGGGATTACATGCCTGACAAGATCCGTTAGAAAGGGTAGCTGTTTCTCCATTGTATGCCCGGATGCCGACTTCCAGACGCGACTCCTTGGCGCGGCTATTTGGGAGGTCCAGCAAATATTGACAAGCCTCTCTGATTGTTTATTTGATTAATATTTTTATATGTTCAATATAAAAATGTACGGAATGACCTATTTTCGTCATTCGTTACGATTACCTGTAATTTCCTTGGATTAACCGCCGTCACTATCCAGCCGTAAATCTTTGTGATTTGGCGTGTTTGCACGGGCGATTACCTTAGCATAGTGTTTACCGCAATCCTCACACTCCCCTTCAAAACACGCTTTATGTGTGGGAGATCTTCCTATTGTTAGGAGATAGGCATCCCTTGACTGCCGCCTTCCCAATGATTTTGGACTTTAGATGCTGAATACCTGCCGTCTCGTCGCGCGTAATAAGAAAACCTGCTGCAGTGCAATTACCACACTTTTTTATTCATTGTATGAGTATCTTCACTGCAAGCATTGTAGACGCCTTACTTCTATGGTTAGTCACTGATTACCCCCATCGGCTGCTGGTGGTATTGTTAGGAGAGGGGACCAGGAATTCGAGACGTTCCAACTAATCGGAATATGCGACGAACATTTGTCTGCTTCAGTCGGAAATAATTAGCAAGAATTAGAAATGAATCACCGGTTCGATTTCTGAACATCTAAAGAGCTCACATGTCGTAGAAATCACTGCTGTAACGTTAAATAAGAAGGTACTGAAATTTCGATCCCCGATAACCTCAACTGAGATTAATTAAGTGCTCATTAGAATCATAAGATTGAGATCGCGTAACAGCGAAGAGGTGTCCCAGAGGATTGTGCGAATCGTCTTGTATTCCCGTCCCTATCCCAGGAACAGACGAATAATAACCAGCCCATCGGAGAAGGGACGACGTAGTCAGTGGCCAATCAGGAACGAAGTGCGTCCAGTGTGATGCATACCGGAGGCACCTTGCCTTGCGCCAATAGTCACACGCCAATGGCGACAGAGCATGTTTCGCTGAAATGTCACCTTCCATAACTCGGCCACTATAGAGAGAAAGTATTCCTCGGATCACCGAGAAAAACTTATATTAAAGTCTTATATTATTTGTAGTGTCCTTTGATTTTGTAATTATCTAGTAAAAGTCAACGGCGGTTATCATACGATGCAAATTTGTGAAGTACATGGCAAATGAAAGCAATAATTAAATGAAAATTATTCATGTCAACGTATTCTCCGATTAAAACCAAAATTTATCCCAACGGTGAATCCCTTTTCTCATTCGGTCTTCAAACAACTGACACTTCCGCAGTACACAATCGTAGCTACCCCATTAACAACAAGTATACACATTAGGCAAGCATCAATATTAAGCTTGATTACTTTTTTTATTTATAGACAAAATTAGATATTTCGCCTGCCAGAATATTAAATGTATATCAAACACTACATTAGATTGCTTAGTAAAAATATGTGACAATAATAAATTCCTCACTTTACTATTATTATTATTTTCCTATAGAGCTACCCTTATTTTTAGCAGTATCTTTTCGATTTCAGCTGATGTATGCTATCCTGCAGCCCTCTCTTTGGCGTTAATACCTGAAGCTATCCCCTCCCCGAATTGTCACATACGTCAAAGGAATAAAACTGATTTGAACAAAACGCACACAGAATGTCGATAGCTCTGTGACATGTGGTGTTGGCACCTAGCGCTAATGCAATCATAGCCCTTGCGGAAATTTTGTGAGATAAATGTTAACATAGAAACTGTATAGCAAAACAAAAGAAAGCTGCTTATTGTACAAAAAATAAATAAAAAAATAAAGAACTCATTTTATTTATATTCTATGACCTGTTGTTGCCATCTAACAGTAAAGTCATAAATTCTTTAATTATTCTCCTGATAAATGGTGCTGCTATCTACCGGACGAGATCAATCCTTAACGACGATAGCGAAGTCCAACGGCATGGCTCTGAACGGGATCCCGAAGTCACTGTTTTGTCTAGCAAACTGTTCGATATGACTAAGAAGAAGCGGCGACCAGTATCACCATCTGCTACGCCAGCACGCCAACAGGGCGTGCCACCGCCACCTCGCCAGCTGGTCGAGACACCGTCGCGCAGTAGCGGCGAGCAACGCCGTCACGCTGAACGACGCCGCAATCGGACAGCCCATCTTGTGGAGGATGCCGGACCCGGTTGTCCAAGACGCCAAGTGATGACCTAGACGTCACACTACTAGCATCAGCTTCCCCAAGAAAAGGCGGGCATCCAACCAGCCTGAAGAAGATAAAGAGCACCACCACGCCGAAGTGGTCAAGCTGCCGCCACCACCACACAAACAGGAGGGAGAGAGCACCATCACGCCGGCCCGGGAAGCGAGGCAGCTGAGACACCCAGGAAGGAAGACCACGCTGTCACGCCTCAAACAGCCCTCAATCATCTCCTTCAAGCCATCCCACCACCACTCCAGGCCGTCATGCCCGAGATGCTTCACTGGATGGCATCACTCCCAGAAGAAACTGGCCCTTTTCCTAACCGACTGCCATCCCAGATAGCCATCGAATAGCCTTCAACCGGCTCGGTGGGGCGAATAAACCAAGACGAATCCAAACACCTCAATAGTCCTCTGCAAAATGAGGAACAAGCAACAAAGGACCACGCAGCTACCGGAACCGTGAAATCCAACGTTTCTCGGCAAGAGGAGAAACTCATGCCACAACCTGAAGCTAGTCAGAGCCTACTCCCGACCGAGCCAGCAGCCAAGCAACCAGTGGAAGCCAGACAACAAAGAAAAGATCAAACATCCAGGAATGTACAGAAGAATTCAACAACGATCAGCCAATACTTTCGTTGTCAAGGGTTCTGGCATCAGACGTGGGAGTGCAACAACCAAGTGCGGTGTGTCCGCTGCGGGGGAACCCACAACGTTGTAGTCTGCACGCATCCGCGTGAAACCACGCCGACATGTGCAAACTGTGTGGGTGATCATGCGGCGTGCTACGGCGGATGCACGGTCAAGAAGAAGCTACAAGCCTCTGCCAACAGAAGACGATACCAGCCTAATCACACCTAGATTACAGAAGAAGAAAATCGCAGGGAAAATAACATCAGAAAATCAACCCTCGGTCATCCAAGCTGCCACAGACCACTACCACGGAGCCAAGCGGAGGTCCAACACAAGAATAAAACTGCTGCGGCCATGGTTGTCACCAGAAACCGGACAATCAGTTGGGGAAAATCGTCCAGCTCCTAACGCAGCTGATTACGACGATGATCCCCAACTGACAACACGAACCCTTAGAGGGTTTTTAAGATAAGGGTGCCGACCGCGTCCATAGCCATTTTTACCTCAACGTGAAATAAAATGTGTCCCCAAAAACCACCCAACCTGTAAAATAACAGTAAAGTTGCTAATGGCAATGGGACTGTACAGAAAAGCCGTTGAGGCAGCGGAAAAAAAATGGCTCTGAAATGTTTCATACGCGTCGCCTTGTTAGTAAATGATTTAAGAGTAGTAATCCGAAAAATTCGTTTCTTAAAATATGATATTACCAAAATGGAGAACTCAAACTTTAAAGTGTTAGATCATATGTCGATTTCAGCGGAATATGAAAGGATATAAATGGATCGTTGTTTAACATTAGTAATTAATCAAATAAAATAAATGTCCCTCACCTCTTCAATGTTGTAAAATCGGTGTCCTTTCATGCCTAATTACATGCGTGGAAATAAGAAAAAGTCGCACGGAGTAAGATGCGTGGGGCAGCGGAACTATGCCATTTTTAACCTAAAACTGCCTAATAACGATAGCTGTATGAGCAGGTACATTGTCGTGGTGGAAGAACCAGTCTCCTCTCTGCCACAAATCGGGTCTTTCTTGTCGAATCTTCTTAAAACTTTCAAATAAAAGGTTTGATTGACGGTCTGATGTGGGGGAACCAACTCTGAATGAACTACGCCCTTGGCATTAAAAAGCAAATGAGCATTCCTTTGATGTTTGATTTGACTAGACTACATTTTTTTGAACTAGGTAACAACGTCGTCTTCCATTGGATTCACTGTTGCTTTGCACCATAGCACCTTTGACAACTGTTGTTTCAAAGCACGACATGTTTCAACTAAACGTTCTTTTTGATTGGCAGTCAGAACCCGAGGAATAAAACTGGCAGCAACTCTTTTCATTGCCAAATCTTCGGTTAAAATTCGCTGAACTGTGCTCCAAGAAAACCCAGTAATCTCTGACAGTTGATAAATTGTCGGTCGACGGTATGAGAGCACAATATCTCGAAGTTTTTCAACATTTTCGTCGATTCGGGCAGTTGATGGACGTCCAGAACAAGGTTTGTCACCAATCGACATGTCCCAGTTTTTAAACCGATCGAACCACTCGTACACTTGATTTTTTCCCATAGCGTCATCTTTGTAAGCTGCTTTCAACATTAAAACAGTTTCAGTAGCATTTTTACTGAGTAGAAAACAAAATTTCAAAGCTGCACGTTGTTCACTTAAACTTGCCATCATCAAAAACAAAACAACAACAAAACAGCTCTAGCAAAAACAATCATTACACTTTAACAGAAAAAGTAAGGTCAACAACACAGGCGGCACTGAACTGACAATGAGATGCGCTATAAACGCCAACGGCTGAAACGCGTACTACACAAGCTCCGCCCACGGCAATGCTATTCCGGTTATTTTTGGGTACCCCTCGTAAATGTTATAACTTCATTATGCCTGAAATCAAACGCCAGTTATCAGACGTGGTCTCCTGTCCCCTTTTACGTAGTACTCCCAATTACTTTCCAAACACCTTACAGAGCGTTGTGGGTGAGGGTAATTCGCTGGCGTACCGTTTGGGAGGTCGCAGATTTCGGTTTTTCATAGCTTTCCGAAATCATTCCAGGTGAATGCCTTGTTGGTTCCTTCAAAAGGTTATTCCGTTCCCGTTCCTTGTCCTCAGTCCTTTCCCACCTGTAATGACTTCATTGTCGACGAGGCGGAAAGCTGTAATATAAAAAAAATAAAACTAAACAAACATAACTTTCTTTTGGTAAAGCAATTATTTAGCACAAAGCCGAGATTCGCTCTATTTAGACCGTAGATGAGCAAAAATTTTCTCCATGAACACCAGTTTAAGACTAATTTTACAATGACTCTTCAGATCACTTCAAATTATTAGTTCTTCTAAATCCTGTTTTTCTATTCAGAAATTACTCTTTAGAACAGCTACTTTCTGCATCCATGATAAAATATACCAGATCAAAGACTCATGTTTTTTACATGTTTTCATTTAAATGATTAGTTTATTTGTTTGTGGTGTTGCAATATTACTGGTTGTTGCAAAAGAATAAGATTTGAAAAGAGAAATCATTAAAGAATACAGACCAAATATTACCATATGCTGTTTTTTTTAAATTATTTAGTCTCAGATGAGGAACAGGGAATCTTCAGTGACTGTAAATATGTATGATGTCAAAAAATTGCATTGTTTATAAACATAACTATTACTAAAATTCACTCTACTTACGAACTTGACAGAACTAATTAAATGATTGTCGGTAACTGCGGTATTTAAACTTCTATACAACCAGATTTGATGTTGTGGTTCAATATTGGTTCTAGTATTCAGTATTTCACTGGTTTTTGGACTATTCGAACTGTTTGTACTCATACTGTATCACATAACATGCGCTGACTGTAAAATCCGGAATGGACACTGCGCGAAAAAAAGAAAGAGGGAAGCATGACCATAAGTTACCTAAAAAATTCAAGAGTAATAGATTGGAAAATTTTTCCTTTCAGTTGTAAGGAATGGAATAAATTATCGAGGAAGACAGTGATTAATATTTATTAAACACGAAAATCCGTTAATAAGGTTTTCTAGAGATCGTAAGTAGATGTGTAGGAAATTCACACCTTAGAATAAGATACATCACAATTGAAAATAATATTGTTTTTTTTTTTCAGTAGTAGAAATTTTTGAAACTAAACTTTTGATGTGCGGATGAGAAGCAACTTGACGCTATTCATAAGATGAATTTTATGAAAGAGAATCTTGGGAAACCGAAGAAGTTAGAAAAAATTCGAAACGTCATGAAATAGCATAATTCCGAAACTTAAAAGATTCTCTATAATTCCAAATAAATGAGATCTAAAAGCGATAGTAACGTTAGAAGGAAGGATCCCACTTTCAAATATTAAATTGTAGCAGATTGTTCGGAGGGTAAAAGGAACTGTAACGAAGACAAACAGTAAAATAAGAGAAACGGATACCTAAGGACGTATGGTTTTACTTCTGACGTATTACGAGGTGATTAGAAACGGAAGTTTTGGTGACGACGAAAAGGAGGGAGCTGGGTCATGTCATTTAGGAGGATCGTTACGACATTCACCTGGTGTGATTAAGAGAAAACGTAGAAAACTGTAATATTCGTTGATGGGTTGGGGATATCAGGCAGCAGCGTTAACCGTTCAATAAGCTGTGGAAGTTAGGTGAGATGGAGGAGAGCTGAAAGGAAAACAAGAACTCGCTGATTTCATGAAGCCGGCTGAACGATGGTCACATAGAAGTAGTGAACGTTCACACGAGTAGCATTGTCCCTGGTGACTGTTAACCGGTAATTTTTTTTCGGAGTTGACGGATACAGTGTAATTAAAGACATCGAGCGTGGTGGGTGAGCGGGAACGTTCTGCCCTCGCGTTCGGGAGGACGCCGGTTCGAATCCCCACTCAGATTTGGGTTTTACAATGGTTTCCAGGCGAATCACTCTAGGCGAATTCCGGGATGGTTCCTTCAAAATCCCATTGCCAAACTCCTTCCCGTTCCTAGTCCTCATTCCTTTACCGCAAGTAATGACCTCGACAAGACATTAAGCCATAAGGGGGGGGGGGAGAACAATTAAAGGTGATAGGGTCTGTGGCTGATGTCAGTGAACTAGCTACGAACTGAACACCAAAAGTTCAATTATTGGTGAAGTTAAGGATTTTCCTTGAAATGGTAGAGCTCTAGGCCCTTTCTCTCTTGGTGTTTGCTGCACATCTTTTTCCTGGTTCCGAGATGATGAGCTGTATCTGAACCAATTCCACCATGCGGGTTTTAATATCCGGTACCTGCTCTGAAGTTACTTCCTTAACAGTTTGTTTATATCGGATAACTAAATTGGTGTGCTGTTCGAGCCTGAAAACACAAATTGCATTAAACTAACCTTGAAAACACGAAAAACGTATTCCTCATCTGAAACGTTTCTTTGCACTGCCGTACAGATATCAGTGAAATTATCTGTGGAGTAGATTTTTTCGAGTTCTCCTATTTACCGTCTACTATTGAAGGAACACGGGAGTCATCAACTATCGCTGTGGTGTGGTTTATGTTGTGTAGTTTTTGATGCATATCTGTAAGTATTCGGATAAATGATTACACACTACCAATTGAAAAATGTTATCAGGACTACACGTATATCATGTCTGGAACCTGACCCTGGGCTCATTGTATCTCCCCAATTGCAGTATGACGGCGTCGTAACGTATACCGTCGCACATACTTAAACTAATAATTTTTTTTTGTTGGCAGAGATTCATCTAATTATTTCTCAATTTTAAAAGAGTAGTTTCTGTATAATAAACAGTACGCCATGTACCATCAACAGAGTGACGGGGTAGTGCCCTCCGAAATAGGTCAGCTTGCTTTTCTCCGCAGCAAGAATACTGGCTATCATAATCTATTTTAGTACTGCTGATTTAAAATGCTATGCATCAGCAGGTATTAATTACTACTTATAATTAAACATATAATTAATGCCACCTATCCTACGGGCAGGACTGGAGTGCACCAATACGATAATGAGATGCAAACATTCGAACTACTGGTACCTTTTCAATAGCGGTAACAGCTAAGAAGCAGGTTCCATAGTCTTTTACACAGTACCTTTGTTTATCATTCTTAAATGACCAGTTCTAATCAACATTCTACAGGTGATACCCTTTGTTCCTCGCCGCTGTAATATAACCAGAAATCCTTATAAATATACTTATTAAAAACAACGAACATTATGAATATCGAATACAAGCTGGTAAAAAACAATAGCAGCTTGCTACAACTAGGAGTGCGCCGTACGATTTTACAAGCTTTTACCAGTTATTAATCTTGTTACGCTGATCGTTCTGTATCTCCTGTGTTGTTAAGCCTGAATAAATGGATAATTGTTCTCAGTTCCACTAATCATGAAAAAAAATTGAAATATTTTTTTTTTCTTTAGTAGGATATCTCTTATCTTATTGTTCCATAAGGACTTTCCATCTAGACTTGCGACTTCCACGTTCACATACTCTTAAAGCTATCCTAAATAAACATTACCTCGCTTTTCACTATTTTAACTACACTGCTACTGCAACAGTTCTTTTAAGCTTGATTGATTTGTTTAAAATTTTTCACTTAATCTCAGTTCCTTAGTTTCCTGGGTTTCTATTTTTAGATCATTTTAATTTCCTACAACCTGTAAAGTTTAAAGTTTCCATCAAGAAGACTGTGGTCGCTTTCCAGAGATACACTGCGATTAGCTTTCACATCTAATAATCTTGCGTGCAACTTGCATAGCAATAAGTAGAAGTAAGCAAAGACTACTTTTTTATGCCACTCCCATTTATATTTGGTGATACAGTACTAACACTTTTCTCTTTCCAGTATCCGAACTTACCAAAAACGAGATTATTTCTCAGACAGCAGCCCAGTCTCCTCAGTCACTATCCATGTGTACAGGTGATAGCAGACACTGTATGAGCATTTAATTTATCACTTCCAAAATGTCATCAAAATTATGGTTTAAATATCATGATAAACTGTCTACAATTCATATCATTGGATGATGCCTATTTGTCAATCTCTGAAATAACTTCAATTATCCTATCAGACATTAAGGTTTTATGTTTAATGATTCATGAAAATATGCTCTTCGTCTGGATGATTACGGGAAGCCGCCAAAAACCGCAATCAGGAAAACCTGGTCCCCCATAAGAAATCGGTTGTTCTTACTTTTACAAGTAAGGACATTTCTGCTCACTTGATGGGGTCAGTTGATCGTATCAGTAATCACGAGACCACCGAGTGTTATTACTCTGAAACTTTACTATCATCTAAGTATTTATCAATTACCGCCTTAATGATAGTAATTATTTTGACTGTTTTTAATGCAGACTAATATTAATATTGCTATTATCTACACACATGCTACAAAGCTATTAATAACACCATCTTAGAGATTCAGCTGCGAGAAACATTATGACAATAGTAACATTTACTTTTTGGATAATGTTTTTCTTACTTTATTTCATTATTTATTTTACGAAATTTAAACAGACCTGGAATACATGAAGGTATAGAGATAGTGTGTATAACTCTGAGCTAAACTAGTCCAGGTAATACCACTATGGTCAGAGCATACTCTCGGTTCACATGTTTTAATGTGTTTTACCCTATAACTGATTCATTTCTGTTAAAGAACAAATTTGTTTTAGGCCAGGAAGAACATGAATAGAAAATGAAAAATCTAAGAAAAATTAATTTGGAGAAGTCCATAGCCTTCTTGGATTTGGAAAAGGCGATTGAAAAAATTGACATAATTTAGTATGAATTTTTTGAATTCCAGAGCTTTTCTCCAACATATAATAAAGGTGCATATGCTCACATGAACACGGGATGTAAAACGTTAAAGAAATTTTATACTAACCATGGGGTTCTAAATGGTTCTATTGCCCGAACTTTTTATTTTCTACTGAGACGATTATCAAATAAATAAATAAAAATGAAAATACATATCTTAAAGTGAAATTCAAATCAATGATTCGTCAGCTCATGAGACACTACTCTTTGCTGATGACCAAATAATGGTTTTATTTTTTGCTGTCATATGTCTCTCTACTGGTTTGATGCAATTCTCCATCCCTTCCTATCTTGCGCTTGTATTTTCATATCAACATACCCCTGAAAACCCACGTCCTCAATTATCTGCTTCATCTTTATATATAAAGATGAATGTATGTTTGTTTGTTGGTTTGTTGGTTTGTTGGTTTGTTGGTTTGTTTGTTCTTCATACAAATCCACAGTTTTTATCCGTTCTCGATGTAACTTTGCACACTTATCCTTTGAAACAAGGAGAAAAATACTGTCTACATTTGGTTGAAAAATTGTCTGTATAAATAACACATTTGTCTCATAACTTCGAAATATGGCGGTAGACAGACACTTTGGATGTGAACGACTCCGTACCGAGTTGCCGCGTAGTGGCCTGGCAGATGAGTGGATAAAGCGCTGGCTTACGAACGTCATGGTCTCCGGTTCGAATCTCCGTCGGGGATAAGGTTTTTAAAAATTGTTTTTCATCGTAAGAGTCAGGCCTGGGTCGTAGGTTATTCGGATTGAATGTTAAACTGTAGATATTAGAAAGTTAGGGGCGCAATGCGAGGCAAATCGTAGGTAGTCTTGCAATGTTGTAGGTGTACACTTTTTTACGTTATAATGATCCCTCAGGTGTTGTTCACAGTCAGTGTGTGAGTGTGAACCACAGTAATATTATTATAAATACGGAAGTAAGTCTCTGTCTTTTTGTTACGTTTTGACGACTAAATGGCTATATCGTCGTGATGTAATTTTATAAGGAAATGTATATGAAGGGCACAGGATATTTTTTCCAGTATGATTAACAGTTGTAGTCACGAAATTTTGAGATCTTATCGAATAGTGACAGAAATATGTTGGAAATTAATTCTCTTCAAGAGGCAGGTTCGACGGTAGAATGATATAGCGATAGCTTTCCTGTCATATTATGCCGACTCGATATTGTTTGGGACTAATCCTTCATTACCAACAACTTACTACATTTAATTCTGGCAAAAAAATTCTTAATCCACGCGTACGAAGTCGCGGGTACGAGGCTAGTATATTCTAATCTCACTCTTCCTCTGCAGTTCTTACCTTCGACTGTTCCCTCCACTAACAAATTGACCAATCCTGCATGTCTCAAAATATGACCTACCATCTTGTCTCTTCTTTCTGTAAGACTCTTCCACAAACTTCCTTCCTCGCCCATCATTTCCAAAATTCGTTCGTTTCGTACTTTATCTTTCCACATAATTTTCAGCATCCCTCTATAGTACAACATTTAAAATGCTTCAATTTTCCTTCTGTCTGGTATTCTTAAAATCAATGCTTCGCTGCCATAAAGTCCGGTGCTCCACACAAAAGTTTTAAAAAGTTCTTTCTGAGTCCTATATCAATCGTTGAAACCTAAAAATTTCTCTTTTTCACGAAAGTTCTTTTCGCTACTGCTATTCTGCTTTTAACATCATCCATGCTTGGACCATCGATTGTAATTTTACTTCCTAGTAGCAAAATTCACCAACTTCTGCTATCGCATCTGACCCTACTTTTATATTTAATATACTAGTATTTTTTATCATTTAGGCAACATTTCATCACTTTTGATTACTTTGGTTTATATTTAGTCCAAAATCGTCCTTTAGTATTTTGTTCATGCCATTCAGTAACTTCCCAATATCCTCAACCTGTTCTGCTAACCAGACATTGTCATCAGGAAATCGCAGATTTCCGATTTTTTTTTCTCCTTGATCATTTATGCCACATTATAATCTTTCTTTCACTTCCTTTATTTGCTTCTTCTACATACATGTTGAATATTAATGGGTACAGGCTACAACGTGGTCTCACACCCTTTTCAACTGATGGATGTCTCTCTACTTTTATTATAGCTACTTGATTCTTATAAAGATTATAAAGTATTCTTCTAGTTCGGTATTTGAGACCCAACTTCATTAAAATTTTGAACATCTTGCCCCACCTTACCCAATCAAAAGCTTTTCCTAAGGCAACAACCGCCATAAAAGTATCTTTGTTTTTCTTGATCCGCCCTTCAAGTATTAATCTTAATGCCAGAGCCGCTTCTCTCGTACCGCGGTTTTTTCTAAAACCAAACTGAACTTCACCTACTATCCCTTCTACTACACTTTCCATTTTTCTGGTGAACAATTTTGAAGCATGTGATGTTAGACTTATAGTGCGATAATTCTCACTTCTGTCAGCTTGTGCTTTCTTTGGAAATGTGAAAATGACACTTTAATTAAAAACAGTGGGAATCGCTCCTGTTTCATAACTTTTTGATAAAAGTGTGAATTCATTTTTCTCCTTAGTATTTCAGAAGTTCTGCGGGAATCTAATCAATCAAATAATGATACAGGGCTCTAAAGACAAACTCCATCGGACTACACCTGTTTAGCTAACTAAGTGAAGAACACAATCCGAAAATTGCTGCCAACAAGACAGGTTACGGCTATATAATCGTGATAAAAATATAATCCTTCAACAAGTAAAGCAGTTCACTTAACAAGGAAGTAAATGAAATATAGATTAGAATCCTGATTCTGAAAAGGATTTAAATGGATTACAGCAATTTTAGCCTTTAAAAAAAGAAGCGGAAAAAAATTCTGGAGCAGCTAGGCGATCATTATTATGTGGAAACGAAATTGGGAGCAAACAGGCGAAATGAAAAAAAAAAAAAAAAAAAAAAAAAAAGCGGCGGGCTTAAGATGTGTCAAGGGCTGTTCATTCCTGGACAAGATCCGAATTAACAACATTGGACAAGAACTACAAATATCATTAATCCACGCGCTAAAACAATCGGACAAAAAGAAGTGGATAAAACAGGAAGAATGGGAAGCAGAAAATTTCGAAATCACCCAATAGGTAAGAGGGAACGTTTACGTACCTGCAATCAATAAAAAATATAACAATCCGACAGTTCGGTTAATCTAATCCATGATTGATGAAGAAGAAGAGAACTAGTCCAGGAAAACAAACTGTTCTAAGTTGGCCGTTTTGTTGTGTTGCCCTTGTAAACACTGATTGAGATAACCATCACTTGTTCTGTCATTATATTCCGCTTAGCTTCCTGCAAATGCGTTGCGAACGCCTCTCTTCATCAGAACATGCTTACGAAACAAGTCTCGCGTACATCTAAGCGAGTTACTTGAGATCTCAGTAGTCTTGAAAAAAATAATTTTTGCCGCCTTTCTAGCAGCTGCCGGAGTCTTAAATTTAAAGTTGGTGATGAATTGCACTCCAATGACTCAGCTGATTCCGTCATAAACTAAGAGAAACAACTTTGCTATTACATTACATCAAAAGACGAAAGGGACAAACTTCGATATTCCTCTTCAGTATGTGATCATATTTTCTACATCAATACGTTGATTACATGGAGGAGAGCAAGCAATTAACTACAATTAACAATTATTTAATAATATTTCTATTATTGGACGATTCTAATATTTCAGAACTTCTCCAGCATTTTCATTTACTGGTCTAAATCTCTGTCTTAAAATGTGGTATATATATATGTTGGCAGCCAAACATACTCGACGTGACTATGTTTCGCTTCCCTTGTGATAAATTTTAAGATCGTTAATGTGCGTCTATTATGAATGGACGATAACTGTTTACCAATTCTGTTTTTATTCTACAAACAAAAACCGTAGTACTTAATACCTTATTCACTTGATCGAACCCAAAAACAGTAGTAGATACAGAATTTACAAACTACTGTAATGCTCAAATAGTTATTAATTTTAACAACCAACTTTGAACGATATGACTTAGATAATGCAAAGAAACCCGGTTATTTTTAAAGCTGTTTTACCATAACCTCACTTCTAGATCCTTCACTTCAACTGCTACACAGTAATTCCGAGCGTGGTGGGTGAGCGGTAACGTTCTGGCCTCGCATTCTGGAGGACGCAGGCTGGAATCCCTCTCCAGGCATTCAGATTTCGGTTTTCTATGGTTTCCCCAAATCACTCCAGGTGAATGCCGGAATGCTTCCTTCTAAAGGCCATGACCAAATTCCTTCCAGTTCTTTGTCCGCCTCTAATGACCTCCATGTCGACGAGGCGTAAAGGCATTAAAAAAAATCTTAGTATACCTCTGCAACTACTGTATATTTTCCTTTCCCACCTCGGCGTTTTATGTGTCATATCTGGTAAAATTATGACGTCTTATGTAGGATCACCCTAATATTTTGTATATTTCATTCTCTTCTACCTGAAAGAGAAATACAGGGCTAGTCAAAATGATTGCAGTGATTTCAGAAAATTACTACAGATTTATTATTTGACATTTACTTACAAGATTACACAGATATATAAACAAACTGTGAAAGTTTTTTTGAGTGTCTACAGATGCTCGATATGTGCACCTTCAGTGACTCTGCACACATCAAGTCTATAATCGAGTTCTTCCCATACCCGATGCAGCATGTCTCTGTCAATGAGAGCAAATACATCGAACAAGAATGACTGTGAAACAGTTATCAAACAATACAACCATAGTTAAAAAGTGTAAAAAAAATTAAGAAACAACGGTGTTCATTCTGAGGATCCCGCTTTCAGATACCGAGCTGCCGTTTAAATTCAAAAGACTACAATTTCTAGTAATATTAACAATTAATATCACCCTAAATAAGGGACAAGGACAGAAGTTAAGATATTGTGGCGTCAATTTAAAGAATCGTGCTTTTCTTGCGGTTAGTTAAATGTAGCATGCTCTAGAGTTGGTAAACCAAAACAATTTAAATACTGCGCGATGAGCAGCTAAGTTCAGAAGCAAGTATTCTAATAGAAAAAGTTAATTAAGTATGAAATCAGGTAAAAAATCAAATAAAATAAAAGCAGAGTTTTCTTTAACTAAATTAAATTCATCTGTATTTGAAATGTTATAAATCAACTTAGCTTCATCAATTCTGTATTTTTTCTTAATTCACATTTGGTAAGAGCTAGTAAGTTTATACCCAAAAAAGAGTAGAGATTCTAGTTATTGTACTGACAAACTAAGAACACCCTCAAATTTATGAAGATTTCTGTTTTATCTCCGTTAATTTGCGGGTATGCTTCACAAATTATTCTTAGTTTATGTTTCTCTTACCATTACGGAAATCCCTTGATCCTTGTGAAAAAGTTTGCAGAAGGCTGTATACTAATTATTTCAATAAAACGTTCATTTTACACCGAAGAGCCAAAGAAACTGGAATAGGCATGCGTATGCAAACCCCGAGATATGTTAACACCCAGAGTACTGCGCTGCGGTCGGCAACGCCTACATAAGACAACAGGTGTCTGGCGCAGGCGTTGTATCGGTTACTGTTTCTACAATGGCACGTTATCTCGATTTAAGTGAGTTTGAACGTGGTGTTATAGTCGGTGCACGAGAGATGGGACACAGCATCTCCGAGGAAGCGATGACATGGTAAGTTAACCAATTTCACGCGTGCACCGTGAATATCGGGAATCCGGTAAAACATCAATACCCCGACATCGCTGGGGCCGAAAAAAGTTCCTGCAAAGAACGGGACGAACGACGACTGAAGAGAATCGTTTAACATGACAGAAGGACAACCCTTCCGCATATTGCTGCGGATTTCAATGTTGGACCATCAACAAGTGTCAGCATGCGAACCATTCAACAAAACATCATCGATATGGGCTTTCGGAGCCGAAGGCCCACTCGTGTACCCTTGATGAGTGCACGACACAAAACTTTACGCTTCGCCTGGGCCCGTCAACACCGACATTGGACTGTTGTTGATTGAAAATATGTCGCCTGGTCTGACGAGTCTCGTTTCCAATTGTATCGAGCGGATGGACGTGTACGGGTATGGTGACAACTTCGTGAATTCATGGACGCTGCATGTCAGCAGGGGACTGTTCAAGCTGGTGGAGGCTCTGTAATGGTGTGGGGCGTGTGCACTTGATACGTCTAGATACGACTCTGACAGGTGACACGAACGTACGCATCGTGGCTGATCACCTGCATCCGTTCATGTCCATTGTGCATTCCGACGCACTTGGGCGATTCCAGCAGGACAATGCGATGCCGCACACGTCCAGAATTACTATAGAATATCTCCAGGAACATTCTTCTGGGTTTAAACACCTTTGCTGGCCACCAAACTCCCCAGAGATTAACATTATTGAGCATATCTGGAATGCCTTGCGACGTGCAGTTCAGACGAGATCTCCACCCCTCGTACTCTTACGTATTTATGGACAGCCCTGTAGGATGCATGGTGTCAATTCCCTCCAGCACTACATCAGACATTATTCGAGTCAATGCCACATAGTGTTGCAGCACTCCTGCGTGCTTGCTGGGGACCTACACGATATTAGGCAGGTTTACCTGCTTTTTGTCTCTTCAGTGTATATTAGTTTAGTAAACGTGAATTTAGAACTTATATAAACTTTTCTCACAGAGAAAGCTTAACTCACTTGTTTGTGCGTCATTGTATAGTCAACGTTAAACCTAAAAAGACACACTTGTTAGTAAGATTAACAACTGAACTTATCCCCTTCGCTTAAGTAGGAAGCAACTTCAATTACAAACCAACGCAATTTTTTTCCATTAAGAATGAAAACCGACTGACGTTTTGGAGGTGGTAGAACTGGGAGGAAATTGGTGCGTGTTGCTAGGGTCTTGATTGAGTTTATCATTAGCGTGCGCTGTTGCCCCAGGTTAGGGAGTGTATATCCCCAATTGGAGTAATAAAACGGAATTAAGTTGTTCCTGCCGACTGGCAGCTGGTCCAAAGGCACAGCACTTCATTAGTCAAAGGTAACACCGTCAAAAAAGTTCTTCATCCAATTTATCTTGGCGGAATAACATCAAGGTTTTTTACTATTCAAAACTGTCAGCATTTCTGGGAGAATAATTAACACACATTCTAATTCTGGGTTTGTCAATTACCCAAATATTTCTTGAGTATGGTATGTAGAAAACTATTCTCAAAATTATTAATAAAATGCTCTAAGTAACCTGGTTTTCAACGCAGATGTTCAAATAAACTAGAAAAGCTTTGTGGACTATACATTACACTGCAAGGAAATTCCAGGTTTCTTATGATCAAATAATCAACGTGAAATGATTTAGTCTGTTCGATTAGAATTTCATTCCTTTAATTGTAGTCTGTTCTTATAGACAGAAGCATTAGCCATTCATTTATTACAAGGAAGGAATAAATATAGGTCTAAGAGGTTTGGCTTTTGATGCCAATACACTTTCTTTAATTGACACGAATGGTGTTTGAAAAAACAGTGATAGCTTCTCAACTATTGCAAGAGCTATATTAATGCTTTCTATACTATGTCATTGATATTAACCATCACAGCATCACATTTCATTTACTATGATCACTCACTTTTTATTTGATATTATGCATAATAACATTCAGTATGTTAAGCACAGTCGTTGCATTTTGAACAGACCCATTACAAGTCAAAATATATACTATATTTTAGTAATATCCACTGTATGTTATACAGTTTGAATGCATATAAACATGACCACACCATGTTAATCGTTTCACTCTGCTGTTAATCATTTTATTGTGTATTAAAGTGTTCGCCTTCAGATCTAATACTTCCATTTTCTATTAAATATAACAGTTTTTGAGAAAAAACGACCATTTTCGATATGTTAAAAAATATCCCCCGTCTTCAGACACTTCCAACATATATTTCATTTCCACTATACCTGAATTATTTCCATTCACAGTAAATAATTTTTACTATATATTAAGCCTTTTTATTCCATCCTTTACATGTACTCTGTAGAACCTTTTATACTTAGGCCGATGGGCTGGATACCTACAAAGTTGAAGCTGAAAGTGAGTTTATCATCAAAACCGAAATTCACTATCTATATTGACACTTAAAACACATTTCGACTTCATTTAATGTTTGACAGTGTATGGATTCGAACCCAGGTCCACAAACAGCTGAGCGAACACCTTACCACCTACAACACGTTGCTATTTGCCATTAGAGAGTGGTCAAAAGGCTAACACTCCCGATTATATTCAATGCAATGCTGTTACCGGAACCCATATCATCTCAAAATTTGTTGAAAGCTACTCTGTTTCGTAATTACATTTTTTGTAGAAGACATATAAGCAAAAATACCAGTAATTGATAGTTAAATGTGAGAGAGTCGATCGAAAGTAGCATTGGCAAATCACCGAAGTCCCAATTCTAATAAGCAAGCCATCGACAGAACAAGAAATACAAATTTTCGTTAGTTGCCTCCAACAAAGACAGTAATTTGTTATTGGTAGATTTGTTTAATGTGACTTCTAATTTCACTGCTGTAGGAATACATTACGATACAATTTCCCAGCAAATTTATCAGATTTCTGCCTATTCTTGGAACAAACATCAAAGGCAGTGTAGCTAATAATAAAGGGAATAATTGATTTTTAACTATAATGGAGACTCACTTTATTTTAGATTAAAAGATACACTTCGGTCACAAAAAGCCTATTAAATGGCAAAATTTTCATAGCTGCCTCTTAGTGACTTCTCTGGCAGCTGGAAAAAGCGAAGTTTAATTTACCAACAGAAAAATTGCAGACGCACACAAGGAACCACTATTCGTTCCAGAATGCCGTATAGTAGGTTCTAATTGAGAAGAATTAAAACTTAGATAATATTTCTTGGAATTAAATGTACGTAATTTTAAAAGGAAGTTAAGGAACCACAAACTATCTGAAAATTTTTGTTAATGCTTGGAATATGATAGATAATTTCTAGTAATCGTAAACAAGCACAGATATGGTGGCTGGCACAACATAGTATAACACTCTCCTTTAATTAAAATGATATATACCAAAATGAATTTAACAAAAGTGTGAAACTCTCATTCGCAATAATTTCACAAAGTATACAAACAATTCATTACAAATTGACCGATGAGCCTCACCTAACAGTAATAAATAAATCAACAAATTTATTTAAAAACATAATTTTTCGATAAAAACGATAAATAAAAGGAAACAAGGTTGTATGCATATTACAATATGTATCCCTTAAAGAATAAAACTCTTATCTTTGAATTATTAAAAAATTTTTAAAAAAAAATTGGTGTAGGAAAAGAAAATCTATTTGTAACTGTATCCCATAAATTTCTGTACACTTGTTTGTACCTGTGACTAAATTGGTCAAATATTCATAGATAGCAGTTATGCCCTTTTAGAATATGGCCCCTAAAATGAAAGTACGATTAACCTATTCAGTTATTATCTACGTTCTTAGTATTACAGAAATATACATTGAAGAACATATAGAATGTTACTATCTTAAGAAACTTTGTATTTTTATTTTCTACTATCCCAAAGAAGAGAAATTGATCGGTCTCATGATTTTATTTTTCAACTACTAATATTAGTAATTGTGGATTAAAAGCTAGTAAGAATGCAGCTGAAGATATACTCGTTTAGGTGACAAGTAATACAGTCTACAATAATTTTCCAAAAAACTGTATAACGTGTCAGTGACTAGTCGAATTTGCTTCGGTTTCTTTTTTTTTCTCAAATGCCTATTATTTTGGTTATTCCTGTAGTCAGTTTTACAGATGCGCGAATATCTATCCTGTTGAATAGTGGTTAGCATTCATGCCCAGTATTCTGGAGGCCTGTGGTTTGATGCTCTATACGGCAAACAGATTCCGATTTTCTACGATTCTCCGAAATAGTTTTCTCAGAACAAATCCCTTGATGTTCATTTCCCTGATCTAATACCTTGATGTCGACTACCGGTAAAAGTTCAATAAACTAAAAGAAAGCAATGCCAAAAACATAGTCAATAACAACCGTCAACGATATCATGAATCAGTATTGTTATACATAATTCTTTTCCTCCTTCATAGAATCATCATGATCATGTAGATACTATCCTGAGAACTACTGCATTAACAAAACAGGAATTTTTAATTTACCATAATTAGGATGGAGTGTTTAAATATTGTTCGTAACAAATATATTTAAAATGAACATTAATTTATCGCTTTGGAGTGTAAGATATTTAGAAGAAATTTGCAGCTGATTTGGAACTATCAGGAAAAGATGAGGAGTTTAACCACTTTTGCCAAGTTTCAACGCCGACCTAGAAGATTTAGAAGGCCACGTAGAAGGCATCAGTAGCTGCAAACATCCATGTATTATACATCAATTAGGGACAGAGAGAGAAATACTAAGAAAACTATGAGAACATGACGAACACAGGTAAACCATGGCGGGAAGGAGTTTGTTTCAGCCTTATCAATATAAACCTATCATGGTAGGATTTTATAGTTCCGTGCATCCTAACGGGAAAACGGAATTCCTTATGCATTCCCTTAAAACTTTTGAATCCTATGGTTTAAAAATTTTAACTGCCCTCTACTTCAGTTCTTACTGACATAATGACATACATGACATACATTGTTGATAAAGCGGGTGTGTGAAAATAATTATACGAGAGCTCCAGAGGGTAACTGGAGAAAATATTTCCTTTAGATAATCTACATAGACCTCAAATAAAAGCTGTAAACATGCCGACACTCAAAATTTTTGAAATTTTCTGTTTATTTCAGGATGTGTAGAAGATTTTCCTGATAAGCAATACAAATACCATTTTACCTTCTTTCTTTCCGAAACTACAGGTCAGAAAATTCTTTAAAAATTTCAGGTTGAATGCAGCCCACTAAAGTTTACAGGGAAACTAAAGCAATCTTTCTGGAGTTTATGATTTGGCAAAATAACGTGTTATTTTACCAAATCTGACACTTCATCAGATAATTTTATTCGACTTAAAATCATAGATTTCATTTGATAGTAATTATGCCATCATAAAACATTTTTTTAAAATTTCAGTCGTTTTTTTAACCGAATTTTCTTCTTTTTATGTATTTGTTTTATAAACATAATTTAACATACAACTGCACCAAATGTATAAAGCAATATATTTAGTGAAATAAATTTACTACCTAAGAAGTTGACGATACTGGCCATGGTTGAACCCAATCCCTGAAAATCTGTGCAGTATTGTTGAAAACTGTTTTATCCTCAGTTGCTTAATTAATTAGCTGTTGTAAAGACAATGCAATTAAACACTTGAATGATTTTATATTTTCAACTAATCATGAAATACTAGTTTAAACAGCAAAGGAACTTTCATGCATAACAAGTGTCCTATCTATGAACGAAAAAAGAATGAAACGGTGGGCATACCAAATAAAATTTAATAGTTTATCGGTGGCATATAAAGTTTTTTTTTTTTTTTTTTTTTTTTTTAAGTTATATTCATCCTCGTTTTTAAATTTGCCTGTTTCTTATTTGATTAAGTGCGATGAAGCGATGGCGCACCTTCTTTCCCATTTCGTGATTTTTTCTCTTTTATTATAATTCGTAAGAATAACTTCATATGCTAAACAATTTAAATTAGTGCAATTCATTTTCTTTTCTGGATGGGTAAGTTTTAAAACTGTGCTTCTTGCAGGAACTAAAGCTTCTCTGTAAGAACAAATATCTTATTTCTTTATGAACTGTAAACATTTTTCAAAAACCGTAATTTGATTCTCATTTTCAATCGTCTAATAAATGTGTTCTCAGTTACTACTTCTACAAGCTAACATCTAGAGCTACTGCGCGCTAAATTGTGTTTCATTTTTTTATTGTTTTTTTTTATTTTTGTTTTATTATCGAAATTTTTTTCACTTTAATAGCTTATATCGATTAGGAGAAACATCTTCATAATTTAAAGAGATTTTTAGAGAAGTTTTTGAAGTAAACCAAATCTTTGCGAAAGAGCAAAACAAAAAGATCTATAAAGAACATCTAGATTTTTAAAAATTAATTATTCATTTCATTTATTTTTATTTCAAATTCTTTCGGGATTTCTGGCCAAATTTTCCTCATTTATCGAAGTAATTTATACCATTCCGTCACTCCCTTATCTTCAAAAGAAAATTATTACCACACCCTTACGCCTGAAATCAAGTGCTTGGTTGTGCTCATGGTATTCCCATCTATGTATCGCTCCTAATTCTTCTACCAACATCTATCTTGGACTCATCGTCAATATATGTCTTATACACATTCAGCATTCTATTTACGAATCCTCCATTGACTCCCAACCCTGTTTCTTTATGATATGCCTATCATTTACTGATTGAGTTGTGCAGTAATTTCCACAAATAACTCAAGTTGTGTGCTCTTTCAGCTCCTGTATTTGATACCCGTGATGTGCGTCCTACCACATTCAAGAAGTGACATGATCAGTGTTCTAGGATCTAATGTAGATCTGGTAAAGTAAAGTGAAAGGAATATGTTTCTAGCAAAACTGCAGACAGTTTATGATTCTTTGCACCTTACGTACCTTAGATAACTGAAACATTGAAACTGGTTAAATACGTACATTTTCTTCCAATGTAGTTACTAGATTTTAATCAACAATTCTTAATGTTATTATTAAAATCTCCTCATTAGCCTTCGAGTTAGATCACGTGAAATGTAAATTAAGTACATACTTCAGTTAAGTCCTTTCTAATATGTGACACTTCATTTACGCCTGTCCCTCAAGGAATTATCGCTGCGATTAATTCTAACAATTCTTTTCAAAGATTTTCGTGGGGATGCTGAATCCCAATGCTTCACAGATCCTTGATTTGAAATGATTGACAACGCACCAAAAAATAATAATAAGAAGAATATTGTGCTTAGTTATAAAATATGTACGATGTAGTCTGTTGGTCACGTTTTCTATTTACACCACAATATCCATGAGACAATATCTGGGTCAGTGTTGTGTTTCGTTGTGGCTGCGTATTCGCTGCACAGATCTGTACCAAGGCCGGCCCCGCCCACAGAGCCGGCCGACAAAAGGCCCCCTGACGGGAGGCTAAACGCTCGACCCGCACGCTATCTGGTGCTCCGGTGTCAGTACTACACAAATGTGTTTGGGTTTCCCTTAATTATAGGGCAGGCGTGTTTTCGGAGGGCCGAGCGGCTTCGCGGCAAAGGCGAGAGCCGCGGGCAGCCTGCATACCTACCTGGCTAGCCGGCGAGCCTAGCCTGCGCGCGCAACACTCGGCCTGCTACCGACCGCGGTAATAGTGCTCTCTGGGCAAAGATATCGCACGCACGCGTTTGATGTAACTGATTTCACGGTCAGCACACTAGAAGTAACATTAGCGTTGATTGGCTGGTTATATTAGTTTTAGTAAGCACGTATGTATACTGTTGTGTGATATAAACTGACTAAAATCGTCGCTGAGTGGCATACATTCTTGACAGTATTTTTGTTGGTGTGAATAAATTACTGATTGCTTATGTTTTACATATTATTTGCGGTCAGAAATGTTCCATCGAAACTGTTGTTGTCTTGAAATTTGTGTTTGCGTTTGTATACTGTATGCTTACATTTAACATAAAATCCCTATTCTGGATTCTCTACATTACGGAAGGTAATGTATTTCTTTGTACTTATGTAAAGGAACCCTGTAAAAATTTCATCGTTGATTAGTATGAACGATTGTATATAAAGGAGGGGTGAGAAATAGAGTCGAAAATTACAGGCCAATCAGTTTGACTTCAGTCATATATAAATTAATGGAAAGATTGATGTGCAACCACATCAGAAATGTATTTGAGAAACGTAAGTGGTTTTCAAGTAGGCAACATGGATTCAGGCAAGGATATTCATCCGAATCTCAGTTGGTGGGATATATGCAATATATTTCAGATGAAATGGACAAGGGAGGTCAAATTGATAGTGTAGCACTAGATCTTTCAAAGGCGTATGACAGATTAAGCCATAAAATGGTATTAAATAAGGTAAAAACAATTGGAGTGGATGAGAAAGTGATTTGCTGAGTAGAAGAATTTTCAAAAGGTAGAAAACCGAAAGTTATGGTAGGAAATGCGGTATCAAAGGAAGTCGAAGTAAAAAAGGGAGTGCCGCAGGATAGCGTATTGGGACCATTGCTATTTATTATTCTAATGAATAATTGTGTTGATTGTTTACTATCTGAAATTAGATTTTTTGCAGATGACATAATGCTGTATAAAAGGATCAAAACGATAGAGGACTGTAAACAGTTGCAGGGTGATCTGGACAGGATATCTAGTTGGGTTAGCAAACATGGGATGAAGATAAATGCAAAGAAGAGTCAGCTAATTAGATACACAAATAAAAAACAAAAGGTTAATTATGAATATAAGGTGGGGAAAGAATTGCTTGCTGAAGACTTGAAATTTAAATATCTTGGCATTACATTTGATAACAAGTTTAACTGGGCAGGACACGTTAGACAGGTTGTAGAAAAAGGTTTCAAAATTCTGCACTTGTTGGAGACAGTGATGAGGCGATGCACGAGAGAAGTAAAGGAATTGGGTTACAAAAGTTTGGTCAGACCATTGCTCTAATATGGTAGTGTAGTATGGGACCCACATTTTGAGTATAAAATACAGGAATTGGATAAGGTGCAAAGAAGGGCTGCTAGATTTGTTTCTGGAAATTATCGCAGAATGCAATCAGTGACAGATATGATAAAGGAGCTGTAATGGGATTCATTGCAAGACGGGAAGAGGATGAGCAGGGTCATGGGAGTGTACAGGGCGTATACTGGCGATGAGGCATGGAAAGATATTGCAGTAGGTATGAAAAATAGCTCATGGAAGGGAAAAGATGACCATGACCATAAGCTGGCACTCGATTTCAGGGACAAGGGTGTGGGAAGATTTTCTTTTTTAGGTAAGGGTGTCAGGGATTGGAATGAGTTACCAAGGGTAATGATGAATAACTTACCGAAAATGTTAAAAGAAATTAAAGTTGAAACTTGTAGAGGGCAAATATAGGTGGGTGCAAGATAGGGGGAAGTTGAGTGTGTAGGGAAATTGCCACCGGAGCCTGTGCTCCATTGCAATTAAATTAAATTAAACGAATTGAATTGTAATGTGAAAACTGAACAGCTGTTACGTTCGACAAGAATAATCTACTGTTATTGCGTGTCGCACAAATGAGAAATTTGAATATAACTATTTGCAACAAATAAACGGTTCTGTATATCTACCCTCATCTTCTATAAAACGAAACCCATGTGTATATGTTTCAGAGAAAACAACCAACTATTGAGTATATTTCGATGTGGTTAAAACTTGGAATCAGATTTGAATTGTGTGGCATGTGTTATGCTTCAACGTAACATTACGCCGCAGCAGCAAATGAAATTCGGAACAAATCGCGAGAAACACCAAAGATGTAATACCAATTAGATGCTGTATACGTCACACTTCGTAAACATAATATGGCAACTACCGGTTCCTTCCTTAAATTTCGCCCTGTATGGCCGTATTTAATGCGAAATCATAGGAGGAACCTGCAATTTCTAACGTGTGGCAGTGAAATTATATTCACTGTTGCGTATCTGATGGGTTTTAACATGCACTGTTTAGAGCCTTAAGAGCTGGAATTAAAAATGGTTTAAGAAAATAATTCTGGATACTTATTACTCATCGGAAGCTTTTCTGGTAGTACTGCAGATCTCTCTCTCCTCCTCCCCCCCCCCCCTTGTTTATCTGGCTCCGACGCCTTTGGCGTCCCTGCTAGAGGTGCATCTAGGTTATGTTTTTATTATCTTCTTTGTGTACACAATAAGCCGTTCTTTTGGCTGCCTTGGAGGTCTTTCTGAGCGGCATTAAAATGTGGGTTATTTTTATTTATTCAGTTATTTTTAATCATGATGGATCTTGTGTGACAGACGGGGGTGCCACCTCTGTTGGACTACTGTTCCAATTTTTTATAGTTTGTGATCCTCGTGGCGTATGGCATTTAGTATTTGGTGGAATGTTTGTGTTAATCTTTTTACTGTTTCTGCTTTTGTTTCGAATCCAGTTGCTTCATGTAGTTCTGTTATCCTTGTTCTTCTGTCTGTTTTTAAAATTAACCGTAGGCATTTGTTCTGGAGCACCTGAAGCGGCGATAAGTTTGTTCTTCTTGTAATTCTCCATATTTGACAACCGTAGGTTATTGTTGGTAGTATAGTTGATTTGTATGGCTGTAGATTTGTTTTGAGGCTCATCCTGTTGTTTATTAGTATGGGGTATAAGTTCATGACTAGTCCAGTTACATTTATTTTATTTTCCTGAATATGTTGTTTAAATAGAAGCTTTTAATCCAGATTTACACCTAGGTATTTATATTCTTTTTCCACGGTAATTGTCACCAAATATTCTCAGGTGCTCGTTGTTTACAGGTCTTCTTTTTGTGAAAAGTACAGCTGCTGCTTTGCTTGAGTTTATGGTTATTTTATATGTTTTACTACATTTTCTTTATTTCATTAAGTTGGCGCTGCAGTCTCTTGATAGTTTCTTGAGGCTTTCATCCACTGGAGTAGACCTGGTGTCATCTGCAAATTGTGTGAGTTCAAAGTTGTCAATTATGGGCAGATCGTTTATGTAGATGTTAAAAAGCGTAGGTGCTAATAGTGAGCCTTGTGGTACTCCTGTCTTCATACAATGGATGGAAGAGAGCGTTCCTTGCCTCTCAACAAAAAAAGCTTCTGTTGATTGGGAAGCTGATAATCAAGCATATTATCGTCCTGACTATTGTGGTCTCCGTGATAAATTCGTATATCAGTTTTGACTGCCACACCTTGTCATAAGCTTTGTCGATGTCTAGGAACACCGCAGCACTAGATTTTCTCCAATTGAACCCTTGGCTAATATCTTCAATTAAGTGCAATAGTTGAAGGGTTGCAGACATTCGTGGTTGGTATCCATATTGCTCTTTTCTTATTGTGTTCGCCTCACTCAATCTGCGCTGCATTCGTGTTAAGGTAACTATTTCCAGTACTTTTGCCATTGAACTAAAATGACTAATTGGTCTGTGTTTTAGTCGCTCAGTGAAAAACATGTTTACAAATTTTCATCAAAATAAACCCACTCATTCATGCAGCAATAGGAATTACTTTACTTCAGGGAATGATGAGAAAACAAATTGTTCAACAATAAATTGTAAAAATATCTGAAATGGATTACTAGATAATATAATTAATTGCAAAATGAATACATACAATATCATAGGAGAAACTGGCGCGTATATCGTGAGGGATATGTCGCGATCTGTAGTATTTAAAAGTTCGGTATACTTGAATCACAATTGAATTACAATACAGCTACACAATCTTAATTGCCTTTTTTCAGTAAACAATTTGAACACTAGTCAGATTTATTCAAAAAAAAAAAAAATACTTAAAGAGACCCATAAATATTAAACTCAAGTTTAAATAGAAAGAATGCGGTGTTTTAAATATGCGATAGCACTTTAGTCACGATTATTAATTTTTCTAAATTGTTTGCTATAAATTTTAATTAGTTGTTATTTTAATATATACTCTAGAACTTGAATTTTTAGAGTCTAGTATCGTGGGATTAACAATAATAAAACATTTTAGTCATTTTTAATCTTTCTGGTTATAATCTATTTCAGGGGTGGCCAACCCAAATGATCTCGCGGGCCACTATGGAAATGCATCATAACTCCGCGAGCCGCATATAACATTATATATTCCCATAATACATTTAGACCCTCTATAGACATTTTTTGGAGTAAAAAAAATAAACATAATGAGTTATTATTACTGTGTTTTCTATTATTCTTACAAGTAAACATAGATAATATAATAATAATGATACTAACGCACATTTTAAAGAAGTATGTAGCACTAAAAAATGATATATAAAAGATACATAAATATAAATGAAATAAATTATGAAAAAATTTATGTACAAATTATGTATTTTTTTAATCCATTAGTTTTCACTTCTTTGGCCATTATAAAATAAATATATTTTGTAAAAGTGTGATGAATCCCGTGGGCCGGATAACAGGCTTTTAAGCCGGATAATTATCGCTAACACTGCCGGGCGCGGTTTAACCACCCCTGATCTATTCTGTATGAGTATACTATATGTCATGAAGTTTAGGTCAAGAAACTAATAATAATATTGTAGTAAACTACAACTTTTAATAATCTTTAGAGTCTTTTTCGGATATTTCCCAAAGTTTTTCCTTTTTTTAGTAATTTGACTTTTTGCTTCCTTCTAATTTTAAATGACATACTGGAATTTCTGCCATGAAAGAGAACTTTTCAGGGCTTTTCGTTTAGAGATCGTTTAGTAATCTTCCCTTAATTTAATTTAATAAAATAAAAACAATTACATATTAGAGCAGGGGTTCTCAGCCGTTTAGGGTAAGCTTCTCCCCACCCTTCTTTACTTTTGTATGAATTAAAAAAGCCTGTTATTTAGGTTAAAAACCTAAATTAAATTTCATAAGATTTTATTAAACATATTAGTGAGCAAATATAACTTCATCATTTGCCCTTTTCCTCAAACATTTACATTTGTACTGTGGTGGGTGCCTTGGTGGGCAAACTACGTTACAATTATCTTTCATACCTTTATGATTAATAATTGTGGATTTTTAATTTTAATTTTTTTATGAAGGAGTGAAAATTTATTAACTTTGCAAGAATCTCGACGTTAGTTGGAATTTAGGAAAAATTGTCACAATATGATATTTATTTCTTATCACTGGCGATTACAAGTCTCAGCGAATTTACCGTTAACATGAACACAAATTGGCAAAATCGTAAAAGCAACGCTCAGAGGTACAATTAGCTGTCATGAGCAAGCAAACAATTGTATATTTACTTTTAAATATCTCAGAATCAAAATGCAAGAAATAATTACAGTTGGAAACAATAAAAAATATAAGTTATGACGACCTCAAAGGTATCATAATACTGTGACTTTACAGTTAAAAAGAAAATCATGGGCGCCATGAATGAACAATATATCATTCGAAAATAACTAGTTCTGGCAAATTATGCCGCTAGCTCAGGGGTTTTTACAATTACAAAGTGAGAACATGGATCTATCCTCTCATGGTCGCTTAAGGATTCAGTTTCACGGAATGCACAATCAGATGGCTTGGTCGTAATAAGTTACCATTGTAGTTCTGCGTCTGATGTCTGTGATGAGTGGAGCGGACCCACGGTATGTGAGACTATCTCACACGGCGGCTACAGGCATCTCTGGTCTGACAATGCGCGTCATCGCATTACCGGCTGTGTTGCCGTGATAAGCTTGCTCCATTAAGCCGGCAGCCAGAAGTCGTATAGCAGCAGTTGGCGAGAGAAGCCAACTTTCCAAGTCCACCTTAGACTAGACTCGACTAGAATCGCAGGTAGAATGTCCAGCTCCTCGCTCTTCGGTCCACGAGGAGAACTTCTCGCTCCGCCCCTTGTAGTCTCGAAGCTCACATATAACAGAAATTCCCAGGATTTTAAGTTATACGCTCATTTGGATTGGATCTTGAGGTCGGCACCTAATGTCACGTGATATCCCCGATATGTGATTTGGCCACGCTCATATCACAGAGGTCGGACATATTCGGCTAAGTTCGCCGGGGTGAGAGGGCATTCGTGTGTCGGGCGGCAGGCATTTCCCGCCAGGTGAATGACCCTGTTGACCACCCATCCCCAGGGAGCAGAATGTGTGGCCCGGCTAATCACCAGATCCGCGACGTCCTGTCGCCATGGTTCGGGAAGACCACGATTAGCTTCAAGCCTACGCAGCTCAATAACACTTTAATATTCGCTTTACCAAGATACACTGTATGTTCACCATTTCATTACAGTCCTCACTTGGAATCTTGCGTACTTTATAAAATTACAACAAAAATCTATTTAGGTGGTAGCCCAAGATTTATGTAAATTACTCTTACATTATGACATATATAATTAAAATGCACCTTGTAACGTGGCGACAGCGAGTCATGTTACAGTACTAAGTTTCTGTACGTTCGCTTCTTAACACCACAAGCCTCCTCTCAAAATCCCAAACCCCTCTCCTGATGGGAACCCCTGGTTTAGATAATTATTTTGTTTTGGGGGATAAACTTAAATGAATACAAGAACGCCATCTGCCTTATCAAGCAGAGAAAGAATCGTCAGAATTGACAAATATTTCTTCATAAAAAGAAAAAAACACTTTCTTTGCCAACAGATTCATTCAGTATGTAAACAGAACGACATTGTATACAAGGGAACTTAAAAATTTTAGCACTGCAAATAATAGGGTAAATATAATTGAATTACATAGACATGTAGATTCAATGGTGTACAACTGATGGTTGGTTGAGCCCTCTTGTGATACAGATGTACGATGTCCAGATTCTCTCCTCCGAGTTTATAAATGTTGTCTATATTTGAAGATAAAAGAAGTGAGACCGCGAAACCCATTCCACCCTATTGAATTTCAGCCAGGACTTTTGCACACGGTTGCGAATCTTGCCTGTCCCGATAGTGATTCTTTCTTCCACCGCCACGACTCCAACCATCTAACATAATGTAGGGAGCCGGACAGTGAAGTGGTACCCTCACGACCGAAGCTAACAAGATGTGTGCAAATAACTGACTATTTTTATTTCTGGAAATAAACTTTCCCCAACAACTGTCAATTTTCAACACAACAAGGAAATATCTCTTTCTAACAGTCTGTGAGTGAATAAAACAGGGTTGTGAGATGTTTCTCTTACGCGGTTCGTAGACTCTGGGTTTTCTTATTTCGCTCTGTAAATGAAGGAATAATAATCGGAACGCCTACTATAACTACTCAAGCACCAAGCTTGATCTTATAGGAATGAAACAGGAAAGGTTACCTCATCCGTAACTTATTAAAGAATGGGGAAAGGTCTATATCGCCATGTGTCTGTAAAACTATGTTTAGTATGATGGGTGATAGTTTATTTGTCCCTTGCAGTTTACAAAGAACCAGCTGAATTCTTTCGTCAGTGTCAGATAAAAGAGGCATGACATTTGAAACTGGAATCTTTGTTCCTCGTGGAGTGTAGTGTGGCGTCGATTTAGTGCGCACGTCCAGCTGAAAGGACTAAAAAAATCGTGATGGCTATGACATGAACAGTGATGGCCGGTCTAACTTCCTTGCATTACGGAATACCGTCAGACTAATTATGGGAGAACAGCAATAATGTCATTATTTCAGTGGTTCCCAAACTATGGATCGCGACCCACTGGTACGTCGCAGCGTGAGTTTTGTTGGGTCGCGGAACAATCGAGGTTTTTGCCACAAAAATATATCTTTTATTTAATCTATTTAAAAAAATATAATACGATATTTCTTATTTAAAGACAATATTCAAGGAAAAAAACCCTTATATTTCTTTCTGGATGAATGTACGATCTGAGTATCCAGAAATCTTTAAATTAGGTTTGAAGTTCTTGATTCCGTTCAACACGAAATTCTTGTGCGAACGAGCTTTTTCTACTTTATTGTTGTTTAAAAACCAATACAGAAATAAACTATGTGTAAAAAGAGACTTAACGTTAAAATTAACCCTGATATCGATGCCCTCGTCTGTAAACACCGGGGCCAGAAATATCACTGATTGTAAAGTTGTGTTTATATAGTAATTAAACGTATTTTTCATTATCTTTGTAATAAAGCGGGAAGCGGCTGCACAAAGCATCACCTCATCGAGGTGACGGCTGAAATTTTTGGATTAGTTAAAACTCGATTTGCAAATTAAAATGCCACTGATGTGCCGAGTCATATCTTGGTGGAAAACACCTCCAAACCCCATTTCAGTGGTTGACTGGTAAGTTTACCATTGTGTTTTTTCCTGCTCCCAGTCTTCCATATTTTCACACACTTGGGTGCAGTAAAACACAATTATAAACCTACCAATCAACCACTAAAATCGGGTCTGCAGGTTGTTACCACCAAAAAGCGACTTGGCAGACCAGTTGCATTTTAACATGCTGATCTAGTTACTTCTAATCGCGGAATTTCAGCAGTCAACTTGAGGTGATGGTCTGTACAGCCGCCTCCCGGTCTATAATATGTTTGTTTTATGTATTATCAGTTCTTGTTTTTGATGGTAGTATATTCTTTGTACGAAAATTTGCCTTTTCATATGGTAGGATAGTCGACAGCGTATCGAGGTCATACAACATTTCCCATTCTGATATTAGATAGACTCTCATATTAGCTGGGTCGATGTTGATCTGTCACGGGCAGCTAAATTGTGTACAGAAGCGGAAAGTTATTACTCGCATTGGAAATTTAACTGATCGCGTCGGTGATGTCTACGCGGTCAACGCGAGCGTGATCGGAGAACTTAAGTTCGTATTTGCATCGATCTACATCCACCCAGATTCGTGGATACGGATGACAGATTCAGACCCTCTCGTTGTTGACTTGATTCTTGATCTGCATTCAGCCTCATGATGACATTGCTTATCTTGATGCATTCATCACTGGATACTGTGATGTCACAAGCCAACACTGAGAAGGCAGAGCTGCACGAATTCGTACTCGGGCAGTTCGATGTAATTCCCGTGGAAATTTGTTCCCCTAAAATACTCGTCAATACCAACGTCGATATGACCTTTGCTAGCCATTTTAATTCTATGCAGTGTGAGGTATACGTGTGTTCTGTAGCTACCATAGACAGTTACTGCATGCTATAGAATTCTAGTGTTACACTTACCATGTAACAATTGCATATTCTGTGAATCCATTGTATTAAAGAGAATGATAAATGATATACTAAAACCAAAAATCTGTAACGATTTCGTTACAGATGTTTCCTTGAAAACTCTATGGCACGAAGCCGAGCTGCCCCCATCTATTTTTATACCGACTCGATTGTAGCCACTCTACCTGGTATTTTTACTGGATAAAAGTGACATACATTAATATGTAGAATCAGCACTATGAAAATGTTTAAGCGTACTGCACATGGAAGAGTAACTGATAGTCAGTGAAGAGCACGCGATTCGAACCAGCGATATTTTGATCTGTCACGGACAGGTATTATGGAGGGGCATGTCTTACTGTTTTGAGTGGATAACTGTGACGATGTACGTTCAGTATAATGGGTAGTTTGCGTTGTGAATGAATGAAGGATGAAGGAAACCAATGTCGGCCCAGTAAGACCTATTTTTCTTAAAGATAAAAAATTGGGCCGCTGGGCTTAACATTCCTATCTGACGCACGAATCACCGACAGTGTCGTATGCCCTCACTTTATATGCGCTGCGAAAGGTTTGACATTTTCACCAAGACATTGGTTCACAATCTGGAGATTATGAATTGTGCACCTCCACCTCTTCAACTCTGCTGGCCAAGTCCTGATGACAACTTCTACCATTACTAGGACTCTGAGCAGCTAACCCCGTGTCAGGGGCACGACACTTTTACGGTGCCACAATCTCCTGAGCCAACGGGGTGAGATCCAAAAAAATAATGAGGCCTCGTTCATCTACACTAATACTAGCTGACCCGGTCACGCGTAGTACGTTGGATTAATGTTATTCTAAACTTCCTAAAGTAGTCAAATTAATATTCACTAATAAAGACAAAAACATTGGTAAAGAATTACGGAGAGTTGAAATTAAGGACAAACGATCATAAAAAAATTTAATTTACATTTTATTATAAATTACTTAATTCAAATTAAATAAAAATTGATATTTATAAAAATAAATAAATAAATAATTTTTTATTTATTTATATAAACTGAAATTTCAGTTTTATAAATGAGGCCTATGAAGTTTATTTTTAAAAATTTTTAACAATTATTTTCATTATTTTAAATTATTACAGTTTATAATTTTAATTTATCTAAGCGCTAATTGGTGCGCAATATTTTTAGTTAGCCTGTCTTTTGCTAATAGAAATAGATTTAATGGTTTCCCTACACGTAAGCAGGCGATATATAGTTGCCCAGGGGAGAAACACGTATTTTCAAAATCCAAGCCGCAAACGGACATTGTTTGGCCTTGTGACTTATTTATTGTCATAGCGAAAGCCAAACGAATCGGAAATTGAAGCCTTTTAAATGATGTTGTATATTCTGACTGTATCATTGCAATGCGTGGCATCAAGACGATTTCTCCTTTAAACATTCCAGTCAAAATAATTGCTTCAAGAACATTTCCGGTGATCCTTTTGATCACCAAACGTGTACCGTTGCGTAATCTAGGTGGATTCAAAGAAGAATAATCGGTGAACCAATCATTAACCGGAGACTGTGTGGCAGCATTCCTGTTATATCCAAAGACTTTAAAAACTCATTTGGAAAATTTACGGCTTCATTTTCATCTACAATAGCATCTATTGACTTAAAAGACATCAGATCACCTGGCAACAACTGTCGTATCTGGAAGTTAATTTCGTTGACATCAACATTTTTTGTTGCCAAAATAGCACGATTACTGATCCAATTATGATCTAAGTAATTATTTGATATATCCAGGAACCCACGCTGAGTTAGTTCATTTTTGAGTGAACAACAGTGCAGAATACGTCTGGCAATTTAATGTATTGTGTATTTCGATGCAGTTCTATTTCACCTTTTCCAATATCCAGCAAATGCTTACAAAATACTTGTGCCGATGGATCATTTTGCAACTATATTCGCATGTTCATGTTCAATCAAAGTGTTTCGACATTCCGCCATAAAAACGATTGTTTTAAACATACGTTAATCTCATCGGCAAAAGTAGAGCGAGGAATCACTGGTAATGTCTGTCGGAATCCATCGGATTCTTGCATACGACGCTCAACTGTCCTGATTCTTTGAACATCCTTATTTGCCGCGATTTGTGTTGCTGATTGATGAGCTCTCTCGTCGTGCGTCGTGCCTCTCTGCTATACGCATTGTCGAGGTTAGATTCTTTGGCGACATTTCACTGAAAAATATTTGAATTACAACAAAAAGTGCCTTTCTGAAAACCTTAAAATAGGACACTATAATACAGTGGTGAAACCGAAATTTTTGGGTCCATTGAAAAATACAGTAAAATGGAAGTTAAGAAATAATGAGGAAATATGTAATAACATTGAAAAATAATAGAAAAATAATTTTTTCGATACATTTATAGCATGGTTTAGAAAGATTTGAAACGAAATAATACCAGTGAACTGTATGGAAAGAAAATTTTTTCGATAGCAGACTTTGAATATGGCAGGATTCAAAGGTAGAGAGGAATCCAATAATGAAGGAGTACTGGGGAGGAAGAAAGAAAAAACAACAGGAGAGGAATTGAAATTGACACCTGGTCTCTAGCTGAACAAAAAGAAGAAGAAAAATGATAAGCTAGCGAGAAATACTTACACGATTCGAATTTATCGTAACGTTTTCTTCAATGTTATATTCATGTGTGTAATTACTTTGTCGTTAGGTATAATGACACACAAACGATGAACAACAATACAGTATAATTATAACACAATACACAGCACAATTAAAATTGAAGAAACTCACACATATGGCGTGGAATAGACTGTAGCATAAATAAATCGAAATACAACGCCATCTACTGGATGGTTCGATAAATTAACACACCGCCATCTGTTAGAAATAAACTGTAGCAGAAATAAATTGAAACAGAACTTGATCTACTGGATGATTACCCAACCTAGCTAACGAAGTGTTGTATCGATAAGTTAACACATCGCCATCTGTTAGAAACTTATAGAACTATAATAATAATTTCGTGTGGTCTTAATGACCTGGTGACATGGTTTCTACTGGCTGGGCATTCTGCCACTGTCGTAGGCGCCTTTCCTAGTCCGCCCATCCTGCCTGGTACAGAGGACCTACATTTTAACGTCGAATCCTAACCACAGTTCCGTTCTGGCGTATTTCACCTTACACATGCTGCACCGGAGGTTAATGCCGCGTTAAATGTCTATAAAAATCCCCACCGAGACAGGGACTCGAACCGGGGACCTTCCCATCTCCAGCCTGACGCCCTCACCACTAAGCCAGCAGACCACTTAGCTTTGGTGGCTTACAAATAATTACAAACCATTCTCCTATGACAAACATTTAATGAACATTTATTTCACTAATAATAAATATTGAGGTCTATAATCCAGATAAAAACTATCAATTTTTTAAGTTGGACTAAATTACACACAGTAAGCCAAATTTCATCTAAATCTGTTATGTAGTTTCGGAGTTCATCCCGGACGAACATCGTGACACGAGATTTTTATATATATAAAGATTATAAATGTGAAAGTATCTCTGTCTCTCTATCTGTTTGTTACGTTTATTGGGCTAAACGGCTAATACTATCATGATGAAATTTGACAAGTAGATGCGATTTGGCATTAGGATGGACATAGGATACTTTTTCAAATAATACATACTGTCATGTAATTTTGAAAAATTACCGAAACGGCGATAGACTGACGCTTAGGATGTCTAACACTCTGTAGTGCATTACTCCATATCGGACTGGTAGCACTTGCTTTCTAATATCTGGACTGTGGTCTCCGCTTCAAATCCCGATAGAAGCAAAGATTTTTAAGAATTGTTTTTGATCGTATGAGCCACGCCTGGACTGTCAGTTTTTCGGATTCAATGTTAAACAGTAGATACCACAAATTTAGGGGTGCAATGCTTGGCAAATCGTACGCGGTCTAACAATGCTGTATGTGTACACTTTTTGACTCTATATTGATCACTCAGCCGTTGTTTCTGTGTGTGTGTCGTCTGTACTAATAATATTATAAATGCAGAAGTCAGTCTTTGTCTTTTTTTTACGTTTAACTACTAAATGGCTATACCGATATTGGTTGAATTTGACAAGAAAATACTTTGTTATCTGTAGGATGGACACAGGACAGTTTTTTTCGGTATGAATAACAGTTGTAGTCATGAATTTTTGATAATGGTGACAGACAGACGGATGCGTATGTTAGTCTGTAATGTTACGTCAATTGCTCAAGTTGTTCTACTCGCGCAGTATGTTAGTATATGATTTGTTAACAAATTTCGTTTAGTGACAAAATTTATTATTTAGTATGGATGTCGATTTTTTCTGCACTGTACTATTTACTTTGTGTCCGCCAAAAAGTTTCTGGCACCAGTTTATTTTGTCTTCTTTTCTGACATGTCTTGCAGGCGTAAACCTGGCCTAAGGTGTAGATCTAGAAGAGCACGAGCGGTTTAAGTTATTAGAACTCAAGAATCGGATGCTCATGCTGTGGAAAGAAGAAAAGACCAAGCTTAAGTAAACTTGCCCTCAGTTAAAGCCTCCCCTTCCTTATATTCCCACACCTTCGTTTGTTTTTCGGTTTTGGAAATTGATTCTCTTTATGAGACAGGTTCGCCGGTAGAATGATATAGTGTTGGCTTTCCTGTCATTTTATGCCAACTCGGTGTTGTTTGGTACAAATCTTAAGTTACTAACAGCTTCCTATATCCACTTTTGGCAATGAAATTCTAAGTCAACGCGTACGAAGTCGCGGGTAACAGCTAGTTTTATATAAATTTTAACTGGAGGAACTCAACATTAATGACGATAGCTTAAGATCCTGCGAACCATTAGATCATTAACTACGTCCGGATCTGTCTTCGAAACTTGTGTTGACCTTTTGACTTTATGTAAACCGATAAGTCAGAAAGAGAAAGTATCCCAAGCTCGTTTGGACATTCCGTAAGACAAGGGCACTTAAACTGAGACTAATACTTAGATTCTTCTATCGTGCACTTCGGAACATGGAGCTGATAAGATCCGCAGCAGATTGTACTAAGAGGTTCATTCAAGAAAAAAAGTGATAATTCAAGTATAGACGGAAAACCAAAAAGATATAACGTTAATGTTAACTCGTCATACTGCTGCAAGAAGTTAACCGTTAAATATAGCCTACATGAAAGCTTAGAAAACAGACGCCAGTGCTGTAGATAACGTGGTCTGTTCCTGGCAATGACTCACCCGAATGATCGAACTACTGTATGTCTACTGATGTGTGATTAGAGGTGAGTTAATACTGAATGGTCTCATCTAGCTAGTTACAACGAGAGACACTTTTTCATAGCGCAAAGAGCGATTTCAGGTGCGCCTCCTATTATGTTAATTATTTAAATCTAAGTACGCTAAGCAAGTTTCTCTCGCTGCCCATTCGTATGAACCTTCAGGTTCGTGTCGTTAGAATTGTCTGCTGCCCACGGCAGGTTCAATTTCACGGCTGGTTTGATACCTTAGAATCTTTCCGAAAATGCGGAAGTAAACTCATTAGCAAGGTGAGTGAGCAATGATGCTCTAGCTCCTGTCGTTAGGGAGCACGTGGCTTCGAATTCCGTCCGGCCATTCTGATTTCGTTTTTAGACGATTACGCGGAATCACTCAAGGTGAATAATGGTACGGTTGCCTAAAAAGACTTTTTTCTTTTACTTATTACTTTACGCCTCGTCAACGGCTAAGGTCATTAGAGGAGGGATGGGACTGGGGACAAGGAACGAGAAGGAATTCGGCCATTGCCTGTTTGTAGGAAGCATCCCGGCATTCTCCTGAAGTGATTTGGGGAAACTATGGAAAGCCTAAATCTGGATGCCCGGACGGGGATTCGAACCGCCGTCCTCCCTAATGTGAGGCCAGAACGTTAACCGTTCACCCAACACGCTCGGTCTAGAAAGACTATGGTCGAAATTCTTCCTGTTCTCTAACGACCTCGACGACAAGGAGACGTTGAGCTCAAAGGAAATATAATTAATATCACCATAAATTAATAAAACAACTACAGGGCGTTCGCCGGGAAACGCAACCCACTGTTAGCGCTACAAGGAAGAAACTGCTCCCGGCGAGCGAGCGGTCAGTTTCCGGCATTGTTCGACCGTCGGCCGCGGACTATTTCATAATAATTACGCTTCATAAACTTCATAAACTTGTGTGCTAAGCATTTAAATGTGACGTAATTCATTAGCTTACCTTATAAAAGATGCTGGAAGTGTTGACCCTCTTGTGTAATGCACATTTCACATCTTCTGAACATATTTCGAGACACAAGCTGCCCTAACTGACTTAATGATTTGTTGGGTGACTGTTCTAGTCGAAAAGCGATATCGTCAATTTTCTCCTCTGTGAGAATACGGTTGACCGACAGTCTCTTTTTGTTAAAAAATGAACCCGTTTCTCTTACTTTTTTAACCAGACGCAGAATTGTTGATTTAGCTGGCAGTAAAGCGCCAGGAAATTCGCGACGAAATTTACTGCGACACTTTTTAAACGAGTTCTTCTTCACATATGTATTGTAGAGAAATATTCTTTGTTGCAAACTGTAACGTACCATAATTTTACTCACACTCAAACACGGTACAGTTTAATAAGAGTATGAAGCCCCAAACCAGCCAAACCGCAAAGAAACGTTTATTCACAACACTGATTAATAAGAGACTGAAGTCACAAACTATCTACAATGCAAAGAAACCGTTGTTAACAATGTAAGGGTCACTGCACTGCACTGTTGGGGCAGCGGAGGTGTTAAACAGTGCGGTGATTCACGGTGCCGTGTGGCGGAAACTGCTGGCGCGACTGACCGAGCAAGTTGCCGACGGCAACAGACTGGGAGGGTAGCGTTTTCCGGCGAACGCCCTGTATTCACGAAATATGGAATTATTCTACAATTGTTTCAGACCAAACAATTAACCGTTACATGCCGAGAATAGTTCCATGAGCAATATCTCAAGACAGGTTAGTACAGAACCGCGAATCATCGCTGAATGCAATTCGACGCCATTCATTGTGTTCAGCGATTGTGTAATACCACGTACGACCATCGTCGGCGGGTATGGCGGCGACCTGGAGAGATGTCGCAGTCTTCAAATTTCTTGGAGAGGCACAGCAGTCTTACTCCTGATGTCATAGTGTGGAAAGCTATCGGGCATGAATTCATTTCACGGCTGGTAGTGAATGCAGCAATCCTGACGGCACAACCGCAGGTCATTGACATCATGTGTCCTCATGTGTTACCTCTCATGCAGCGGTATCGTAGTTCCATTTTTCAACAGGACAATGCTCGTTCACACACTGCACGCGTATCTATGAACTGTCTGTATGATGTTATTGTACTTCCCTGTCCAGCAAGATCCCCAGATCTGCCACCGATAGAATATGTGTGGGACCAGCTCGGACGTCAACTCCATCCCATCGCCAGTATCCAGAATATCAAGGACTAATTACGACTATGATGGGCTAGCTTGCCTCAAGAGAGGATACAGCGACTTTATGACACACTTCCCAACCGAATCAGTGCATGTATCCACTCAAGAGTTGAATTCTCAAAAGTGGGCTCATACTTCCAAGTTCTTCGTAAATATGACTCAATTTGGTGATCACTGAAATAACATCGCATACCCACTCAACCCACAAAGTTTCCTTTCGTTTTCTTCTCCCATTCTGGGTGCTTCATTTTTTTCCCATGCAGTGGATATAGCAAAACGCCAACTAAATAAAACTTATTCCATTACGAAGTTGATTGCGGTATCCGGTTCCCAACAGTTGTTCAAAGACACCACGGAGGATGGGGTAGGCAAACGTTATTTTCAATGGAGTTACTGCATCTATTTGTCTAAGGATCAGTTTTGTGCTTAATAGAATAATAAAATGCATCTTCTTGTTAAATTTTACAACAAACATTGCAAAATCGGGGTAATTATAAGACTTTGATGCACTTAGGTATAGAAAAATGGACACGACAAAATTTCAATTTTTCTGTTTTTGCCATGTTGACAAGAAATAATTTATCATGTAATGGGGCCTTTGAAAAACCGATAAAAGTATAAAAGATAAATGGAAATTACCGATTTTATACCTGAAAGATTTGGTATAAACAGTTCTGGGAAGCTCACTGTAAAGCTGCGTTCCCATGACGTCTCTTAACGGAGGTCTCCCGGGACGGGACGGGACATATACTCAACAACACGCCATGGGAACGGGGCCGCCTCTGCTAGCGGAGATGAGACGCATCTACCCACTCTATGTCGGTAAACATCACAGGCGTGTGGTGGTGCGCTGTTGCGATCGGTTTGCAGAAGAGGTGCGCACCTCTTCTATTGCTGTAAAGTGCTCTGTGCCAAACGACATTAGGCAACGTGGTGAGGAGGTGGTGGTGGGGTAGCGAGGGCTAACCTGCGGCGCACGCTCATCCCTGCACTTCGGCGTGCGGCCTTCGTTACAAGACGTCGTGGGAACGCAGCTTAAGAAAGGAAACCACTGAAAAACAGAAGTCGAGGAGTACCTGGAAATGTTCACTCAGCTTAAGAGACTGTCAGTAAATCAAACACTACGAAGAACGACTGCAGTAAAATGCAAATATTCCTCAAATGTCACACATTAGTATTAATATTTTATTACAGCGGAAATCCAATGCATACATTGTCTGTTGTTCACCTTTCTTTAGGTACACACAGCCAAACGTCTTTTTCCTGAAGTTTACTTGTTTGATCTGAGCGTTCCAGATATAATGGGTAGCTTCCGGTAGCAGCCGAATTTGCAGTAGCCTATCTCACGCCTCCATCTGCCGAAACAACACGGACCATTACCTCGACCAGCCACGAACACACAGCTGCTCTCTTCGTTTTGGTTCAACTGCTCATTGGCACCTCATGTTCTCACTGTGTGTGTGTGCGAGAGAGAGAGAGAGAGAGAGAGGGGGGGGGAGAGAGAGAGAGAGCATGTACAGCGCTCCTGGGAACAAGTCGACATCTGTGGAAACCGCAAGGTGTATTTTGTATCCTTGCGGTTGCCGGAATTCAAACAGAGATCTGATCTTCACACTGCGCTTTCCTCGGTTTCTAAGAGACGGCAGATCGCTGTACCGTCAGTGTTAATGGTCTCGAGAGCAATTCGGACGTCGTTGCGCTGCCCACAGAAATGTCGTTAGCCAGATAGCTCCGTGGCTCACTTCTCACCGTGAATATCGGGGGGAAAAATCCCAATCTTTCAGAGAAAACATCCTTACAGAAAACGGAATTATATATTATCCAAACACACGTTTCATTCAACAAGTTACTCTTAACCGGTAAGTTAAATCATAATGAAAGTTAGTATATTCTGGGGATTGCAAATTCTTCAGGCTGGATGCAAGGTGCATTGTTCCTAGGATTTCTCGAACATTTTAAGAAATTTTCTAATGCTTCCCCAACGCTTAGAGTCTTGCTAATGCTGGATAACCATTCCTCGCTTATCCACATTAATACATTGCAGTCACTTTGCTTTCGTTTCGTCCACACTGCTCGTACAACCTGCAGCCCTTGGATCGACCTGTCTTCGGATTCTTAAAAAATCTGAAAAAAAACGTGACGAATAGATGGGGAGTCACAATGACAATCTACGACATACCAGGTATTATAAAAATGATCTATATCAAGAATTTTATAATAACTATTGATACTACAATTCCTTATAAGCGATTAAGGTGTTCCTAGATTATTTTCTATTGTCATGCAAAAATTAAATTTTTCCACAAGAAGATTATGTTACATTATATTTGATTTTATATGAAATAAAAGTGATTTTAGACCGTTTTGGTGTATTTTTTAACCTGTCACTACTGCCCCCAAGCACTATCACAACCGCCCCTGGGGTGTGGTCGGTTATGACATTTTTTTCTAATTTATTGCTGTGATTTAACCATTGTACTTAGGGACAAAACAATATTATTTATATGTAGGAAAATGTACATTTTACTATAAAAATCACTTTTCTTCCAGGTAACTGGCATACTACGAAAATTATGAGCGATCAAATGAAAATTGTCACAACCGTACCCAGTTTCCCCTATATGTCATTATTACAACTTGAATTGTACGCCGATCTGTAAACAGATCGAATAAAATGCTAATTGATTTATACTAATAGGTTCAATGTTGAATTGTTATGAGAAAACAGTACATACTTGTACTGTTAATATATATATTCAGATTATAGACATGAATTTATAGTATAAGGAAACTGACAGCAAGAAATTGTGACTTATATTCCCCGTACTTATCACGATAGAATTAACACTCAACAAAGCAGGTCCAGCGGTATACTATACTCGCATATTAATTTTTCAGATCTTTTTTTATGGTAGACAGCATTTACCAAAGTGACGACTGAATATTGGAAAAGCCATAAATGAAATGGAATCATCAGAAAAATTAAGCGAGAGAAAATTTTGTAAATTTGCAGTGGAGTAAAAAACAACTTTTTTGAAACGATTATGGAAGAAAGACATTGACGAAAGAATATTAAATCTATAGCAGGCCAAGTGAGAATCGGTTCTCGAGTAATTAGGGTTCGGAACTTGACAGATCTGGATGTGGTAGGACAGATGGCAGTCCCTGGTACTATATTATGTTCACTCCGAAATGACGGATCAAAGTTATGTTCACCTGGTCCCGCTACTCGCTTACCTCTCCGAGCTGACCGCAGTGTCCATTAAACCGGTAGTAAATATCCATTCACATGTAGTAGTAAGGGCAGCGGAGTGGAGGTAGAGCAGACTGACCTTGATTCTCCTTTGTTAACTGAATGGACTATAAAACAAATCGCTTGTATATTTTCTGGTGTGGCTAGCGCACAACGCTGTGCATCCTTCCAAGCTAGAGCCACATTGCATCTCGCTAATTCAGAATTTATCTTGCCCGCCCATTAAAATTTAATACACGCTTACAATAGGTAGCAAAATAACCACAAAACGATTCTTTTTTTTTTCAGCGTGGATTTTTCAAGTTGTAATAGAAGCATGTATTTGTCGTTTAATGTGCATTCGTTAATATTGAAGTTTAATCTAGTATCTTTTTGTAATCGCGTTTTTGATACATACCTCGTAAAAATGTAGACTAAATCTGATAAATATCACGGTTTCTAAAATGTTTATTTTCCAATGAAAAATAAACCTAGTTCTCTCACTTGTGGATCTGTAAACATCTTTACCATACACGCCGGTATAGAAAAATAATCTTTCATTTCGACGACGGTTTCTCCTATAGAAATT
>JARYHS010009186.1:40387419-40451955 GCA_031002005.1 Vandiemenella viatica | reverse complement strand
TACAGAATGCATTTAATAGAAATGAGTCTGCTGGGAATTGAATTAGCGATGGAGTAAATACAAATCTAGCAAGTACACTTGAATAAAGAAAGTATGGGGGTGACAATAGTCCAGACAGATATAATTGACAAAATAGGCTAATTGTTTTCAAGCAATCAAGTAATATGTGGTATCTACAAATCGAAATTTCATACAGTTACAAAAAATTTCTTAACGTCGTACTCGGACGGCTCTACGAAGAATAACTGTGAACGCATACGAGAGCTTGCTGCAGGTGGATGCGAAAGGGGTCAGGTGCGCGTCGCGGGCGAGCATAGGCGGCAGGGGCGCGCCGCCCGAGTGGCACAGTGCTAATTGAGGCCCAGTGGCTCTGGCTGGCTCATTGTTCTGCGGACACATGGCCTGACCTGCCGAGTCAGCTGGCGGCCAGCTGTCTGCGAAGCAGCGCCTGCAGCCAGCAGCGTGGGAATAACTCTCACATCAAAGACAGCGCATCAGCACAGCTACTGAACTGTAAAGAGAAACAGGAACCTATCTCTGTGATTATGTTTTGACAACAATAAATGCTCTTACCGGCAATACTGACTGAGGTCTGTCCAATACAGGGTGTTTCAAAAAGAATATACGTATTTCGAATGCATATATTTATTAAACTGTAAGACATACGAATATGAAACTTTACACACATATTTACGAACCTCTTAAGTTCAGATTACAGATGTTCAATATGTCCTCCATCAGCCACACGAACAATATCACATCGATACTCAAATTCCTCCCATACTCGGGCAAGCATGTCCTTCGTCACTGATGTTACGGCAGTACGGATCCGGTTCCTCAAGTCCTCAAGGTTCTGTGGGAGTGGTGGTACATAAACGTTGTCTTTAATGAAACCCCACAGGAAGAAGTCACAGGGTGTCAAATCCGGTGACCGTGGAGCCCAGCTGATGCATGCTAAGTCGCCAGCTCCTTGACGACCAATCCAACGGTTCGGTAGAGTTTCATTCAGATATTCACGCACTTGGCGACTCCAGTGAGGGGGCCCCGTCTTGTTGAAAAATGAAGTTGTCTTCGTGCAGCCTCGGAAACAAGCAGTTTTGTAACATAGCGAGATACTGCTGACCGTTAACCGTGTTTCCATCAAAGAAGAATGGGCCGTAAACAGATGATCGGGATATCGCACAAAACACATTGACTTTAGGCGAATCTCGTACATGTTCAATGACTGCATGTGGGTTCTGTAGACCCCAAATTCGAACATTGTGTTTGTTTACCTGACCACTAACATGGAAAGTCGCTTCATCACTGAAAACGATGCGTTGTGCGAAAGTGTTATCATTGTCAATAGCATCATTAATCTCGTTACAAAATGCCACACGTTTCCGTTTGTCATCAGGACGCAGAGCTTGTAACAACTGTAACTTGTACGGCTTCATAACCAACCGACGTCTCAAAACACGCCAAATTGTTGTTGTAGGTAGTTGTAACTCCCGACTGGCACGACGAGTTGATTTTGAAGGACTACGTTGGAAAGCAGTTTGAATTCGTGCAACATGTGCCTCAGAAACACGAGGGCGGCCAGGACTCTTTCCTTTACATACACATCCGGTATCTACAAACTGTCGATACCATCTACGAATGTTCCACCCATTCGGAGGATGCATTTGGTACCTCAACCTGAAACGTCTTTGCACTGTAATCACGGAATTGCACTTCGCAAACTCGATAACACAAAATGATTTCTGCTGTGGAGTAGCCATTTTAAACATATGACGGTTACCAAGAATAACACAAGACGACTGACATCTAGCGGCTATTAAATAAACTAGACTATGTATTCGTTTCTCCAATAGCCGAGCCGGGGCGCAGCGATCGATAGTTTGGACAAAAGAATACTTTGTAATACGTATATTCTTTTTGAAACACCCTATATTTGCGAACATTTTAAATTGTGAAGTAATCGATGATTGTATCTGGTTGCAGACCTTCCGCTGCCGTTTTCAGTAAGTCTTTTATGTAAATCGCAATTAAGAACTACTCTATATCCGATTTTGTTATTGTGCTTCTGTTGTTTGCCTGAATCCTAAGCTGTTGTGTCAGGACGTATTCTCCCACGATGTCGCAGTTAACACGATGATTTTTAGCCATGAAGGTGATTTCATCGGTAAGACAAGTTACATATTTACTTGACTTACGCTAAAATCAATTCTGATAAGTCACTTCGAATAATTTAATCCTACATCACCTTTTATACTGTTATTTCGGTATAGAGATCTATTAATTGTTAGAAGAAATGTATAAACACCCTTAAAATAATATCTACGCTTTCCATTGAGGAAAAGTAATATTTTTGACTGCTCAAACTCAATCACGGGTGAAATTTGAGCCCGCTTATTAAAGTGTCAGAAAAGAATGATATAAAAAACTGATAGTACGATGATATAAAGTTTGTTTGAAAATTCACTATTAAGCTATCTAACGTTGAATGAGAAGTCTGCTGGCTCAATGATTAACGCGTCTAACTGGAGATCGATTTTCTTTTCTTTTTTTTTTTTTTTTGCTTTACGCCCCTTAGACGTCAAGATCATTAGAGGCTGGAAAGGACTGAGTGCAAGGAACGGGCAGGAATTCGGCCACGGCCTTTTGAAGGATCCATCCCAGAATTTACTTGGAGCGATTTGGGAAAACCATGGAAAACTCAAATCTGGACTACTGGACGGGGATTCGAACCCTCGTTCTCACCGGGGCACAGCATACTGTGTAATATGAAATGCGCCGTGGTTCGGATTCCAAGATTAGATGCATATCGCCTATACACGGTGGGATTTCCGGATAAGGTTAGTAAGCCACGACAAGAGGCGTATAGGACGGTGAATCGAACACTCTGTTAATTGGAGGCCGAATAAGCCCTGATAACAATTGCATACGATCATTTGATTGATTTTTCGATTGATATTTGTGTAAATAATAACAGCTGTACTAGAATACATATATTTAGTGCGAACAATAATCAAAACTGATTGAGAAGATTTAAAAACTTGAGGGTATTTACAAATCTGGCAGTAAGAATTTCGATTTGAGGACACCTTATTGAATTTACGTTAGTGTTCAAAAAATAAGTTTTATTGTCTTACGACAATTATTGTAACACGACGTCCATTGAAAAGATGACCGTACTTTCCACTGTTAGGCACCTACGTCAGAGATACTTGGTCACGCAATAAATTCTCTCTATAGCCCCGGCATCCGATGATCTGCTATGCCACATAGTTTCACGGATTTGGCTACTGAACAATGATACTACGGAGAAGTAATGTGAATTTATGCGATTCGAACCAGTCTCAGATCTGGGTGGTGATTTGTCCTGAAGTAGTCGTATGATTTTTTTTTTTTAATAAGACGTCATTAAAACCTACGTGAACCCCATACCGACGAACCTGTGCTATTTAAGCACTGTTTGCCATTAGAAAATGCTTTTTTCCGTCTTGGTTTCAAAATTTCTTAACGTGGATCATAAATTGTTATATCGATTATTTTATTTTGTAACAATAAATAAACAGAATGTCGGAAAAAACTGTAGTTTATTGTACGAGTAGAATTTTAATACCTTGTTCCCGCCATCTAAATCTATCCGAAGCCTGCTGCGTTTATGAAAATGTGTAATAACTTTTTTTTAAATCCACACAAAATTATAAACTACCTATTAGATATGCATTCAAAATTTAATCATGTAATGTCCAGCCTCTGCTGTTTTTTTTTTTAATATTTCGTCGCCTCTCAATATATTTGGTCTCAGCCGTTTTTTGTGAGATGACGGAGTGTGGAATTCCAGCGAGGCGGCAGGTTGTCAACGTGGCTAAATTCTTTGTTTGTTGGACCCAGGTACAGAGGTCGCCCGGAAGCTAGGGAGGGGGTGAGTGGAGTTGCAGGTAGCGAGAGGCACTGCGGGTTGAGATCCCGTTTATTACGCACGTGTGTATTTGTGGATGCGGACTCCAGAAACGTGGAGGCCGTGTTTTTGTCACGACATCATTTGTCGTGCTGTTTTTCTTTATGTGCTTTTACGAGTGAACTCATCTCAGTTTGTGGAGGGTGTTAGTGGTTCGTCATCGCGAGGGGAAACACCAAGGTCGCCGACAGCCATCTGCGTAAACGATAAGTGACAAAAATTCATCTAACATATGCCCAGTATTCGCCCAAACTGATGGAGTTTCGTGCTCTCCCTAGCCGGGAACAATTTTGTCATTGTCTGATAGCTTATTTTCTTTTTCTTTTGCTGGCTGAGTCCAATTTTTGGTGAAAATATTAAACAAACATGTAATTTTTTTTCAGTGTTTTATTTTATGAATGTAATTTTTCCCTTTTTGTAATTAGAGGGTGTCATTTAAATTTAAGCCAGACTTTTTGCAATTAAAAACAAATATTAAGAGAACATTTTTTAAAGAAATAAAATCTTGTATCTCATGCAGGTTAAATGTTTTCTCGGCAGAACGAGCCGAGACATTTCAATATGCATTCAAAATTAATCATGAACATATGTTTATGCTACAACTGTTCCAGGGTGTTGCAAATTTAATACATCCAACCGCAAAGCCTTACTTTATTTAAAACGGATTGCTTTTGCTGAACACTAGAAGAGGAAACGTCATATTGTGGTGGTGCTTGTAATAGTAGGGTGTGAATGGATTGCTGACATGTGGGTTTTATGGGATTTCCCTATGGTGCCCTATGACTTGCGCTTGACTATCGTGTTACTTCTGCTCTTGCACTCTTGTTCTTCAGATCGGTCCTCTTCTTCTCTTCTAAAGTCTAACTACTGAATAAACATAAGTATCGAGGGTTGAGTTTGTATCTAGGAAAGGAAGCGGACAGCTAAAGGTTACTTGAATCAAACAATCTCTTCAGGAAACCTCGTTTAATCTGTACTAAACCGTAAAACCACTACAACTGATGATGTACAGGATAGAGAGGTATTCCATAACCTGTACTACTCATCAAAGGGATGAGACTTAGCCCTACAGTATACAACTAACAGAGAATGGTATGGATGATGCAACGACTAACTATTACGAGGGCTAGCTGGTAACTTGTTGCTCGACAGAGAAGAAGTGAGAGTGATCCATGTATTCTGGCGCGCTGGTAAAGTATCGGCTTGTGTGCTCAGCAGCGCACGTGTAACTTGCAACCTGTACTGCGATCGGCAGAAAGTCGAACAAACAGTACGTGCTAATTCGACGTCTAGTTGCTGTGAAACCTAACAAACATATACGATTTTAATACTTTTATGTTAAACTAAATGACTTCCCGTTACAATATTAAGTTTCTTTGTAATTCTGGCTTTACGCCTCGTAGACTTCAAGGCAATTAGAGGTTGTAGACGATTGAGAACAAGGAATGGAAAGGAATTTGGCCATGACTTTTTTGGAGGAACCACCGTAGCATAATTTATTGAAATCATCGAAGACCTAAATCTGGAATGCCATATAGGGATTTGAACTCACGTCTTCCCGAATGCGAGGCCCATGGTGCTTGGCATCACATTCAGTATCGTCGCCAATATTCTAACTGAAAACTAATTCATTGCTGATTATTTACTAATGAAATTTAATAAGGACAGACTAATCCCGACGAAGAAATTCTGAGTATTGGTGCCGGCTGAGATTAAAACAAAATACTACAGGACTGACACTAAGAAACCATTTTTTTTTTAACTGCTTTACGTCTCTTTTTAACATCGAGGTCTTTAGAGACGGGAAAGGATGGGGGGCAACGATGGGGGGCAAGGAATGGAAAGGAATTCGGCCATGGCCTTTTGAAGGAAGCATCCCGGCATTCACCTGGAGTGATTTGGGGAAACCATGGAAAACCCAAATCTGGATGCCCGGACGGGGATTCGAACTAAGCAACCAGGTGAGCAAAATCTTACTGACTGAATGAGTGAGAATCAAGGTCTTAGTGCAAGACGTTCTAGTGACGTTGCCTAATGGTGAATTTTGAAAGCTGGAAACGCATCTAATTATAGATGGTGGGTGGGGAAACCTTTCGAAACTCAATTTATTAACAATGTCTTTGTTGCACTTAGTCACGTTTGGTTTGGCCTACAACCTCCCCCCCCCCCCAATCAGAACAGAATTCTTCTACAGTCACATAGACAAACCCCACTTATCCTCTCTACAATGTACGACGCAGAACGATCGTTTTCTTCAAACAGTCACTATGAAGAGATGTGATAATCGTGAAAAAAGTGTCGAGGATAGTTTAAATTATTTAGCTTAATTCTATATTAAATCAGACTTGAAAAATAAACATTTTTCTTTGTGGACATTAATTGAAAAATATTACTCCATCTAAATACATCAGGATACTGCCAAAACGTTGAAGTCAGGATCGATACGACTAGCGTCACAACTCGAACAGAATCTAATGATATTGTACAGTATCGGTCGGAAAGAAGAAATGCACTCTATAGGTAAAATGTTATTCTTGATCACAAAATGCGCTACGATGTTATTGCAGTTGGTACGTTGCAATCAGCAATACGTAAAGGATTCAGACAATGCTGTGTCCTGCCTCTCTTAATTTCCAATGCATATATTCAAGACTGGATAAGATCAGAGATGAAATTGGTGCTGGGATGAGATACAGGGAAAAGTAGTAAATATGATTCAATTCGCAGATGACATTGTGATAGTAACAGAAAATGAAGAAGATCTTAAGAAAATTTTGGAAACAATGGGGAATGAATACAATATGAAAATTAATAAACCGAAGACGAAAGTCATGGTATGTGGTAAAGATAAAAACTCCAAAATTAAAATTATAATTAATGGAGAAACATTGGAGGATGAGAAAGAATTCTGCTACCTATGAAGCAAAATCACAAAAGTTGGAACAAGCAATAATGAGATAAAATGCAGTATTGAACAAGTAAAAATAGCGTTTAGCAAAAAGAAACGAATTTTTACAACAAATAACATCAGCTGGATAACGAAGAAAAGATTATTAAAAACTTATGTCAGGAGTATTTCCCTGTATGGATGTGAAACCTGGACAGTAGGCACAGAAGAGAAGAGAAGATTAATTTAGTTTGAAAAATGGTGTTATAGAAGGATGTTAAAGATTAGCAGGAAGGACAAGATTACTAATGAGGAAATTTTTGAGAAGACAGAAGAGTATAACTCAATATGGAAGAGTATAAAAACGTTGAGGACAATATTAATTGGACATGTCTTAAGACATGAGAGCTTAGTAAAAACAATAATGGAGGTAATGGTGGAAGGAAAGAGATATCGAGTAAGGCCACTTTTAAAACATATCCAGCAGATAATGGAAGATGTTGGCTGCAGGAGATATGAAGAGGAGGGCAGAGAGTAGAGCTGTATGGAAGACCGCCGCAGACCAATCCCAGGATTGACTACCGTAGAAGAAGACGTTGCAAGTAACTAGGCATTCTTACGGGCTGTGCTTTGTTGACATGGGGTAGGCTAGCACACTCCCTTGTTAGAGTTCAGAGTAAAGCTGTGGATACGGGAGGAAATGAAAGGCTCGTGCTGTCACTGCTACCCAGGTTACTCCATCTCCTTCTGGAAGATCCAAACATCCTTTGGGTTGTGGTAAGTTTATACCTTAACAATAATCGTTTCTGTTTTCATATAGTCACTTTATTGCCTTATTATTACTAAAATAAGCTGTTCATATTTGTGCTCTCAATTTTCCCCTTATCTTCAATATAGGACAAAAATGACTGTATTTAATCTAATTTTTAATTGTGTTAGAGCGTAAGCTAGGGTGGAAATTTCCCTCCATTTTCAGTTTTCGCCCTCCTTGCATCAGTCTTCTTTTGTCCCACACGAATTTTAAATTCCTTCATCGAGTGTGGTGGGTGAGCGGTAAAGATCGCGCCTCGCGTTCGTGAGGAAGCCTCTTCAAATCCCCTTCCGTCCATCCGGATTCGGGTGTTCCATAGTTTCCCCAGGATGGTTTCTTCAAAAGTCCTCGGCAGAATCTCTTTCCGTTTCCTGATAATTTATTCCAATACATCACTCCCTTATCTGCGAAATAATATTTCGCCATACCTTTAATCATGAAATCGAGTGACTGCTTGTGGTCAGGGCCACCTTTTCCTTTCTAAGCACCCCTCTTAATTCTTCCATCAATATCTTTCTGCTGCTTAAAGAAGTCATAACTTTCATAGTAATTGTGGCAGTTTTCACTGCTGCAGAGTCTAAAATTAAGAAATTGGGATTAGAAAACTTTCCTTCTCAACCATTTTCCTGCCGGTAGACAGTTCGTCCTCTTACGACAGTCAATATATTAATATCTATGGAACTCAAAGCTATTGTTTCAAATTCTGAAAAATTTATTGACTACTTATTGTTATAGTTCGGCAGCTAGTTTTTACCTACGAACCGCACAAATAACGTTTAACTAATTAGAAATATAGTTTTGCATTATATTATCGTCAAGTCGTCAAAGGGAAGATCTTCTTCGATTACGATTCTGTCGACTTTTTATTATCAGTTTAACATATGCTTTGGTGCGAATTTCCACCTCATACCACCGTTTACCAAATTATTCATCTCCCAGTACAGGTACAAAGTATTTATTTAAATTCCTGCAAATTCTAATGTCTTAAAACGTAACGTATTAATTACTTTTTTTGTAATACTCTTCGATAGAATATCCTGTGACTTCCATTACAATTTACTTTAATTGTGATCCAAAATTGATATATACTGCGATATAATAGTAAAACTGTGAACCATCAATGAATTGATTAACTCTATTACGTTGTAATAGCTTTAATACAGAACGAAAATTAACGAAGAGTAAAGAGATAGCCTACTTTGCGTTGTGACTGGCGGTTGTATAATTACTGTACCAGACGTGATTCGTTTCGCAGTTCCTGCTCTCAATTGGGTATTTAACTTCACCGACTCAAATGAAACTGTGAAAAATTAATTACACAGTAGGATCAGTAAGTAGTTTCCTTGAATGAGCCTTCTGTGGGGTTTATTACAAACCTAATGATGTGTTTGCGAGATATAATTTGAACCATATATGTAAGACCATTCTTACCTTTTTAGAAGAGGGCAATGAAGTTAAATACTTCACTGGCAGGATATTAATATTAATTTTATGTCACCAAACAAACCATGTAAGCAGTTGGACATAACATAACACAGCGCAACTAATAAGATTAGTAGAGTTCATGGTGGTTTCTTATTCTTTGCAGATCAGGAATTCATACGTCAGAGAGTAGAGCGTAGTCACGTTTCTACACATGGGTCTTATATTTTTTCTTCGTTGACAGCTTTGCGTCAAACTTAGACAGTCACATTCCATCAAAGGGTGAAGAGTTTTATTATTATTATTCCTTAAGTGAAAATAGCTGTTTTACGGGACAGAAAATTGCAGTTCTGCAGTATAACTCATAACTATGTTCGACATTTCTGCCAGCCATTAATTGTATTTTATAACGTTTAAGGACTTATAATGAAAGGTCTGGTAGCTCAGTTTTTATGGCCTTTACTTTGGAAATATGGGGTGTCGGGTTCAAATCCCAACGCAGTCAGGCGTTGCTTTTTTATATGAGGTACGCCTGGTACTTCAGCCAACGTCTGTCTTGCAGTATAATAAATCCTTATTTCCTTGGCATTTTGTGTTTCACTTTTGAATAGCACTTTCTAACTTTGACATACTATTTTCCTCGTTTTCAGTAAATAAGAATAAAACTATGCATTTAATCAGGTATAAACGTTCTAAAGCTTGAAAGCGTATATTTAAGAAATGTAGAAGCGTTCATATTTTCCTTGATGTTATTCAATTAACTAGTAAAATTTAATTTCAGTGATACCATGTTGAAAGATCCTGCCACTTTTTTCGTAAAGTGAATATTAGAAACAGAGTTGAATTTTTAGTTCTTACAAAATGATTTTCCGCGCTGAACGTTGTGGAGATGGAGTGAATCACGATTTTTGTTTAAATCTTCCAGAAAACATGGATTGAGAAAAATCCGTATGAAATGTAAATATAGATGACGGTATCAATTCAGAACGGAGAGGAGTTAAGATATTGTCTCCTAGGGATTAATTTTTAGCTATTCTTATTACACGAAAATGATTTTGCACTGGTTAGAAGCGAAAACATGATACTTTTCTTTGAAGATTCTAGCATATAGTTAGAAGACAGATTAGAACACTATCTCGTAGACATGAAAATAATCATGTTAATATTTAACAATAAATTTCCAGTCAATATAGTTTTGATAGTTTCCCGAAAACAATAATATACCACCTGAGTTAGAAACAGTACGATCTTGTATATTTAAGTAATTTACTTTCAGAAAAATTTTCACATATTTTTCTCCACTGCATTTTTTAGTAGACAATACTGAACACTTAAGTTACATTAACGAAAGGCATATGCATGGGAATATGGTAGAAAATAACGTTATGATACACACTACTAACGGCAGATGTGCAGGGAAGAAACGTATTTTATGTACAATACATTATAGTTTTATTTCATGTTTCAGAAAAGTGGAAACTATGTTACATATCGCTATCTGTATAAAACCAAAATCAAAATACTTTATAATTTATTTTACTATTTTAAGTGGCCTGGTGGCTCAATGTTTAATGCATCTGTCTCGGGGAAATGTACCCAGTTCGATTCCCGGTCTCGGCTGAGATTTTCGGGGGTTTTTAACGCATCTTTCCCTCTGGCCAAGCTTGCTTTGTGTAACTGAATCGTGTTAGAACGCCTTCGTGTCTCAGATAAAATGTTAAACTGTAGATCCCCCGTACCGGGTTAGGATAGATGGCTACGATATAGGCTGATTGCGCGGCTGGTAAGAAATTGTGTTATCGGGTAATGAAGACAACACTAAATTGCTCTATTAAAAGCTTTTTATACACAACTTTTGAAACTAAAGAAAATCTCATGTATTTTTTGATTGGTAAAAATTAAATTGGAAAAATCGGCTACAATGCGTGATATAGTGAATGATACTTTGAAAATCATATAGTGGAAAAACAAAATAGATATGTGTTACGCATTGTTTATTTGAAAGCTACTAGTGATGGAAAAATTATAACTTGTACGTAAGGCATTCCAAATGCAGAACTATAACGGTTTGAAGCCCGTTTCTGTATCCAATTCCTTTGTTTTCTGCAGTATTCAAAAGCTGTGCTTCTTTAACATAGAAAGCAACATTAAAACAATACAAGGCGCTGTCAGAGGAAACGGAAACTATCAGGCACGATTGTTAGTGGCTCAGCGCATCTTAATTGAGCAACAGACCGTAATAATCCGTAAGTGCTGACCGCCCAGAAGAGAGATGTGTGATGGCTATCTCGGGAAGCGTGCATATTAGTTGGGTCGACCGTATCCAAGCACCGAGCTAGGAAACGCTGGTGTCACTAGCTACCTCGGAGACGAGGGGCTCCCAGTTCGCAAGTATTCGTTTAACCAGTGGCACAGTGGCAATGTCTACCACTGGTGATCAGCTAAAGATCTTCTAATTCAACCGCAACGTTGTCTTTCGCACATACTCTTCGCATTCTGTGTGAGAGTGTGGTGATATAGTATCTAAATAAACACTCTTAATTACATCATATACCAATTAAGATCAACTGTCAATACATATAAGATAAGATCAGAGACGAACTTGATGCTGGGATATAGATACAGGGAAAACTAGTAAATATGATTAGATTCGCAGATTGTGATAGTAGCAGAAAGTGAAGAACATTTTAAGAAAATTTTGGTAACTATGGAGGAAACAATGGGGAATGAGTACAATATGAAAATGAAAAAAGCTCAGACGAAAGTCATGGTATGTGGTAAAGATAAAAATTCGAAAATTAATGGAGAAACATTGGAGGATGTGCAAGAATTTGCAAAATCACAAGAGATGGAAGAAGCAAGAATGAGATAGACTTCAGGATTGCACAAGAAAAAATAGCGTTCAACAAAAAGAAACGAATTTTTACAAAAAATAACATCAGCAGGACAACGAGGAAAATACTATTAATAGCTTATCTTTGGAGCATTGCCCTGTATGGATGTGAAACCTGGATAGTTGGTACAGAAGAGAAAAGAAGAATAATTTCGTTTGAGCAATGGTGCTACAGAAGGATGGAGGGACAAAATTACTAATGAGGAAATTTTTTGAGAAGGCAGGAGAGTATAACTCAATATGGAAGAGTATAAAAACGCGGAGAACAATATTAATTGGACATATCTTAAGATATGAGAGCTAAGTGAAAACAATAATGGAGGGAATGGTAGAAAGAAAGAGATATCGAGGAAGACGACGTTTAAAATACATCCAGCAGATAATGGAAGATGTTGGCTGCAGGAGATATAGAGGAGAGTAGAGCTGAATGGAAGACTGCCGCAGACCAATCCCAGGATAGACTACCGCAGAAAAAGAAGAAGATATATTGAGGAAAAGATTTCATAACGAAATTATTTGATTAGTATCCTACGCATTATTCATCTTTTTTATCTCAGGTACTGTATTTTATCACTTAGGTAATTGTTTTATAATCAGTATCATACGATTCATCGCACAAAGTTACCTCTAACAAATTCCACACCCTATGATGCACGAGGAAAAAGAATTACATGCCTCTGTCAACTGTATGAAAAAGTTTCCTAAAAGTATGTATCTGCGGCTCCATCCTACGAAATTTCGTCACAGATAATAGTCATATAATGGATTTACGAGAATAGCGGTAAACAACAGACGGGAGGACGTGTGGAAATGAAGAATTTCAGGCATTCCGTTTTTCGATTTCGTACACGGATCCCCCCTCTTCTAACGCGGTAATGAATGTCAAACTTCACAAGGAACGTCATGTGCCGTTGTTTGCAATTAGTAGATATAAGTGACATTCTAAGTAAAGTATGACTCTTTGGCTCAAAGATTCAGGTATTTGTTTGTCAATAAAACAAAAACATTTCAGTAGTTGTTTATAAAACGGCATTTTCTAAATGTTTCGATCTCTGGTTTGTTGCAGGTTGCTTCGATTGGAGGACATAGTGCTACAAATTCTACATTTGGGTGAGTACATAAAAGAAATATTGATAGCTACTCTGAATTTATTAATATTTCCCAGTGAATTTTCGCTTGAGAAAATGTATCCTATTAAGACGCTATAGCTGCTTCCTTACGATGAAAATAACAGCCAAATAACCCAAAAATCCTGAATAATACGGGGAACGTACGGATTATTACGTACTATAATTAGAATGCAGACAGCACTGTAAAATTGGAATCAGTTTATCACATCTGACCGAAGCTACTTAGGTGCACTAACATGAAAATACTAAGCTGAACATGTGTGCTGCAAGTTTGATGCACGGCAGATGTAAAGGTATCTTCCCTCTGTCATAATCTGTATGATAAATCGTTGAATATCGATTCAATTATCAGTGGGTCAAGTTTATTCGACTCTTGTGTAGGGAGGCATTTTCTCTGATGTTGCTCTGATCACATTGTATTCTGCCTTCCACAATTTGACCTCCTAGTTTACAGTCAAGAATGCGGCGGTGTTACGACTGTAAGAAATAAGATAAATGATTGATGATTAATATCAGTTTTAACTTCAAATAACACGATGCCGGTGATAAGTATGCCGTCATATATTTCGACAGAGAGAGTTGACTTATCTTTAAATATACAGGGTGTTACAAAAAGGTACGGCCAAACTTTCAGGAAACATTCCTCACACACAAACAAAGAAAATATGTTATGTGGACATGTGTCCGGAAACGCTTACTTTCCGTGTTAGAGCTCATTTTAGTTTCGTTAGTATGTACTGTACTTCCTCGATTCACCGCTCGTATTGTGGACGGCTGTGATACAATACGCCATTCTCCAGGGCTGCATCAGCCCATCAGGGATTCCATGCGACGGAGGGTGGATGCATGTATCCTCGCTAACGGAGGACATTTTGAACATTTCCTGTAACAAAGTGTTTGAAGTCACGCTAGTACGTTCTGTTGCTGTGTGTTTCCATGTTTAATGTGATTTGAAGAGAAGTAATAAAATGAGCTCTAACATGGAAAGTAAGCGTTTCCGGACACATGTCCACATAACATATTTTCTTTGTTTGTATGTGAGGAATATTTCCTGAAAGTTTGGCCGTACCTTTTTGTAACACCCTGTATATTAATTTGCCGACACTTTTATCTCAAGTTAGTTTCTTAAATTTTTGACGTCATATTGAAATAAAACATGTCCTATATTACTCTTGGGACCAGGGGCTGTACAGTGATCAAAATCAACGAAACAAACAGACACTTTTTTTGTTTATTTCTCAGTATCTGGATGCCGCATTGAGATAAAATATACCTAATTTTAGTCCTGGGTCGTGGGCTGCATAACGTATGAAACTATGAAAATCTGTCTTGTTGATGTAGCAGGAATCGCGCTGAACGAATCAGAATATTTTCTCACAGTCGAAATGGTTATAGCCAACTATATAAAAGTCTAATGGGCCACAATTATGAAATATATTAATCTTAACTAGTCATACACTGTGGTCTTGTTTTGCAGAAAGTATATATCGTATAATTCAGAAAAGAAAAATGCTTTCCTTCTAGTGTGTAATACCACATTTCGATTTTCCCCTCTTTTAAAAATAGTGGGCAAGTGTAAAAGTAATCACCCGTCTTATTTGAAAAATATTGTGGTGCTACTAACAACCATACTTTAATCTACAAAATGACAATGAAACGTAATTCAACTCCCCATCCGAAACCTTCACGAATGAAATTCTTTGATGACAATCGCATAACTGTTAATCCCGTTTCGTACAGAATACAAAGAAAAATGTGTAAAAAAGAAGGGAAAATTATACTTTGATTTTTGGAGAACCTACATCTCGGAACAGATATACCGCCGTACTGGATATAATGAGGTATGAGCAAAGCGTTCTGGTATCCGGCGCAGCATTTCGAGTCAAGAACTGCATCAAAAATATACGATTTTAAGAAGCAGTAAGGCTACATTTTTGGTATAAGGCCTACTCGATTATTAAACGTATGGTGGCATTTCCTCCAGATTTCAACAATGTCAAAATAACTGCCACAGGAAAACTTTTTTACTAAAAAATAATAATTGGGGCGTTATCTGCAGTTTAGCTCTCACTGGTGTATTAAAATGCCTTTGTTGGCTACCGTTAAGAAAAACGTGAGTTGCCAAAAAAGGGAGGGGGGAATTATTAGAAATCTAAAATAATTCCTGAAAATGAAAATTACATATAATAATGATGTTAAAAGGGGATCTAATAGGTTACTAACTAGAACCATGAATTTCAGACACAAAATAAAACCTCATTTATTGAGTCTTATGGCCTTACAAGGTCGGGTAGTAATTAACGTTACGTTAAACACAATTAGATCAGCAAAAACAAGCAATACCCGACGTTTACAATTCGCCGGAGTAAGCAAACAAAACTGAATGAAATATCTCAAACAAGTAATAAAACAGCAAAGTTAACATTGAAATAACATGGCAACACAGGCCATCAAATTGAAGCTAACATTTTACTGTACAAAGGAAAATCCCAGGGGGCGCCGTATAAAGTGAATGAAAAGCATCAAAATTGAATTAACAAACAGCAAGATGCTTAAGAAAAAATTGAATCGAAATATAAATTCAGCTAGCTCAGAATTTAAGTGGCGGGAGCAGAGTCTTAACCCAGGCGTCGCTTAAGGGCACATAAGTCTGTTAAAATCCACTGAATAGTGACCGTCGTTTCTGGTACATTACCATAGAATCATCGCCGTGATGGTGAGCGACAAACACAATGCCACTGCAGCAATGGAAGCTAAATAAGCGGCTACGCCCGCGTTATTAGCATAACTTCCAAATAATGGCAAGCACGCCACTCAACATCTCGCTTTCCCAAAGCAAGAAATGATCAACCACAATGATCATCAGAGAGCGTGCCGGGCTGACACGTCTATTCACCAGCTCGTCTTGGACCCAAGTCACGTCCGTTCATCAGCTCGTCTTGGACAGAAGTGATGTCTAAAAATGGCTCCTTCTTCTTCCTCGGCTAGTTGCTCGCCACATGTAAAAGAACTCCACGGAATTAGTATTGTAGACCCCAATAAGTGTTCAGGATTGGCTATCTACACATTTCCGTCGTCACGTGTTTAATATCATGCGTCGCATTCGCCGCCTCCTTCGCGCGTTTCCTACGTGGCCTTCGGGGTAGTAGCGGGGTAGGGGTAGGTCACCGCCCGATTTCGAACGGGACTCAAGCCGGGCTGTCCCGGCGCCATCGAGTCGCCTCGCCTGCTCCATTGTTCCTCTCTCAACCGCCGAAATGGCAGTTTCTAGCCTTCGATATTCAGCCCTTCTGAGCCATGCGTTTACAGAAAAATTGATTTACAATAAAATATACCTTTGGCCGCCCTGGTTTTAAACATACATTTAACCTATCCAGACAACCCTCATTATTTATAATTAATTACACGTTGCAAGACTAAATAATTAATAAATTTGAATATAATAAAAAAATTATGAATATAATTAATAATTTAATTATATTCATTGTGGGTGACGCTGTCACACCACACTGGCGAGTCTTGAAATATTACGTGCTGTCGCTATTTCTGTATAGCGTTATAACCTGCACATATAAAGTCTTCTTCTGTTAATAGGTTGGACACTATAAATTGCTGGTGTACTAGCCAATGATAAAAATCCCTTGTACAGATCTCGTAACCAACGAAGAAGTCCTCATCATGAGGCAGCGTTTTTTGGTCTTATTCTTCTGAATGTACAGACTACAGCTTATCACTTAACTAAATTTGGAAGGCAGACGGGTGAAGGCCAGCTTCTTGGTCGCAGAACCTCGGGCAATGGTCCGTTTTGTTAGGCTTCACGCCTCGTCGGCGTCTAGGCCTTTAGAGCCGGTAAAGGACTGGGAACAAGTAATTCGGCAATGGTCGTTTGAAGGAACCATTCCATCATTCGAGAGGAGCGATTTCAGGAAACCATGTAAATCCAAAATCTGGATGGCCGGATGGGGATACGAACTCGCGCCCTCCTGAATGCTAAGACGCCACGCATCATATTCGGTCAGTTGTTCTACTTCTCCGATAGCGATAGGTGCAACTGAAAGCATAATAATTGTTCTGTGTTTGTCGCTAACCGTCTGTAAGGAGACGGCGCCAGAAGAAGGGGAAGAAACTCAGGTGTTTTGCAGTTGAGTTGGGACTATCTCTATTTCCACAACAAATGTTTTGGGTTGAAATTATGCGAAATATTCTTTAATGACGCCGCCCGTTTCTGGGAGTTGACTGTTACTATAGACGATGTACCGTTTCCTCAGTGTACGTTTGTATGTGTTATTCTAGGTGTGGAGAACTGTGTGTTCAGTATATAGTGTAGTTTGTGTTCTATGAAGTGAGAAATGAAAGGCCTACTCTTCCAAAAAACACCATAGACTGACAGGCTTAACGGACAAATAACTATCGACAGTGTATTATTACCGCACTCCATAGATGTTGCGGATAGGTTTAACTCAAAACTTTGATGCGCAATCTGGTGATTGGGAAGTGTGCATCGTCTCCTCTCCTACCCTGCCGACCAAGTCCTGATCATTAAAATCTGCTACACCACAATGACTCGAACCATCTAACTCCATATCAGCAAAGGAAATTACCGCGATGCCGCAACCAGCTGAGTCTACGGGGTGAGCATGCGGAACATTTGCTACCCCAAATGTCATGGTTTGGCTTCAGCGATCTTCCTTATTATAGAAGTGAAATATTGTGATCTCAGAATTATTCGGATTTGACGTCTCCATTCGTGGAAGTGCTAGGTTAAACCGTTAATTTTATGTGTCAGTTCACTCTTGCAAAGAAAATATAACGAATAAAACGTGTCAAAAATATCATTATGATGTGTTCTTGTTGTTATAAATAAATAGAATGAGCTGTCCAATTTTCAAGGCGAAAACGTGCTTAGCCTTCAAGATATTTTCACTCGTATATTTAGCACGAACTGGATGTATATGACGAGGCCTGAATTCAAATCGATTTCCTGTAAAATAATGAAAAGTGAAATTAAAACTTTTTGTTCGTTAGCTCTTCATATACGTCTTCATGGGATTTGACATTTTTTATATACTTGTGGCTTTACGCCTCGTCGACGTCATGGTCTTTAGAGGCGGAATGGTACTGTGGACAAGAAACGGGAAGCAATTCGGCCATTGACTTTTGAAGGAAGCATTCCGGCATTCGCCTGAAGTGATTTGGGGAAATCATGGAAAACCCAAACCATGGGGTTGGAGTCCGACACATCATGGACCCATAAATTTAATAGAATAAGTGCCACAACTGATCCTTGAGGTTGTTAGTTATTCTATTGTGGAAGCAGCTGGTGGGAAGCATGTTATTCAGTGAGACTGCCAGGATACTCTTTATAAACTTGAACAAATATCCCAAATAGAATAGATATTATTACCTTAAACGCATCTTATTCTTTTCATTAACATAAGGGCCTATCTGTTATCAGTAGAGTTCGGATCTTCAGGACAAGTCATATTATTTTTCCCTGCCTTCTCAGCTATAATGCTGAATTAAATACTGATTGAACGTTTCTGATTGTATTTAGATGTATTTTATATAGCATATAAGTGCATATTTGGACCATTTTCATAGTTTTGATAATATTTCTATAACATTTATGGTCATATGGTCATATTTTGACGAAAAATCTGGCAATTTTTTAATAGCACCTGGAATTCACTAGATATAGATGAGAAGAAATTAAGATAGTTATTCATGAGCTATACTCCTATTACATATTCGAGAAAAACCATGCTAATTTTCGCTGAATAGGTCAGAATTCATCAGACAAGAATTAAATTTATGCATTATTGTCACTCTCTAAACGTTAATACTCCGACCGCCTTTTAATCTCAGCAGCAGTTTGTCGATGTGTATCAATCAATGTCTCAATGAAATACTTTTGAAAATAATCCTGTCAGCGTTAAATCTGCAGTGGATCAGTGAGTATCGACATGCCGAAAACAAAATTTTCTGAAAGTGCGAAGTTATGGAGTTACGTAAGGGAATTGGGAGAGGAGTATTTTGGTACAGATGAAAGAGTTCTTCCCTGTAAATTATGTGAAATTAAAGTGACGTTCAACAAAATGATTTGGAACTTAATTTTCCAATGGTGCAGTGAGTTTACGGGAGCAAATTATGCTTTCTACGTGAAAGCGACTCTACTAGATAAAATAAATAATGTGTAGTTGAGCATGTTTTCATGTATAGTATATTTAAATGTTTGCTCATATTTTGTAATTTTTAGGTCATATTTACCTGTTTTTAAAGTCATATTTGCCATCATATGTATCTATTGTTTTGGTCCTAAAGATGAGAACCCTAGTTATCAATGTCGGGCAAGGTTTCGGTAGAAGCAGTACTCCTACCATCGTGAATCTTCGCTGCTCTGAAGGGAACGAGCTGGTGCTGTTCGCCGGCTCCACGGCGTTTGAGAAGTTTCGGAGGAAAAATAAAAAAAAATATCCCGCCTCGTCCAGGGCGCCGCGCGGACCCAATTAAACCTAATGGCCGGCCCGCGCCTTCCGTAATTACAAAGCGAGCTTAATGCGGTCCATTAACGAGGTCTGCGGCGCGTCCAATACCAACAGGCCGGGTATCGGCGGGCGGCATCGTAATTGCGTCGTTTGGGCGGCGGATTCGCGAGGTGCGTGCTGGCGTCGGCGCTCCGCCGGGCCTTTGAAGTACGTCAGATAAGATAGCGGCGGCGCGGGGTGAGTTACTGGGGAGACGCGCGCGACCGCTCCAAACTACTGTGCAATCGCTGCGCTGTACTGCCCTAGCCACCACTCAGTACGCTCTGAAACAACTTGTGGTAACTATGCTTTTAGTGACTTATAATAAGTATTTAAAAATATGCTGTCTAGTCTTTTAGTGAGTTTTATTCACCACTAAAATACTTTGTGATATTTATTCTAGTTCATAAATGATATCCTAGCAGCCATGTTGAATAACATGCTTTCACTAGTTGCTTCCAGAATAGAAAAGCAACCATTTTCCAATCTCAAGGATCAGTTCTGGCACCTATTCTATTTAATTCCTGGGTGCATACCATTTCAGACACTAACCAATGAAGGTACATATGAAAAATATAATGACAGGTAGTTGCCAATTTTTTTTTTTTTAAAAAAGTGGAGCATATTTACCATTGGATAAGGAAAATGAATAGAATGTGAAAGAAATTAAATGCATTTTTTAAATTTAGTTGCCTTAAGTATATATTTTTTCGTGTTTATGGTACTAGCTTAATATTTCCTGTCATACAACTGCAGGTTCCCAAACGTAGACAGTATGGTTTACACGTACTCAAATCAGGAGACTTTGACCAAAATGTTCGCTGAAAATTTACGCAGATTACAATGAAACGTCGAAGTAATAAAGCTCCTAACAGCAGTTAAGGAAAAATGTTAGTAACTATGAGCAAGGCTACCTTACTGCTGATTCTTTTTTCTATGTTGGCGAAATCGTGAATTACCGAATCTCTTAACCCATTTCAAAATAAAAAATGAAGCTAATTTTATCAAATTTCTCATCAGGCGGGCAAATGCAAATGACGAAAATAATACACAGTTTTGATTTGTTATGATGATGTCACTACCATGATTGTGCTGATTAGATATATGAGCAGAAAAATTTTCGCAAAAAAAAAAATAATATAAAAAATAGTTTTCAACTCGTCTTATCACTGAATTGTTAAAAGCTAACAATATTTCACATCATTTATTATCTACGTCTGGTATACGGGGAATCTAATGCGGGTATTTGAGCTCTTATGTTTTCTAAAAGAAAAACATCGAAAACCTAACATTGCAAAATTCAGGCTAAGAAAATACCTCAAATTCAGTCTATACAGTTAGTAATCTGAAGTCCGCCATGTTAACCTACCTCACTAATCCACAATACTGTGTTTTACTCTGGGGTAAGGTTAGTGAAGTAAATTCGTGGACGTGGAAGAAGTGTTCGCTGTCAGTTATTCCGTTAGCTGCGAAGCAAAGCAAGGTGTTTAAAATTCCTAATTACTAGATTGTGCAACAAAGGTCTGGATTAAATTCACATTGCTTACGGCGTTGAGTTGATAACGTTTGCTTCCTTCTGACTGGGACAGCATCTAGTAAGGAACTGCGCTCCTTTTCACATATTAGCATGACAACAGCCACAAATGTTCAGCTCTAATAACAGCTTTCTACACACTAGGTTAATGTAAAACTAGAACCAACCTAATGATTTCTGACTTTGAGCCAGTACTCTTTACTAAGGATGGATCGAACAAAGAGATGTAAACACAATTTATCCACACACTTAACTATAATACTAAAAAGCAGCTAACACTCTAGGACCATTTGCCAAGTGTGCTTAGAGCACATTTCCTGTTTCCACGATCCATGGTCAGAAGAAAAAGATCCTGCGTGTTTTTCTTCAGTCAAACAGAGTTATATTACAAGGGCGACTAATGGAACTGTTGACTTCATTATTTCATTGCGTAACAGTTGCATCAGGAATTACCTGTTTAAAAGATTTCATCAGGCTGCAGAAGATTACCTCGACTCAATCAACTTGTTTAGTTGTCTCGTAGCTCCGGGCCTTCGCCCGTAATCACTGTGCAGTTTGTCAAAAGCCGACCTGAGTTATGCCCTGTGTGAATACAATGCACATTGTCTTGTCATTCTGCACCGTGACGTCTTCAGCCGCCACTGTTACTAACTCTGAGCTGTACTGTCACTCTTTGAAGCGAGGTTTTCAAATAACTCACATTGAAATAAATAGATTTCAGGGTTCTGATTCCAGCATTGTCGGAAAGATAAATCTAAAACGCCTTACCGATTGTATGTATAAAAGTAACTCGATCATCGTGACACCGAGCATGGTGGGTGAGTGGTTAACGCCCTGTTCTCGCATTCAGGAGGACACCGGTTCAAATCCCGCCCAGACATCCAGATTTTGGGGTTTCCATGGTTTCCCCAAATCACTGCAGGCGAATGCCGCGATGCTTCCTTCAAAAGTCCATGGGTGAATTACTTCCGTTCCTTGTTCCCAATCCCATCCCGCCTCTAATAACCTCGACGTTGACGAGGTGTAAAGTCATAAGTAAAAAAAAACCTATGCTATGTAGTTGTGGCAGGAAGGAGAAGTATAGGGACACACAAGTCTGTGGTCGAAATATGAAAATGCCCTACATCGACTACCTTTAACTGCCATATTCCTCACAACTAACGTCATTCGGCCAACATTATGCACGATAGGAAACTGCACGCTACCACCATATACAAACAGCAGTGATCTGTGCTAGGTAGTGGCGAATGAAAAGTGAAATATAGGGAAACACATGTCTGTTATATATATAGTTTGTCTTCAGATCCGGTCACTTTTGAGTGCTTGCATCAAGGTTGCCAGTTATGTTGCGTTATATTCCAACCAAGGGACGGAACCACTCCTCAGCCACTTGCTACCCGGCGAATTAGCTGTTGTTCCGGGACGGCGGCACGCCATGGGCAAGGTGTCGGGGACACAATAGGAACACCGCCTCGTGCTCACCATTTGGACCGATTGCTCGACCCATTATGGTCTGATAAATTGGTCCTCGGTGATTAGCAACACGAAGCAGACACGTGGCCAAGCCACAAAGAAGCAGCCATATGTGCGCGGTTTGGGCCCATCACGAGCGACCGCTGGACACGAGCCGAGTGCCAAATTGAGCTCACCTGCCCCTCGCCATGCCATCTTACGAAGATCCACGAGAGAAAGAGCTGCGTTAGGAATTTATATCTCTTCGACAACGAGACCTATATAGCAGAGATAGGGTTGTTAAAGAGAAAATCGATCATGGCACTACCACGACATTTGCCTGGAGGGACTTCAGAAAATTGCGACAATTCGAGGTCTTAATGGGTAGACAAAGATTTGAACCCGGAGTGGCTGGCTCAGTCACCATGGTCGTTGCGATTTATTATTACTTTCTGAGCTGTCGCAACACTCTACGTCTGCACCCATGTTAATTAAGCCACAGTATCGTGATCTAAGAGTTTCGTCACAGTATCCACTAGAAGGTGCCATTTACACGGTCTTGTTTCTGTCTTGCTGAAGTGATTCTCTATGTCAAACGAGTGACGTCACGAATTTGATCTACTGTACACATCTTTTTGCGGCACATTCACGTAAACTTTTATAACAAACTTTCCATTCGTGTATCAGTTGTTCCATGATACAAATCTTCCTTCTCGTACTGTGACCAAAGGACTGTGCCGTTTCCTGGTCCACAAGATTACATAGACGGGTTTATATCCATAGATTTTGGATGGTGGTGTTCTTTGTAGGCCTGACAGTTCATGCTAATCACATTATCCTCCTACAACACAACATTTTGAACGCATTACGGCGGTTACTGTCTTTACCCTGAACTTTCCAAATCATCACAATATTACAGGAAAATGAAAAAAAATAAAAAATGACTGAACTAATTTCATTGTTGTTGATGGCTATTGCTCTGTCTAGTCACGTATTGTGTAACTTCTCTCATTTTTACATTGATCGGCGTCATTCCTTACAGAATCCAGCGAACCGGCGAGCTCTTTGGAGCTTATCCAGTCGATACTCTATTTAGTTAGTCACCATCAGTTCTAATTTTGTCTACATGAGATTTTTATCATCTCTGTTATTTCAGCAAGTTTAACCACAATGCCTCACGAAAGTGTTTCATTTCCAGCAAAATGTAGGTTGCGGATTTTTTTTTTTTTTTTCCACCGACTGAGGATTCTTCATTTAAGCCATTTTTGGCATTCTAATGTATTTTCAACAAAGATAAGCAGCTGTATTATTGTCACAGACCTTTCAAAACATTGAAGGGTTGAAATTCTTAGTTTAGAATACTTGTTGTTGTAAAGTCTGTTTACCATTTGCATAAGGGGAGGTAGAATACCTATTTCCTTCAGAATACACCGCAGCTTGTTCCATTTTGCTGTTATTGAAGCTGCATGTTATTCTGTATTGTAATTCATTCACTGTTATTATTCTCACTTCTGTTTCAGTGTATTGTTAATGTTTGATTTCTTCAATGTTAAAAAAATGTTTCATGAAACATATATTATACTAATATGCCAAAAGGATAGTAAAATCGATAAATATATATATATTTTTTTTATTCTGAGCGTTGCTAAAGAAACCCAAAATAGTTCATTTTTGCAGAACTAGGAAGTTTGAACCACAAAAAGTAGATTTTTTTTTTTTTTTGCTTATGGCTTTACGCTTTGTCGACATCGAGGTTATTAGAGGCAGGAAAGGACCAGGGGCGGGGGGAAAGGAAATGTAAGGAATTCATCCATGGCCTTTTGAAGGAAGCATCCCGGCCGTTGAATAGTGTTTTACCTATGACTAACTTGCAGAGGTATATACTATTCCGTGGTGTATGGTTAGCGGTCATTTAGGAACATATTTGGGTATATGCCGAATAGATTTGTTAATAGAGTTATCAGGTCAAGAGAAGAGCTGTATAGGAAAATATGAGAAAACCGGAAGTATGGTCAAATTTAGAAGACCACTTATCATTGTAAGCCATGGAAGAATTTTTGGATATGTTCTCTTAAAAATAAAGTTAGGAAATTTTTACTTTTTTCTTTTTTTTGTCTTGCGGACTACGAAATCATGAGAGGGGAGTAAGGACCTGGGACAAGGAAAGCGAAGAAATTCGGCTATGGCCTTTTTGAAGGAACCATTCCAGTGATTGTGAAGTGATTGCGAGAAACGATTGAAAACCGAAATCTAGATGGCTGAACGTGGATTCTAAACCACCTCCTCCCCACTGCAAGACCAGAGCATAACCGCTCTCCCACCACGGTAATTTTTTGAGTTAAAACTCAAAAAAATCGTCTTAAAACAGCATGTTTTGAATTGGCAGGTTACAAGATTTAATTTTTTTCCTCACAAATGTCTTCAATCCCACTAAAACATTTATAACTATTTTGGTATAATACTTTTTTAATTAATATTATGTTATATACGTGTCTGAGGCAGTAAGAAATAAGTATTGTGCAATTTGTAACTAAAAGTGTTGATAAGATATGAGGATGTTATTAAGGTTCTTCGGTGGTTTAATTACTGATTAATTAATTAAAAAGTCCACCAAACAGGTTATATTTGAAGAGTTGTTTTATTGTGATCCAAACAAGTCAGCGATATTCACAAGGATAGATACAATACAGATATGCACTTCTGAATAATCGCAAAGATAATCTCTGTGAACTCAACTGAATTATTGAAACTCCCTGTAACACTGAATACTGTCAACTAAACTGACTTACTAACTTCCTTCCTTCCTTCTCTGTCCAGGCGATCTGTTTATATAGTCTCTATCGAAATTACGAGAATTCTTCAAAGGCACCCGCCCGATATTTCTCGATCATTAACAATCACTCAAACAATCAAACATATTAAAAACACTCGAAATTAATACAAAATTAATTAACAACATTACAAAATGATCAGAAATGGTAAATGGAGATACTTAAATACAAAATTATTTACAGAAATCCTTTCAAACGGTAGAAAATTGTCCTGTAGACATCGTAACTTACATTAATACATGGCATTACAAGCATTTAAGAAATTCTCTTGCATCATTCGGTTCTTAAACATATTAAATGAACTTTAAATAATTTTCTTACCTAAAACAAAGTCTATATACACTGATTTACAAGAAATTACAAAACAAACATACCAAATCACTTTCAAGCAAACTTTAGCTCATTACAAATACTTCATACAGCACAATGCTATTCAAAATTCAGGTATGAGGGCTGTTACAATGTGGTAGATTGACTGGTAAATGATTGGTTCAGTAATGTTTCCTCCTTTCATTGTGAAGGTAATGGAGAGATATTTCAGCAGTCGCCTAGTAATAACAGGAAGTAGTTAATAGTGACGTTCGCCACCAGAGACACAGGTGTAGTGCGCCGGCATTACTGCAGCTGGGAGTAGTTCCTCCAGGACGTATTTCTCGCATGACCCGATCACTCACGGAACAGCGGGCGATTCGCCCGGAGTCGAAGCCGCAATTAGGCTGAGGCGGCGACCGACAAAGGCCAGTCCGACCGCAGACACCCAGCCCCAACACGCTAATTCCCTCAAATTGATTCCCGAACCGGCCTGCGGTACAGACAGGTGTCCCATCGCAGCTAAAGGCCGCAGTTAAGAGCGCTCCCGACGCTCTCACTTGCCATTACTGCGGAGCGTAATCCATAGCCAGACAAACGAGGCACTTACACCATGTTAAATAATATTACTTCCTGTACTCGCATCCAGTCAAGTTTTTCTAACACGAGTGAAGTAAACTAAGCTTTGACTGTTGTGTAATCGCGTATACACAGGTTTCTTCTTATATTTCGGGTGAGCGGTTAAAGGTCTGGCCTCGCATTCGGGAGTACGCTGGTTCGAATCCCCGTCCGGGCAACACGATTTGCGTTTTCCATAGTTTCCCAAATCACTACAGGCGAATACCGGAATACTTCCTTCAAAAAATCCATGGCCGAATTCCTTCCCGCCCCTTGCCTCCAGTCCCATCCCGCCCCTATTGACATCGACGTCGACGAGGCGTAAAATTCACACTCTTCATCATTCCTTTCATTTGTTTTTGATTTACAATTCGTCGACGTCATTATTGGCGGAAAATGAGTAGGGATACGTAACGGGAAGAAACTTGTCCATGGTCTTTTTCTCCTGAAATTATTTCGGGAAACTATGAAAACCTCAAATCTGGATGGCAAGACGTGGAATCGAACCTACATCCACGCGAGTAAGAAGCCAGATTATTCAGCCATCAGGTTAGGTCTTTCCGATAAAAGCATTTTACCATTTCAAATTACACTTCTTGTTGATGCTATACGACTGAAGAATGAGTGAGAAATTATGACAATCAGACTTTTTTAAAATCTCATTCCCCCAGAACTGACTTCAACGTAGACGAGCGTAAAACAAAACAAAAAGCCAATTCTCACATATTTATTTCAAATCACACTCGACTTTAAATAATTTAAATAAAGTACAATGTTGCTTTACATAAAAACTGTTTTTTATATTTCTGAAATACGAATTGCCTATACATGTTGTGACGGTCCGACCGTCTCTGTGCTTAAATAGCAACAAAAAATATGAAAATTTAATATTTTAATTTTAGATCAAAATTTCTTGTATTGATATCTTTTAAGCATTTCATCTTGGCAGGGAACTGAACAGATTCGCTCTGAACAAAGAATTAGTTATAAAAGCAAACATTTATTTTACCATATAAAACATACCTTTGATTATAAACAGAATTGACAATTATTTTCTTTTACATGATGATCAAATATAAAACAACACTGTATACCATGGGCGCCACCCTACATGAGACTACTATATGCTTATGCTTACACGCTGTTAATACTCAATACAAATTGTCCGACTAGCTCAAATAATAAAAACAATTTTAATAGCATGAGAAGCTCTTAACTGGTGAATTGCTTCACCCAGGACCGTTTACAGGAGTGTTGATCCCTAAACATTTTCAGTGGTAAAATTATAATCACCTTATCATTTTCTCACTTGGTGCTATGTGAGATTGTGCACTGCCGCGCCAAGCAACGTAGACTTTGTCAAACCGTAGGTTCAAACGCTGCATCAACTAACCATAGACTTTGTTAAACCATAGGTTCAACCACTTCTCTATTTCCCGCTGAAAACACACTTAGACTCATAACTTTATACTTCCTAACACAGCTTCTGATCTGCACCCACTGAGAGGTGGCACAGAGGTCTTGCTTGTTCGGCCACCTGTGGCTCAGTTTCCCTCTTCTTCCGGCGACCGACGCACCCTTTGTCTCTTTTGCCGGTGAAATTCCATCGGCCGATTAGGTGTCTAAGCCGCTGGTCATCCCCCACCGTTCGCCATGAAAAAGAGAGAACACACCTCAATATTCTGTCAATAGGTGGCATACCCTGTCTCATCCAGCCACTCTTGCCATTCACAACAAAAACCATGGAGTGAGCCTGATCACTACAATGTACTTTCATTTGGGTCAACTAGGAGCACGTTGTGCCTTCATTTCACTTGAATTAGTTTTGGATTTGTACACAAACGTCTTACAACTGAGGTTGTTAACTCTAGAGGTGACCTAAAGTTTAAAGTTAAATCCGAACCACGAAAGATTCTGGCGTGCTTCATATTACACAGCAAGCTGTGTCGGTGGCTTATGAAAATCTCCGCCCAACACAGGGAGCCGAGCTGGAAATCTTTCCATCTCATGCCATACGCCTTAAACACTGAGCCATCAAAGCGCTCAATACCATTTACCTATCATAATTCTTCAATTTAACTCCGTTTGCACCTTTCCCTCCTTTCTGTTCTACACATTAAGGCTGTCATAAATTTCTGCGCCAAAGATACTCAGCTTCCTTCTAGATAATTTCTCTCCGTTTGCGATGTCACTGAAATGGTTCTTATTGAAACAAATAAACAAAGTTAATTTACACAAATTCAAGGTAAGTTGGTGTGGGATGTAAACTGACATGTGTCTAACAAAAATGAAAGTAGGGAAAAATGGTGTGAGATTTTGTATTAAAGTTAAGAACTGAACTATGGAGTAGAGCTAAAGTATTTACATTCAGAGAATTGTGGGACACAACTTTCGACATTACAACGGTGGATTAGTATTCTTTGACAGAGAGTCTGCATGAGACCGCTCTACGAAGCTGTAAGAATGAATAAAGTATTTAACAAAATCTGTAAAATCCTCTTACTATAAAGTTCAACTCCGATAATTGTGTAAATAAAAGTGTTCATGATGATTTAAAAAAGTAATTTGAAATAAAAAAAAAAAGAGAAACATAATAAGTTGCTACTTAATTTGAAAGATGCTTTTAGAATTTTGAAGAATTGTTACGCACATACAAAGGAGATAGCGTACAAAACTCGTGCGTTCACATTTGTTATACTGTTGTGTCGTTTGGGATCCGTGTGGCAAGGGTTTTTTTTATGGCTTTAAGCCTCATCGATGTAATTAGAAGCGGGGCAGGACTAGGATCAAGGAACGTGAAGGAATTCAGTCATGGCATTTCGAAGGAAGCACCCAAGCATTCGCCTGGAGCGATTTGGGGAAACCATGAGAAATCTAGATCTGGATGCCCGGACGGGGATTCGAACCGGCGTCCTCCAGAATACGTGGCCAGAACGTATGGCAAGGGACTGATTGACAGTATAAAGAAAAATGGTAAATATTAAAGGAGGTGGTAGTACGAAAAATATTGAGTAAAAATTTTCTTATAAACATGTATCCGATTTCCATTCGTTTTGGAGATACAAGTGCTTCAATGTTATGCAAAAAAATAAACTTCAGAAAATGGTCAAGATCACAAAAATAACTTATTGAAGTACTGTATTCATGCAAAAACACAAGCATATTTTATAAACGTTTAAATTAATTGTTCGAAAAAGCCACAATCGACATCAATACACCTTGCATCCCTCTTGGCAATAGTACGTGCAGTTCTACTGAGTACGGTAATCTTCACGAGCAGCGATAGCAAATAACATGTAGGCATATTCAGCGAGCTTAAAGATGTGCGGAATCGGTTTCATTAGGTTAGGTTACACTCAGCCACGCAACGTGGCAACTACAGCCTCTTTATTTCTACGCGGGCACTGTACGTGCTTCAATTTCTGTATTGAAGTCGATGGTGTGTTTTGCATGAATAAAGTGCTTCAATAAGATATTGATGTGTTCTTAATCATTTTATTGGGTTCATTTTATTCATACTATACATGTTTATATAAACTTTTATACCAAATATTGTTCATATATATTACCACCTCCTTCAATATTTATCCTTCCTTCTCAATCAAACTGTAGAGAAAGTACAGAGAAAAACCGCTCGATTCTTTAGGGCATGCCACAGTCCTTAGAAAGAGTAACAGAATTGATTCATAGATTGAGCTGGGATTGTCTGGTGGATAGATGACGTAGATTTTTTTTGAATTGATTAATAAACTTCATTTATGAGTGTAATAAAATCCTTCGTCCACCAACCTATTTGGGTCGCAATAATAGGAAATATAAGACTAGAGAATTTAGGCGCTGAACTGATGCTTATATAAATTCTTTCTTCCCATGTGCTATTTGGGATTGGAATGTACAGAGATTTGGTTTAAAACACTCTCTGCCACTCCCAACTTTGTGAATAGCAGAGTATAGAAGTAGCTGTAGGTGTAGGAGAAGGATAAATAACGTTAAAATCCAGGTATAAAAGACAAAGTAAAAATATGGTGGGTGGGTGACTACCTCGGTAAGAAGTCTACATAATTTTTTCTTGACAATTAGGTTGGAACCAATCTGACCAACAATGCGAATGTGGAGAGGAAAGTCAACACAGCAGGAGTCAAGTAATCTACGAGAGCCGCATGAGAGCAAAGTTATTGCCGTGAGGAGACCTTAGGTCAAAACTAAGGAAGAAGTTCACAACACGGAATGTTACCTAACACAGATTACTAGCTGGAAGAAAGAATACATTAAGAAGGGTCCGTGAAAGGTTGTTCGTCGTCGAGCCCTTCTTAAAATGAAACTCCGCCATCTGCAATGCTTGACCTTGATCCACGGTTCGTGACACCCAATGATTAATCGCTAAAGGATGATGCTTGTTGCTCAATTCAGGAAGATATTTCAGAAAATATTAAAAAGTTTTTTTTTTTTTTCTATTAACCAAGATTTAAAAGTAACTCTACCCAGAATCACTCCGCCGTAAAGTCCACGAATGTATAAAACGTTTCGTTCGAGACATCAGACAGGTTTGGCTTTTAAATTTACCCAAGAAAATGATTGATAATGACGACGGAACATTAATGGTTTCGTATTGGGTGAAAAATCAAGTTAATACACAAGCAAGAGAGTAAATGACACCACATTCTTGGTAAATAATTTTTATCAGCACTGAAGGGTTGAGAGAAATTCGATGAAACCTATGATTATTTTCAATATGAAAATTAAAAAAAAGAAAAAATATGAAATCACTATTTACTTATACACTAGCACATAAATTAAAATTTACGAACTTGCTGGACGTATTCCTTCGTCTCACTAGGAACTGATGAATTGCACAAACAAACTGAAAAAAGCTTCTGCTCTGTATTCCTGGCTCTATTATTTGATTGTTTTAATGAACAGTTGTAAAAAGAAATGCAGCAACTCCCAGTGGACGTCAAGGCACAACTAAGCTGAGTCGGGGAGCTACAGCCGGACTAGAATGGAATCCTGGTCCCCTCGTACCGGCCATCCTGACTGCATTCATCAAGGCGAATTCTGGGAAGGTTCCTATCTCCACCTCATAAACTACACATTCCACAAAAAATACACTTATTACACAGAACATAGTTACGTTATGGCAACACAAGATTCCTCAATACGGTAAATGTTCCAAATCTGACGGATCCGGTTGTAATCATGGGTAGGGCACATGTTCTCCCATATTCATAAATACACACCTGACGCCAGTGTAAAAATGACGGTGTCTCGTGGTACACCAGAGCCCAAATGTATATATATAGTATAAAAAATTGTTTTTTGACATAAGCTCCTTACTTTTCAAGGTTCCTTATCTCAAGAGAAAGGAATCCCTTTTCTTGTCGCAACATCGTCTTTCTGTCCTTGTGTCTCACCCTTCTATGATTTTTATCTAATAAACTCAATACATTAAATTTCCAAAGGTTATATTATGTTAAACAAAAACGTTCCAAAGGAATTTTATAAAATTATACTTTAGCGCATACCGTACGAAAACGGGTCGATCTTTTCTTTAACCTGTGATTAATTGTAATTTTTTTTTCTAGTTTTGTAACTTTAAAAAGATACGTAAGTGGTATTTATGTTTAACAATTTAACATTATTTTTGTTACAATAGTTGTTTAACAAACCACCGATAGCTCAGAAATTTGCCTGCAATATCGCAAATACTCTATATACAAAGCAAATAATGTGTGGTTCTGCAAACATTTCTAGAGAATAGCGACCAAAACTATTTGTAAGCGGTATAAGTGAATGCTGTCACTAAACAACGTAATTTTTGCTAGTATTTTTAAGTTTAACGTGTTTCCGAATCCTAGCTTCTGAAAATAGCATTCCATGTGTGGACATTAGGTGAAAGTAGAAAACCTCTGAAAAGGTACAGTAGATTATACGATTATTATCAAGGCCTCGCACCAAAAAAAGTGCACTATAGATATCACTTCACGGCCTCATCACTTCCGATGCGTAAGCTGAAGTAGAACGGTGATAATTTAAAAGATCTCCCGCTGTTCCATTGTAAGGTATAATGAAATAACTTCACCAACCTTAAGAATACTCATTTAAGGTAACTAAATTTAATATTGTTAGGGTGAATGAAAAATTTCGTTGCAATGACATTGCAATTTCTACCGAAGATGCAAAGCAATCAATTACAGGAAGTCGCGCACGTTAAAGAACATGAACAACCAGCGCCATGGTTATAACATAAATTTTTCACCGCAATTTGGTTAGTATTGTTGTAGCTTACTCAATGTAGTTACTTAACAGTGATAATTCCTTACATTACTCGCTGTCGTTGTTCCACTCCATCATTCCCTGTCATCGTGCATCTTATTAAACTATACACAACTTCAGTCTATTACTTTCTGTCCCAGTTCTTCTTCTAGTCTTTTCAGCCAGATTTCACTTCTAACATTCACCTTCATGTCAAGGTATTTCCATACCTTTCTAATGCCATTCACTCTGATCATGTGATTGTACCATTTGAATCTTACTCTCCGAATGAATTCTATGATTGACTTTCCCTTTCAACTATCCAGTTATTCCATTTTCTACTCGTATCATTGTTGACCTCTGGCAATAAGTATCATTTCCGTGGCTTTTGTTTGGTTGCTATTTTGACGGTCAGTGTACAGTTTACAACAGCTATGTGAATGTTGTTAGATATTACGTACTGTAAAGCGTTGCTTTAGATTTTTATTGTACTTTTCTTTCAGATCGTCAAAAAATGAGGCCTTTAATGTTCTATTTAATATCAGCTGATGGACTAGGTTTTCATTAATAATTATACTGTAAAATTATCTGAAGCTCTCTTGTTCCATTCAGGATCTTCAAGTTGGTTCTTATTCAGTTTATAGTCATATCTGCTGTTATTTTTTGATTATACTCAGTGAATGTGTTGTTCCGTATAATTAGTTCTGTACTTGATCACCTTCTCGCCGAGTAGCATGACTTCATCTTCATATCCGGTATCCAATTGCTCGTTTTTTTAGCCTTCATCGTTTTTCATCCATTAGAATGATTAACAGAAATATTGAAGGGTTTCTCCATACTAGACGTTTAGGTTAGTTGCACTCCTACTTTTCGTGACACAATTTTCTTGTATTTTCTAGTATATTCTTTGATATTTATTTTTCAGTATCATCAATTCATGCGATGGATGTGTGGGTCTCCAATTTTTTTTCCTGCAACTTTTCCAATTTCATTTTTTAACTACGAGAACAATCACAGTATAGTTTAATTATCTGGAATCTTTTAAATTCTCCATACGTTTCTTAACACTCTCTCTGGCCTGCCCTTAATATCTGGCTCTGGTGCCTTAACCATATTTGTAATCAAGTCATAGTATTTCCGTGCCTTTTTTCTTTGGTGTATTTTAGTTGTCTATTTCAATTTTAAACCATGTCATAGATGGTTCTTCTTCAGTCTCTTGTCACACATCATTCCTATTTACATTTTCACCATTTATTTCAAATACTATATGATAGTAGGCAAAATTCATTTTTGCAGCCAAACATTTATTGAAAAATAATTATTTTCTTCTTCATTTTTTAAGTCTGGCTATTATTAAATATTTCGAGCTCTTGATGTTTCCACCACAATCCTCCAGAAAAAAATTTGTAACTCTTCGCACCATTTCTCCTGTTTCTTTTTGTAATAAGAATTTTGAATCTAATTTTTTCTTTCTTTATATCCTGTTCTTATGATTTCCTTTAATATCCTCTTTTTTTGTAGATTCCTGTCTTTTGTTTCTCCTAGTTAAGTTCGTTTTCGCTTTTTTCGTTTCTTCTATGACAACCTAGTTCTGTTCACTACACCATGATATTTGTTTTCCTTGTACTTGTTTTACTTCGTATATCAATAGATCTATAAATAGTTTATTCTTTAAATAGTTTCCACTCTTCTCTAAGTTTTGATAACTTTTGTTGCACTATTCTGTGGCGGCTCTTGCTCCTCAAAAGTAAACCATCCTGATTTCGGTTTTCCATGGTTTCCCGAAACCACTACAGGCTAATGCCGGGATGGTTCCTATCAAATACCTTGTCGGAACCCCTTCCCGTTCCTTATCCCCAAACCCTTTCCTATAGGACGGAGAGGCCATTAAAAAAAGAGAAATCTTATACTGTTTGTTGTTAATCTGAGGCAATTTTTTGTAAATTTCAGTTGCGTCTGCCAGATCTTGAATTGAGATGGACTGTTTTGAATTTTTTATAGGAAGATGAATAGTGTCCTCTGCTTTTGCCATACTAGAAACCGTTGAAATTTCTTCACATCTAAAAATATATGAATATAAAGACGATGCTATGAAGCATGGAGAGATGTGGAAGGCAAAAGGGTTGACTGTTAGATCAGCATTACGCAAAGGTTTTCTGACTCTTTCAGTAAGAAATTTTTAACTTAAAAATCTCTAATATCTCGAATTCCAGTGAGTTACAGTTAGTTTCTGCATGATATTAATATTAGTGGAAATAAATTGCTCTCGGTCGATCTAGGCAATACCGAGAGGTTTTCGCAGCAGTAATATTAAATTAGATTCCACAAAAAAAGACAGCCTGGAAGTTTATAAAAGTAATGTTTTAGTGATCAAGTTAAAGCGTGCAAAATTTGATCAAGATCAGTGAGATACATCTCTGAATCTACCCCTGTCTGTCTACCGCCTTTTTCTGACATCCATCTAGAGTATATCATTGTTGCCTCTCATTCCCGTTCCATTTTGTAGTTGAAATCACATCAAACCTGGGTGGTAAGTGGCAAATCTCGGGCCTGGGAATTGGAAGGATACGGGTTCAAATCGCCGAGCGGCCATCTGCATTTCTGGTTTCTTTTACTTTTCCCGAAGTCACTCCAGGAAAATTCCACGATGGGTCTTTCAAATACCATGATAAAATTCTTTCCTCTACTTGCCACCATTTATTCAGACCTGTAGCTACATCGACAGCGTATCAGCCCACACAAGAAGCTGACATTTCATTTTTCAGAAGCCGTAAATAGAAAAATGAGCGATTGTTCCCGAGAATCAGCAGTAATTTAAGGTTCATAAGAGAGACATACCAATTAGAACACAGAATCCGACGAAACACTTATTTTGATAGCCAGTCAATAAATAGACCGTAAATCAAGAGCAGACCAGTTTATTGTCAGATACCACAATACGTTTGTAATAGATATTAACTTCACGAATTACAGAACCGTACTGTCCCATCTGAATGAACCTATTCTCGCCGCGCTGTGATTGAGGCCGTTGCCTTGGTAACAAAGTGACCATAAAGCCTGGCTCACTGAACCGAGTCTCGAGTGGCTATTAATTAGGGCGTAGCGCCCCCTCAGACGGCTTATTGCTCCAGCAGGGGAGGGGGAGCCATTCGATACCCTCTCTCACGGTCCCGCTGTTCTCACTCGGAAGACACTCAAACGGCAATCAATCTCTCCGGCCCGGCGCGGCGCGCTGCCTCCCAGGAACAGAGAGATCCCGCCACCTCGCCTGCACCGCCACTTTGACAATGTTCACAATTACAACAGAGCGTCAACACATGATGTGACTTCAGTCAGCTGGCAAGAATCATGGAGGAAGGAAATATATGGAGACGACGCAAGAGACCTTCACCACGCATTGAAGTGAAGCAGGGCGGTGGAGGAGTGGGGGGCATGGCCGGAGTGGAGGGGGCATGGCCGCTTCCATACAGACACGGGGAATATGTACAAAAACCTCAAGGGGACTCTAGGATAAAGGTGACGCCGCAATCTGGTGATGGATTATTATGTAACTCGATATGACAAATAAAAAATCCTGCTTAGTTTTCGAGATATTCCGTCCCAAATGTGAAATGGTTTTGGTTGAAATTCAGAAGAAAACATTGGTCAGAGTCAAATTTGATGATGGATTCTTATTTAAAAAGACGAGGCAAATGAAAAATAAAGAATAAAATTTTTCGATATCTCACCTAGTTCTAGAGATATACTGTATCAAAAGTGAGGTTGAAATGGAGAAAAAAAATTTCGCAAAAGTCAAATTTATTGATCGATTCTTATGTAACACGACGAGACAAATCGAAAATAAAGAATAAAATTTTTCGATATCTTGCTTAGTTTTCGGGATATACTGGGAACATCGCAATTGTCTGGAAGCGCAATATCGCCGCTGCCGCCACTGCGCATGCGCGAGCCTGCTTCACCAATTTAACGTCACTTCTCCTCCATATATTTCCTTCCCCCATGGCAAGAATGTTAACATCGTTTCTGTAACTAAACACTCACACGTGTAATTTGACGTTGTCTGCGTACTTCACACATATTTTTGTCCGAATAACAACAGGATTTTCTGTGAATGCCGCGATATTTGTTCGCCTGTGCAGGCTTTCGTCTGACATGCTGCAGCCTGCGTCAGAGATATTAATTTTGTTTCCAAGCGTCACAGAGTACTAGGCTACTGTCTTCATTGAAGTTGTTCGTTTTCTTAAAAAAAAATTGCGTTCTCCTTCACTCGACGAGACCACCATTGGTCTTCTCTCCACAGCAGCCTTGTATCTTCAAATTTTATTTCGTGCGTGGTGTTGATGGCATGGGCGAACTATGCCGTATTTGTCCCTGTTGTTTTATTTATGATGTCGATTAATGTAACAGCCCTCAGAGCCGGGATTTCGTGAATTGTAATCCAAAAAATTAAGTGAAACGAAATAGGAGTACCGAGCGGGGCGGTGTAACGGTTAGCGTTCTCGCCTCGCATTCGGGAGGACGGCGGTTCGAATCCCCGTTCGGGCATCCAGATTTGGGTATTCCATGGTTTCCCCAAATCACTCCAGGCAAATGCCGGGATGCTTCCTTCAAAAAAGGCCATGGCCGAATTCCTTCCCATTCCTTGCCCCCATCCTTGCCCCCCATCCTTGCCCCCCATCCTTGCCCCCCATCCTTTCCCGTCTCTAAACACCTCGATGTTAAAAAGAGACGTAAAGCAGTTACAAAAAAAAAAAAAAAAAAAAAGAAAAAAAGAAATAGGAGTTCATTAATTTCGAATTTTTTATATTTTTTATGTGAATGACTATTACTTTTATAGAAAGAGACTGTGTAAATGATGTGTAATACGATCGGAAGTAGTATGACGTTTGAAATATTAATTGAAAGTTTGCAGGCCTATAAATGTTGTGGAAGTTATTGTGTTTTGAAGACAATTTTCTGCTATTTGGAATGTTTGATGTTATCAATTTTGTAGTTAAATGCGTGTAAATAATCTTAATTAGTATTTGAAGTGTTTCCTGATGATTATGCATAATTTTGTACAAGGTTTAATTGTTTCCATACGATTTTTATTGCGAATGAGGTTGTTAACGCTCATGAAACATTTGGCGGCACCCTTTATTTGCCTTCTCTCTTTCCCTAGCGTCTATTTAAACCAACATGATTGCTAGCTGGGAGTAGTTCTGTTTGCTAAAGTCTGAGGAGTGTATTCGCTGGTGTTGTTATAATGTGCTTTAGTATCTTTGCACGAAGTTAATGCCTATACGTATTTTTTATAAAAATTTCGACGATATAAAAAGTGTGATAAAAGTGACTCAACGGTCTTATTATCTCATTCAACTCATCAATCAAATCAGAAGTCGTGTTAATAATTATCTTTCACTGAAATAGTTAATGATCAGCCAAGCTTGCAGTAAGCCTCATACACAGTTCACATCAGCACCAGCATTAACAATATTGCATTCCGATCTGTGATACCTTCTACGTGTGAGAGAGATTAGTATCATGGAATAAGTGCGGTGGGGGAACGGTTAACGTTCTGGCCTCACAGTCGGAAGGACGTGGGTTTGAATCCCCATGGCCGAAATCCTTCCCGTTCCTTGCAACCCGTCCTTTACCGCACCTAATGACTACGGCGTAACGCCACATTCACAAAAAAAGTTTTACCGAACGTAACAGTTTTTGGAACATAGCGTCTCTTGTATTGTTAAGTAAAACGCTTAACAGAAGTGGGACGTGTCTGTACGTGTATGACCCTTCCGTGACCCATCTGTACAAACACAATGGCGCATGTAAAATATATACTAGTACGCTTCTTTATATCAATGGCTCCTGTTGCTAGTCTAAGGATAAATAAACACAAGAACGGAAAGACATCGTAGGGCTGGTGTCAAATATTGCTGAAATCAGTTCACAGTGTTACATCAAGTGGTACAAAAAAAGTTTACTTCAAAAATGTCCTACATGTGTCGTAATAATGTGTATTTACCGGGATTCGTATTTGTTTGAACAGACAGTCATCATTAGGATAGCAGAACATGTTGCCGAAACGCAATGGAATTATTCTTTAGGGTTACTCCTTTAATAACGTGAAGTGTTTTTCCGGAATTCCGGACACTCCCCCCCTCACACCTCTCTCTCGTGAGACTTTGTGAGATCTTGTTGGGTCTCCCCCCCCCCCCTAAAATGACGTGTGAGATTTTGACGGAGACATAGCAACTTTTTGAGACCTTTTTTTAATTAGGTCTCATGCTTCGAAGGACGGTTAAACCACACTTAGGACCAATTAACTCCCTCCCCCCCTAAAGTCGACTTTCGCGTCATTTCCAGACCTTTTCTTAGCTCTACCATCCTACAAGAATTTCAAAACCTCACATGAGATTTCTGTTGATCCCCGCTTCCCCTTGGTAAGGTTTCGTGAGATTTCGCCGGACCCCCTCCCCCATATTTCACCTCACGCCATTAATGGATGCCCCCTTAAGCGTTAGGCTGTACGCTTTCAATGTGCATACCGAGCGGGGCGGTGTAACGGTTAGCGTTCTCGCCTCGCATTCGGGAGGACGGCGGTTCGAATCCCCGTCCGGGCATCCAGATTTGGGTTTTCCATGGTTTCCCCAAATCACTCCAGGCAAATGCCGGGATGCTTCCTTCAAAAGGCCATGGCCGAATTCCTTCCCATTCCTTGCCCCAATCCTTGCCCCCCATCCTTTCCCTTCTCTAAAGACCTCGATGTTAAAAAGAGACGTAAAGCAGTTACAAAAAAAAAAAAAAAAAAATCAATGCGCATGCGCCACAACGTTCTGCGCATGCTCCCCTGACGTTCCTTTGATGCAAACAGATACGATAGCGTCCACCGCCACTTATGCTAATGTCATACTGAGTATTCAATACTTCGTTTTGTGTTAGTTGGCGCGTTACGTTTTCCATGTATGCATGGGTAAGTGTGAATATACGAATTTGAAGATTATACTTTAACTGTATCGAAAATGGTGATGGTTAAATTGCTTTAATACTCACTAAAAAACACTTGACGACGTCAGGCGTTGTATTTACATTAGAAGGAGACGCCATTATATTCGTTCGATGTAGGTGTTTTATTATATTCTCTCATTGCTATTATAGTGAGAAAAGTAATATGGAATCATATGTATTAATCCACGTGCAATTAAAGCTCTCATTTTCATGCAGAAATATTAGCATTCGTCTTTACAGCAGGGGGAATAGTTATTTAACCTTATAGAATTTTTTTTTTTTTTTTTTTTTTTTTTTTTTGTTATGAGCCAGAGAAATTTGCATTCAGTCGTGTCATTTGTGACGTACTTAGACCCATAAAAGTTTCACTGATACACGCATTAGAAATTTTATTTTACTTAGAAGAATTCACATTTGTTATAATCGTGCGATGGTTTCATACATCTAGATATTTGTCTGTATTAATTATGCTACCTGCCACTTTTAAATTGCCGTTTTGAATGGTAACAACTAAGCATAACAATCCAGAAAAAACGTATCACACGACTTGAGTAACGAGAACGTGCTTCTTGAAGATAAATCTCGCGAGGAAAGTTACGCAATATTCGATCGGAGCATTGTTGAAAAAGAAAGAAATGCAGTATTATTACTCCCTTATTACATACTGCCACATAAATTCAGACAGCAGAATGTATATTAATGACAATAATAATTTTATCATAAATGAATGTAATTTTTCTCGGCGTTGTTTATTTATAAACGTTTCTCGGGAAACAAACCGAGTAATATTGTTATTAATGCACAATATTTCGGCGACTTTATCCTCCGTCGCCATCTTCAGTTTACAAACAACACGCTCAAGGCTGATTTCAAAGCAGACTTCAAGACTTGCAACTGCACCTGAAGATGGCGACGGAGTTTAAGTCGCCGAAATATTGTGCATTAATAACAATATTACTCGGTTTGTTTCCCGAGAAACGTTTAGAAATAATTTTATCACTGTTATTTGTTTCCATTTTTTTAATATTGTACTCCACAATAAGCATGAAACAGTACGAGTAAAACCAGTCCTAAAAAACATAAAATATTCTGTCATCTAGGCATTTTTGCAAATGGGTAAAGGAGATTTGTAATAATTGAAATGATAGGCATAAACTAAACAATTAAAAAACCGACGACAGACTTGATCCGGTGACTCATGTTCATGTAAAGTAGCGTGCTGTCCCTTTTGCTCTCGGGGTTGGTGAGTAGTACCATGTGAGCTATTCTATTTGTTATACAGCTTACCTTTTCTGTAGCTCGTGTTTAACAAAATAAGATTAAACTTCTTGGAATCTACACGATTTGATTTCACAGATATCCTTTATTTAAAATAATCATTTGAATTCCATCGATAACAGACAACTAAACTTCTCTTCACCTCCAACTATAAACCTTTTTCATATATTTTAAATTAGCATAATAATAATCCCTTTCACATTCATTCCCGAGTCTCGACATAGAAACCAAAACAACGTAGCAATGTCTTCTTTGTTAAACATATACTGCTTCCTGTGATATTCGTCGCCTGTTCAGTTATACGCGAGCAACCTTATTAACAGTGATAGGTAGATAACATTCGTTATATTACAGTCAACGATAGGACTGGTCACAGCGCCTGTTGTAATGCGACCTGGCGTGACACGACAGCTTGGCGTGCAGTCTGCCTGTCTGGGGCTCGTTCTGTCTTACTTTTTTTCACCAACTCTCAACAAACCAAATAAACAGAGAAACAGCAAACAGACTGTCTCTGAGGCCGGTCACGAAGGCCGGGCGGAGGATGAGTAACACCGCACTGCGTGCCAGCTAAACAGCCTGTCACGCCACAAAGCAGAAAATGCAATTAAATCTCATCGCATACTTACTGCTACAATATGAACCTCAAAGACACACATCGTAGTTGGTTGACGATGTAACTTCCGTTTCTGGTGTGCTTATATACTTGGTACAGCAATATCAGTTCGCAGTATCTCTTTCTTGTTCGAAGTAATTATACAGGGTGTTACAAAAAGGTATGGCCAAACTTTCAGGAAACATCCCTCACACACAATCAAAGAAAATATGTTATGTGGACATGTGTCCGGAAACGCTTAGTTTCCATGTTAGAGCTCATTTTAGTTTCGTTAGTATGTACTATACTGTACGGACCAATTCCATGGCCCCCACGCTCTCCTGACCTCAACCCTCTTGACTTCCATTTATGGGGGCATTTGAAAGCCCTTGTCTACGCAACCCCGGTACCAAATGTAGAGACTCTTCGTGCTCGTATTGTGGACGGCTGTGATATAATACGCCATTCTCCAGGGCTGCATCAGCGCATCAGGGATTCCATGCGACGGAGGGTGGATGCATGTATCCTCGCTAACGGAGGACATTTTGAACATTTCCTGTAACAAAGTGTTTGAAGTCACGCTGGCACGTTCTGTTGCTGTGTGTTTCCATTCCATGTTTAATGTGATTTGAAGAGAAGTAATAAAATGAGCTCTAACATGGAAAGTAAGCGTTTCCGGACACATGTCCACATAACATATTTTCTTTGTTTGTGTGTGAGGAATGTTTCCTGAAGTTTGGCCGTACCTTTTTGTAACACCCTGTATAACAGTCATGTGGTATACCTTTACGGGTACACATCTTTCCCCTTGCCATATGTCTCACCTGTAACATGACTAAGATTATTTACCAAAATATTGTAGAGTTTGTTTGTTCTGACCCGCCTGACATCTGTTGTAAGTGACGGGTTAATTTACTTATCCTTCGTTGTTTTCAATCGAAGTAATTGTTTAAATAGAGAACGTATAAAACAAGTGATGCCATGCTCGGCATATTTAAAACAAGTCTGATATTATTCTGATTTGATAACATTATAAGCAAATCATGTGCTGTATATTTCGTCAGGAAGATGTAAGGGGGCCTTCATTCTCTTCGTGAACTTTTGTCCTTGTCTGCGAGTAGTTACGGTCACTGTAAGTGAATATAGTGAACGTGTGACTGAATCTATGTAAGCATTGGATTTTATTAAGATTTTTTTCATAATACACTACATTGCTCTGTTTTTATGGGGATTACATTCTCCAGTTAGCAGTTTACAACATTTTCCAGTAGATCCAGGTACGATTAGAACCTAGGGCAAATTGAAACTTTGCCAACAGGTTCAAGACCATAGGAATTTACTTTTTTTAGTGCCTGTATCACTGAGGAAGGAAATTTTTATTGATTTCATAACAAGGTGATTTTTCTGGGGTGGGGTTTCCTGTACTCTTTGTATCAGTTAGAATTTTGTAGTGTATCAGAGATATTGCTTTCTTTACATATTGACCGTACACAATGTATATTCTGTTGTTGGTTTAAAGTAAGCTGGACGCAAGTTACAAAATTATTGGAAGTAGCAAAGACGGATTTCGTATTTAAAACATTCACAGAGAGGACAGAAGTTCATATTGTGATCACTTTATGTATGAAAGTATTCATAAAAGTTAAAATGAAGTGCAACAGTTTATTTGGTTATTGGCATAGTTCTAAATGGCGTCATACAAAACCCGGTTATAGACAGGGTGCCTAGGTGAGACTAAATATCTTTGTATGTTAGATGACAATAGTGAGTACCATTAGTGTCAAGTAACGCCTTTATGTTGTGGATCTGAAAATTAAAGATGTAAGAGAAGTAAAATCGGACGCTGTCTGTTCTTCGGGAAGAAACAAAAGAAACATCTAAATTTTTACGCCCCTTTCAATGGAAGAATCACCAACAGCGATATAATCGTGCGCCCTACTCCGCTAGCACTGAGTAGAAATATCGAGTTTAACCGAGATGTTTCGGAACACAATTCTTCAAGTCTCGATTGATAAAAACTTTTTCTCATCTGGACTCGAGCAAGTTAACCCAGCATCGAATATGAGGCACCATCACAAGTTCCTTATAAACCACGAGATAGACTATTAACAGTGTTACTATAATGAAAAATTCCTCATCTGCTGTTCCACGTGCACTGTAGTTATCTCACGGGAAGTCAATGAGAAGATCTTTATTGTGTTGTACATTATTTTATTGTGTTGTGACATTTTTTCCCCCCACGTATTGCCTCTACATAATCTTGACTGATATCCAACAACATTGTCTCTTTAACACACAATGTTTGAGCAGCTGCCTCAGCTGTATCCCCAGCAGATATCGCGGTACAGAGCAGAATCTACTATTTCACATGACAAATACAGCAGGGCATCTATTGAAATTACTAGTGTTAAAGAGAAAATCCGGCAGCACATACGTCAAGATTATGTAAAACTATATCATTCTATCTTGTTCTATCGTAATATGTTCAGTTTATGTCATCTTTACAGTTGTACACGTGTATATGATTCTAGAAGGTTCTTGTAGGCAGGTGGATTTATAAGTTATTCTTTCGAGCATTTTAATTTGAGCTCGAATAAACCGTAGCGTATAACATGAATATATTTCACAGTCGTACTCTCGACTTTAGCATCCGCATCCGTACATCCGTCTGCTCCTGAATCGGAGGAACTACGCCGCCACATGGCGGCATGTCGGATCGGAGTCCCGCATTACATGTAAATGAACGTCGCGGAGAAAGCGGGCCGCCCTTAATCTCGCTCCTAATAATGCCTCCCAGACGATCATTATTCCCCGCTGCTTGCGCAGCATTTGGGTCACAGCCGCTGATTACCCGCATTAATTCCTAATGAGTTATTCAAAGCTAATTCTGCAATGTTCCCTAGCCGTTCCTTTGCTCCGAGAGTGATATTTGCTCAGAGCATACATTAAACTTACTCGCTTGCTTTGTTTTATTTTTTTCTGTTGCTACTATTCTTATTTGACTACTGATTCTATAAAGAAGTGTTAAAAAATTTGAGAAGGCTGGTAAAATATTTGCATACAATCTTCTGGGAGTATTTTTTTTTTCTTGTGATACTGTTGCACGATTTAAGTATACCACTATTAAGAAAATAGCCACACAAATACGTATCATAATATGGCTTTCCGTCTTATCTCTTGTTTTTTTGTTTGTTTGTTTTTCCTGTAAATATTTTCTTCATCCTGCATTACCATTCAATTTCCATTTCATACATTGGCTTCTGAAATTTCGACATCACCTTATAAAATCAAATTTAAAATAATTCAAGATGTCTTTATTTCTGCCTCCAAAATTTTCACTTTTCGTATAGTAACAATTAGAAAGTTCCTCTGTTCCTACATCAAGACTGAAAATCTACACATTTCGGAATAACACTGCTTTTTACCATTCCAATCTGGCTTTAATATCTTGTCAACATTTCTTGTTTTTTCTCTCACTATTTTTTGCAAAAGATAATTCGTATAGTCTCTCAACCTGCTCATTGAGATTCGATTTGCGGCGCATTCCGCCTCTTTCGAGGCTGGACCTACAGTTTAAGTTGAAATGCTAACGACGGATCACCCTGGTGCATCTCATACGATAAGCGGAACTGTTAAAAATTCCTGACCCAACTGGGATATGAACCAGGAACCCTGAATTTTTAGAGCAAGCGCCTGAATCACTGAATTACCAGACCGCTCTATATAATTACTGCATCTATTTACCCCGTCCGGGCATCCAGATTTGGGTTTTCCATAGTTTCCCAAATTACTACAGGCAAATGCCGGGATGCTTCCTTCAAAAGGCCGTGGCCGAATTCCTTCCCATTCCTTGCGCCCATCCATTCCCGTCTCTAAAGACCTCGCTGTTGAGAGACGTTAAGCAGTTTAAAAAAAAAAAATCTATTTACATTTAAGATTTGGTCCACTCTCAATATTTCCTCTTTTGAAACACTGAATGATCTTACTTTTCATGTATATAACACTAGAAAGATTTCACAGCAAATCCTCAGACTGTTCTTCAATGCTGCGATCCTGTGAAACAATAGAACTGATTTGGAGAGATCTGGCGGCCGGAAGCGGAATGAAAGCTTCTCACAGGAGGCCGAACAAGCGTAATCAATTATTGGTGTTCGGTGATCGGAAGAATTTGGTTCAATTAAGGTAAACACAGGGTGCGACGTAACGGAGCAGTCGAGCCTCGCTGGGAGTCGGAAGCGCGGGCTGTTCCTGTTCAACGAGAACATGATTGGCGTCATTACAGAGATCACAAAGCTGATTGAACACGAGAACTACTTGTTTCATCAACGAGGTGAACGATATCTCTCTCTCTCTCTTTTTACTGTGAAAATTAATCCAGTTGGAACACTAACCCTTACGACGGCGTTGTTTTACTAGTTGTGGGGGTAGAAAACTGTGTTTAATTTCAGGTTAACATGGGAAATTTACAATCAGTATACAAAAAGAATTGGATCTTTTTCTTTCTCACGGGAAGGGCTATTACTAGTACATCGACACTTAATTGTGGCTTAATGCCTCCATCTGAATTTATCTGACTGGAAAAATACGCAATAGTCTCTGACATATATGCCGCACTTTTACGTTGGCCCAGATGATGAAAAATCGCTTTTGTTCCCTGGCCCACAATGTTTTGAGGTAGAAGTCATTACTCTCGTTGGAAAAGCTCCAAATTATCTTGAGAAATGGTTCGTGCCTTATCCACGAAGTTAAAATACCACTGCAGCTAGAAGACATCGAATACAAATACATTCACTTATATTAAAATAACAGCCAGTGAAAATTTGTTGTTTTTGATTCTCTATGATGGTGGGAGGAGGGATCGAGAGTTCGATAATTTTTAATAGCCATATTTCTATTAGTTAGATACTGACATTTTCGGCTGAATCATAATTTGTGAATAAGCTCTCATTTTGCCCTGCAGTGGATTTGATTGCAGGTTAAATCGGTCGCCAGTTGAGTTACATTTTCATCGAAGTGTTTCTGATTCATAAAAGTATCTGCATATGACAACAAATAACTTCGTTAAAAATGACAAGTTCATATAAGTACAGATGACGTAAGTTTTATTTATTCTTTGAAACTTTCGTGTTACTCCAAACAATAGTCTCCGAAGATTTTTGCATTGAAATAATTACTTTAAAACACAGGTAACGAGTCCTGCAATATTAGTACATCCTGAAAATGAACCAGTAGGCTAGAAAACCAATTCCTATCATATATTTTCAATTAAATCGCTAAACTGGTTTCGTCATCCACAATGAGTGGTTTACAATTGGTAAACAAACAATTCAGAATTTGGAAGAGGACGCGATTAAGAACTTCATCGAAATAATGGCTACGAATTCCACAATGGCTGAATCGTTGCGAACTTACATGTCAACAATCTAGCAATTATGATTACTAACCAAAATAGCATTTGAATGAGTTTAGATATTAATAGCAGTTACCTGAAAGTTTTAGCAGTAGTACAAATATAAAAACAACTAGTATCAGAAGAAAATGAAAGCTTGCATCATGTTGGCATCCTTTCATAATTAATTAAATGATGTATATATAGTTTAATTTAATTCAGGTTGGTCATATGCGGCAGTTTCAATATCCCCACAAACTGCTTTTCCTTTAGGCCTACATGATTACATTTTTTTTATCTTAAAATACACGAATGTATTATAACCACCCACCTACTTGTGCCCTATACGAATTTTAATTTTAAATTCTTTCAGGATGTCTGGTAAAGTGTTCGTCACATGCCTTGATAATTTATTTTAGTCCCGGACTGGTTTACCTTAGAAGAATATTTTCCCATTCGCTTATGCCTGAAGCCAAGATCCAGCTAGTACTCATAGTCATCACTTCCCTTCCATCCACGCTTTATCATCAAAATACCCTTTATACATTCTCTCAACCCATCTCCTATCTTGCAGTGATTCGCGACTCAGTTTCTTTATCTCTCACTTACTGATGGTATTCTTCTGTCTTGTCTCGTTATCAGGTGTTTCGATTGGGCTAGAATCTTTTAATAGTTATTATTCGGCGAGTACAAAATAACGCCAAGAGAATATGTTGTTACGGTGCGAAATGTTTCAAGATAAATTTGTAACCTGTGACCATCGCGAGCTCCAAAGCTACGGCAAAAAGTGTTAAATATTTATCAGATCAACACTGATAACATAGCTCTCAAGATTCTCTCGCTATTAGAAGCACATTGCATTTCGTTGTTTCGAAAATTCGTAAACTCTTTCTCTTCTTGGGCCAAGAACTTTCATCTTAATTGAACAAAAATTTCTTTTTTTTCGACTGTAATGCGGATATACAAATTTTTGTTTCGTGCACACTTCGTTATTTGGGACCTCCATCGGTTCAGCAATGAGACCGGCTACACTACTCTTTTCCATGTCCGCTATTTAACTATAGGGTAATTAATATACGTATAAATAAATAAAATCTAACTTAGTCCGCAACACAAGGGTTGCTTGGATCCTCCAGAAGAAGCCATATTAAGCCATTGTGTCAGAGGTAGGACGGCCAGTGCCTTTCATCTCAGACCTTCTGTACAAGGCCTCTTTGATACTGAAAACAGATTTCTGCGTAAAGGGGGTTTAATATAGACCACGTCACAAGAACAGTACAATGTTTACAAATTTGCTGGCCACTCACAACTTTATTTTACACTGAAAAAATAAAATAAAATAGTAAACAGAATCTTAGAGTTCTACTTGACAAGCTCTTAATAACGCTGTCATAGTAAATATTTTTGACTCCATTTACTTTTATGGAGTCCTTCCAGAATATATTCTTTTTCAAAATTTTAGATACGATGCTCTATTTCGGGTCAACCTAACTCAAAGGTTATTGAAATTTGATGTCTGCCATTTATTCTATTCAGGAGCTAGAGATCTGTGCCAGAAAGCAGAGAAACAACAATGGAAATCTAAGAAACAAAACTCTTTTACACTTCCGGTATCACCGAAATTGCTCTCATACGGGGTCGAGACAGATCTGTTCTCTTGTGTTTTACGGAGCTGCGGTTACTTGTAAGTGGCTATGATGGCTGTGTTGCGGAGATGATATTGCGAGAGCTGCTGGGGCCATGCTTTCTCCCCTTCCGAAGCCAACCAGATGCCCGCCTCATTTAATTGAATTCTGGGTCCCTCCCCGCTGTAATTACACGCACGGCTGATCGAGAACACAGCCATTGGCCGGGGCGCCTTCGCCGCAGGCCAACCACAGTCACCCACAATATCCACTTGTCCCTCCTGCGGCTGACTTTATACCGGAGTATAAAAGTAACGCTGCAGGAGCAGTTGTCAAATCTACCAACAGTACTGATGGAGGGAATACAGATGGAGGACAACTTGGCGAGTACTCCATCGAATTAACGCCCTGTAGAAGCAAATTCGGCGTCAGCAGCCTTTGACATTTCCTAACGCAATGTCAACAGTTGGTGATGCACATTGTTCAGCGAAAACATTATGACCACCTACTTACCAGCATATTGATCCACCTTCCGAACGTAACAAACCAGCGATTCGGCGTGGCATGGATTCTACAAGACCTTGGTAGGCTTCCAGAGGTATCTGACACCAGATTTCTACGCACAGGTCACGGAAATCCCTTAAATTACGGACCAGTGATTCTTGGGCTCTGAAACACCTCTGAAAGCACCACAATTACACTCTTCCGTCAAGTCTGCCACAGATCACTTCCTATCCTGCTTTACAGAACGGGTGAGCCTCCGACCTCCGGAGGCGTGGGTTTGCCGCCTACTCGTGGATTCACCGTCCTTCAAACGTTTTCCATAGATGCTCACTACAGTAGCACGCGAACAGCCGACCAGTCTCTCCGTTTCCGAGATGCTGATTCCCAGGCGCCGCGCCCAAAACCGAAGGGAATTTTGTGACCTGTGGGTAGAAATGTGGGGACAGATACCTCTGGAAGCCTACCAAGGACTTTTAGAATCCATGCTAAGCCGAATCGCTGCTGTATTGCGTTCGAAAGGTGGACCAAGTAAGAAGGTGGTCATAATGTTTAGGCTGATCAATGCAGCATTTCTTATGGGGACACTAAGAAATTATTTTGTAACTTTTGTTTTGGTCTGCGAGAAAAGTACGGTACAAAATAAATCTGTAAACAATATAGAGTTTTGAAACTACAAGATGTTGAACTCATGACTTAATGTTCCGGATAGTGTATGTTCCAGGCCATAGGTTCCAAACGTCAACTAGCAAAAAAAAAAAAAAAAAAAAAAAAATTTTTTGTTCGTAACTCGCTTTTTGAAACAGTGATTATGTAAAGTGAACAATCTGATAAAAAGAAAATCAAGAACAGATTTCTAAAAGTGCTTTATTAAAACGTATTAACAATATTGGTGTGTTTTTCACAGTTTGATTAGCGAATACATTTTGTGAATAAATATTATTAATTAGAGGGCTTAGTTTGCTGTAATAACACTAATTTTTCGATATTTGGTGCAATATTTGTCCCCAGCAGTCTTAAATCGCCACGTTCCACTATTAACAATATTTTTGTCGCTTATCTGGTAAATTGCTGACTACGCGAATACCTCTTTTGTATATATATGATCATGGGAATACGATTAAAAACTTTTTTGATGCATCTCTTAAAGCCGGATATAACGATGGAAAGCAGGAAGGTCGCGGTTGGTCCTCAGAGTCCCCTATCATCTCTTCAACGTCCACCAGAAGGCGGTTATGTCCCCGTGGGGTAGACCGTTGCCTTCCCGTACTAAGGATCAGCGATTCGAGTCCGGTGTCAGATATGGGTAATTTTTTTTAAGTGCTGTGTTTGTCTTATGTCGTCCATACTGCGTGGATACCCAAAATACTAATGAATAAATGTGAGATGAGAAAATACAGAACTATGAATGGCTTTCCGTGTTCTTTTTTTAAATGAGTGAAATATGTATTTTAGTTTTGTTTGCTTACTTTTTATATACTAGGAGAAGCTTCCAGCAGTTGATTTGTAAAAAAACTTGCTGCTCTAATCAGGATTTAACCTCTTACCGTTAATATGATACTCAACAAAAATTCAAGCATTAAGAGGACTTTACGAAAACGCTTGGTAATGTAATATTAAAAGTGAGAAAGTTGGGATGGATGCATGTTTTGATGCTTGGATTATTTGGTTCAGTCACGGCTTAGTGACTCAACAGATTTAAATGAAGTTTAGTACATAGTTAGTATAAAGCCTGGGTACTAACATAGGATAATTTTTATCCCGCAAAAAACGAATGGTTGCTTTGGGAATTGTTATTATCAATTCTCATTTCGCCAACACCAAAGAGACTCCTACTTCATAGACCCTACTGCCACCTTTACTCTTTGCTTTTTACATAAATCGTATACCCTCCTTTTCAGAGATACATACAAGAACGTGTGACATACGCAAAACTTATGTTCAGTTTAAAACGCAAAAATAGGTGCAATTTACAAATTAATACTTCCGGAGCAGAAAATATAAATCAATTCTTAACATTTTTTTTTAAAAAAAAGTTTCTAGTAATTTCTACATAGACATACAATTCCTTTGGCAGCTTGCGGAGGTGAAAATAAAAGATTATATTTACTTTTTCTCAGCTTGTCTTAACATCACTAAATTGAAAAAAAAAGTATATATCGGTAACCCGATCTGTTGATAGGTTGCAGTATTTTTTTTAAAAAAAAGGATAACATACAATTTACATATTAAAATAAAAATTGTTTGTTGTTTTAATTAACTGTATTTAAAGTACTGCATTCTTTTCTTTTATGTAGTTTTCTGGATCGTTGAAACATTGAAGGCTCCTCCTTTACCCAAATCATTTAAAACGATTTAATAAAGCAACCCCAACCTAACCAAGTGTAGTAAATGGCCCACAGTCATTCAATTCCTTTGACAGACCTAGAAACCTTAAAGAAACTATAATATTGTCAAAGATTATAACGAAGAAACATTCCGTCGCTAACTTATATACAAATTTCTGTTTTATAGCAGAATGGAATAGACAAATCAAAACCAATATCCAAAGATGAAATGAAATCTTTTATTAAAAAATTAATAATTTTAAAACGTAATGGGCAAAGGTAAGTCATATCTATCAGTCAAATGCAGTAGGCCTAGGATTATGAAATTAACCAAAGATCACAATGAAAATACAATTAGTTCCTACTTTAATATGTAAATTTCTATTTTAAAGAAGAATTGATTGATCTAAGAAAAGGTAATGTACCAAGATATGTTTGGTATAGGACGTAGTATTATATGAATATTTATTAATATTAAAGAAAACGATTAATCATAATACACTTCCAAGCGGATGAGGTCAGGGGTAAGTGCTACTAATATCATACAGCTGGTGCCATTTGCAGTTATATCCTCCTGTTCTTAATATCTTGAGCTAATCTCTTAATTTCAAAATACCAATGAAAATTTGTACACCGATACCGAATCAACATCTTGATATATCCTTCCCTTCCTCTACATTTTTTAAGTTCCACTGTTTCTTCCTATAACAGATTGTAATGAATTCCTCGTACTTTAAATGTGACCCAGTATCCTCTTCCTTCTTTCTGTAAAAGACTTACGCAAACTTATTTCCACTCAATCATTTTAAAAGCATTATTATTTTGCAGTTTATTCGTTCATTTAATTTTCAAGATTCTTCTACTGCACCATATTTAGAAGGCTTCAATTTTTCCCCATTTCTAGTATTTTTCACTCCCAGTTTCACTCTCACAAACTGTTATATGCTTCATATATACCACTTTTAAAATACTAGCTTAGTGTTTGAATCTTAAAATATCTCTTTTTGAAGAATGCTACTTTAGTTAGCGTTATTCCGATTTTGAATTTGTACTTGTTTAGACCATAATTTGTCATTTTGTTTACTGAAAAACAAAATTCTCTTTCTTCTTCTATTACATCTTTCTTCATTATTCTCTTCATGCCGAAGTGCTAAGAGAATGAAGAGTAAACGATTACAATCGGGATGGGGTGTCGGTCTGCAATCAAATTCCATTTTTTACCCAAATTACTCGTGTTAGTAGGTACCAGCAGCCACGCCAATTTACTGCCTGTTAGTTTCCGGCAGAGGGTTTTGAAGGCTTTGTCGTTAGACATTTCCTCCAAGTTTGTTAGATAAGTCATATCCTGGCTGTAGGTGTGTCTTCAGTTTTGGCGTTCTAACTTGTCTATCCTAGATTCGTTGTGTCTAAAAGTTCGTAATGATGGGTCCGACATGGGGTCCTAGGCCAGTTGGATAATTCCCTAGCTCTTTTATTAGGGGGTTTGCTGAGTTTTGCGCTAGTTTGTAAAACTTAACAGCAAGTTCTTGAAACCACTCTACAACAGGCCTGATATACGGAGCTCGAGTTAGGAGTGGGGGCGCAGTTGACGTAAAGCTGATAGCCTGGAAAATGAACGACCTCTCTCCAGATGCGGCCAACTTTTGTGTACATGACTGTACGGACACTGAAGTGTTAAGCCAGCCTGACTTACAACTGCGATACCTTTTACTCACGTGAGCCACGCCGACAAAGGGACTTGGGCTAAGCTCTCGGTAGCCGCCAAACACTTGCTATGCACGCACAATGCGGGGACCGACCAGTCTTTGGATTGCTGAGTGGCCGGTTCTTAGGCGCGAGAGCTTTCTTTGTGCAATGAATGATACGTTGCCGGGCCGCTACTGATGAACGTAATCGTGAGTTCGATTACCGGTCTCGTGTTGGTAATGGTTTGAGAATTTCCACTGGAATTATATTACACTCAAGCATTTAATTGAATAGGCGGCGACTGTACAGTGAACCCAAGTCGTGCGCCCCGTTTAGACGATGGGGGAGTGATTTCGAGGAGCTTATGGGTGGAACATCTATCACAAGTATACACACGAGCTTTCCTTCTCTTCCCTTGATGTATCGGCGTGCGATGACTTGCGTTTCTTTAAATGAAGACGCTCAAGTCTCTAAGTCAACTTTGATTTGTAACCGCTTTAATAGATGTCTTACCATTTTTTTTCTACCACAGTACCGACATTTATATCTGCGTCTGAGCTTTGTAGTTTGTTGTATTCGGCGCGGTAAAGTGCCTTGCACTTCAGAATTCAAGTCTTTAATAGCACGTGGGAAAATTAACACGCCTGAGAATTGTATTATTTTTTAATATTTGTTTTTACAGGAAGGTCCGCTTTTAGAATTCCTGTCTCAGCGGTAATTTCCAAAGGCCCTAAACACGAACTTCAATAGCTTGCTTGTAATTTGAAGTACGCCTGAAGCCTTCTGTGGTTCGGATTCCCCGTTATACTGTAGGTCCCCTGCACCCAGTAGGATTACCGGGTTGGAACACGGGTGCCAATAAAAACCCTACCACCAGGTCATTACGACTATATGATCCTTTTTTTATTTACCTAATACTAATACATCAGTATTAACTACGGAAGTTGAATTTTGTCGTCATGGGGTTATCCATGTGTAGATTACCGTTCTCCCAAAGAAAATTTTTAAAAGGGAATGTCGTTAGATCAAATGGTGGACTAACTACATAGTTCATATGAACTCAGTCAGGAAACATAGCGTCCTTTCACACAGAGCTGATGGTTTGTTATTTAATATTTTCATTTATAATGCGTTCCATGTTTAATTTATTTTTTTGATCCTTAAAGTTTTATGGAGATGTAATACAAATTGTTTTGTTAATATGTCGGAGATAATGTATTTCGTTTAAACTGGTGAGTGAGTCTGAGTATCTTTGAAAAGTGAGAAGTAAGAGAACGTGATTATTTTTGAGAGTGGTATATAGTGTGTGCGCAAAAAATTGTGAAGTATCCAATAGGACAATGAAAGAGTTGCATGAACATAAGATTGTGAAGGAAAGTGCTTGTAAGAATTACTGTGAAACATTACGAAATGATCGTAAATAAAGTAATATTCTAAGTTTAAATAACTGACTGCAGTGTTGCGAGCAAATTATTATTGTCCGATTTCCTTAGCCCGGTTCCACTTCTGAGTTCAGACGAGGTGGGACCTAATTTATGAAAGAAGAGGAATCACAAGACCAGGTATACTTATACGTGGCGAACGTGACTAGTACGTGTACCAGGTAAAACCTATATGTGGCATACATGGAATACTTAACGTGCAAATAAGGGTTAACCATTGAACATCCTTTGTTAGAAATTTTTATTTTACATTTTTGTGATATACCAACCGTGAGTAAGCTTCTACCGGAGGATCTTATCATTCGAGAGGAAGTGTGTTCGATTTCCGATACGGTTATCCAAATTTCGGTTTTCAAGGATTTCTCAGAATCACTCAAAGCATATGCCAGCATAGTTTCTTCAAAAGGCAATGGCTCATTATTTTCCTGTTGCTGGTGCCAAATCTTCTGCTGGCGGTAATGACCTCGACGTTGATCAATCGTGGAAGCCCTTATAATACCAGTAAAAAATTACATGTGTTATGACAAAAACTTCTTTTCGAATCTGTTCATTTTCTGATAAATAAGAAATTTATCCAGAATACTAAAAGTATTTTCCTTTATGCATTAATTAAATAAATTTCTTGGGTCTCACGTTATGGCTTTAACGTGGATAAACCTGTAGTTAAGCGTAGAATCCGATTTTTTTTTTTTTTTGTATGGCTTTTGGCAGCTGAGGCCATACAGCCAGCTCAATGTGTTATATTAAAGCTTCAGTGAATCAGTTAAATCCAGTGTTTATATAGTCTTCAAAGTGCGGACGCCACAGGACGGACAGGACACACACACAGACACACAACACTTAACATCCATGCCCGCGGCCGGATTCGAACCGGCGACCTTCGGCATGTGGAGCTAGCACTCTAGCCCCTACGCTACCGAGGCCGGCTAGAATCCGAATTATGCAGCATTCTGACATATCTTATTTGATCAAGAGCAACTGTCACAAACTGGATTTGACCCCAGAAACCAAAATTCTAAAAGGCGTTATTTTAACCACTGAGCTACCAGTATCGTTGCCGACTTATGAACAAAGGCCAAGCAACTCTATGCTCTGTCACTACGTCGTAAGTATATGGCGTGAACACAACACCTTGTGCGACACAGCGTTATCCAGTGACTCTTATTCAAACAGGAAATCAATCCTCAGCCAGATCTCTCTCAAGACAAAGCACTCACTGAAACCGGAGCAGCTGCTATTCATAACGATGAGTTTGCAGATGCTTTGATTCCTAGTGAATAAAATATAGAATGGGCTATTGTGAGTTAAGACGGCTCAATGAATTATTCAGGGAGAGGGTTCCAGGTCGCTTTATGTGGTTCACGCCCTGAATGTCTTCTCGGCGGTGCTTCCTGCTTTCTGTTCGAAAATGTCAGCTGCCTGTTGTCACTAGAAATAGATTTTAAGTTTGATGGACTGTTGCAAGTGGATTATAATACTTAAAACTCATTTCTCATATATTCTTACTACAGGATCTGTTTGGAAATTGGGATATTTTGATTTCATTTTTTATGTTTTAATCTATGGTTGTGTTCATTTGTGTAGTTGTGTGTGTATGTTTTTGTTTGTTAGTGTGTATGTATGTATGTGTGTGTGTGTGTGTGTTTATGTATTTGTGCGTGTGTGTGTGTCCCTGCGGCGAATGCAACACTGCTGTCGAAAAAGGAACATTGAATCTATGCACCGAGCGTGGTGGGTGAGCGGTTTACGTTCTGGCCTCGCATTGGGAGGACGCCTGTTCGAATCCCCGTCCGGGCATTTAGATTTGGGTTTCCCATGGTTTCCCCAAATCACTCCAGGTGAATGTCGGGATGCTTCCTTTAAAAGGGCATGGCCGAATTCATTCCCGTTCCTTGTCCCCAGTCCGCTTCTAATGACCTCGATGTCGACGAGGCGTAAAGCCATAAGTAAAAAAATAAAAATAAGAAAGTATGCAAAATATTAATCACTGAGACTATATTTTGCTTTACGGAACAAAAGGAATTATGTGGTATGTAATTTAGGTGTATACAGACTGAAAAAAAAATCGGCAATACATTTTATCAGTTGATATGATCGGACATAGGGAACAGTTAGTGATACAAGAAGCGTAAGTAAAGACAGAGGAACAAAAAAAATAAACTCACAGTAACAGATGGTGCAAAAGACTATACGAGAGAGCTGGGCCAGCTGCGTTCAGATTCGACGCAAATTTGGCTTTGAAATCGCGTGAAATCATTGGACTGACTTAAACTGCCGGAAAAAAATTATCTATCCTTTTTTTTTTTTCAGTTGTCTGAAGTTTTAATAATCTCTAAATGGGAGTGATACTACTTATAACTTTTATTGTGCCGGCAGGCATAATTACTCGAGATTACTCTGTCGAAATGAATGTTATTAATATTGAACTCTATACTTGAATTATCTCAGTGAGTTCGCCCGGGAGCTCTTCTTCTTCACTCTGTTGTGATGCACCATCAACCGTCTGTCACTGTTGATTACGCAAAATATGGGAACTGTTTCTATCCGTGCACTAGCGTCTCATTACAAGTTTTATTTTTAGGGATCAACCCGAAGAGGAAAGGAGACCTATTGTTATCACTACTGTCCGTCTGTAAGAGGTTTCTCGTAAAATAAATAAGCAGTTCGCGTGCTTTGAACTTAATCTGTATGCCGTAATTTGCAGCCATAAATTGTCAAGACTACTCACGAAGAATCCTTATTAAATTACCACACTAATTGGTGATAACAGATTAATTTTTTATATTTGTGGCCCTAAGTTATCTCTCAACACATACTAGGAGTTAGCTCTGATAATTTTAGTTAATACAATTAATGATATACTAGACGACCCATGCGAAAATTGCGCAAATAAAATGCGATGAATAGTGAGGTTCAATGCTTGTAATATAATGAAAAGTAGAACCGTACTTTTGTAGCAAATATATTTTTTTTAGTGTAATAGGTATGCATCAAAATACTCGCAACATATTACGAAACAGTTAGGAAAATTTAAAACACTGTATTTATGACAAACTGTCACTGACCTTAACAGAATAAAACCAACCTGAACAAAATGCACACAACATATCAACATCTCTGAAATATTTGTTGCTGTGCCAATAAAATGTTTACATTGGAATTGTATATCAAAACGACAGTGTTTCCGTAAAAGAAAAATAAATATTCGAAAAGTTACTTATTACATAAAAAAAAGTTTATTGACATCTCTGTGATATCCGCTGCTGCAATCTAGGGACTTGGCTCTGAACAGTCTCATACGCGCTACAATTTTAAGCACCAAATTTAGAAAAATTCTTTCTTAATTTATGATTTTACATAGCTGCAGACCTAAATTTTTAAAACGATCTGTCATTTATCGATTTCGGCTAGGTATCGAAGAAGATAAATGGCTTGTAACAGAAAAAAGTTTTTTCTTAAAATATGATATGTCCATAGTGGATAATTTAATATTTAAATCGATATCTCATTTATTGATTTCGATTAGGTATCAAGGGAAATAAATAGCTGGTGACAGAAAAATGCATTGTAAAAATATTAATACTTTTGCCCTCTAGCGGTTAGAAATTTTAAAAATTTATTTCTTAAAATGTGGTAATGGAACCGAAGATATTACGGAGACCTCAATCTTTTAAATGATACCTCGTTTATCAATTTTGTTTAATTGTCAAGGGAGATAAATGGCTCGACATACAAAAAACGAATTTTAGAAAAATTGACATTTTTGCCTCTTAAGGTTCGAAATACGAAAAATTCCTTTCTTGAAATATAATGTTACCACGGTGGAGACCTTAGTCTTTAATATGATAACTCATTTACCTATACCGGTTAGATATCAAGGGAGATAAATAGGTCGTGACACAAAAATGCGTTCTGGAAAAATTAATACTATTTCCCTTTAAGGGTTGAATTCCAAAAACAATCTTTCTTAATATATGATGTTACTAAAGCTGAGACAAAATTCCTCATAGTCTTACTTGATTTATCGTTTTTCGATAGATATCCAGGGAGATAAGTGGCTCGAGACACAAAAAACGCAATTTAGAAAAATTGATATTTTCACCCTTTAAGGGTCGAATTACGAAAAATTCCTTTCTTAAAATATAATGTTACCACGGCGGAGACCTTATTCTGTAATATGATACCACATTTATCTATATCGGTTAGATATCAAGGGAGATAAATGGCTCGTGACACAAAAATGCATTAATGAAAAATTTATTCTTTTTCCCTTTGAGTGTTGAATTCCAAAAACATTATTTCTTAAATATAATGTCACAAAGCTGAGACATTACTCCTCATAATCCTACCTCATTTATCGATTTTGGTTAGATATCAAAGGAGATAAAAGGCTCGAGATACTAAAAACGCATTTTAGAAAAATTGACATGTTTGCCCTTTAAGGGTCGAATTACGAAAAATTCCTTTCTTAAAATATAATGTTACCACGGCGGAGACGTTATTCTTTAATATGATAACTCATTTATCTATATCGGTTAGATATTAAGGGAGATAAATCGCTCGTGACACAATAATACGTTATAGAAAAATTTATATTTTTTCCCTTTAAGGGTTGAATTCCAAAAACATTTTTTATTAAAATATGATGTCGCAAAGCTGAGACATTACTCCTCATAATCCTACTTCATTTATCGATTTTGGTTAGATATCCAGGGAGATAAATGTCTCGAGATACAAAAAACGGAATTAAGGAAAATTGACATTTTTGCCCTTTAAGGGTCAAATTAAGAAAAATTACTTTCTTAAAATATGATGTTACCACGGCGGAGACCTCAGTCTTTAATGTGATACCTAATTTATCTATATAGGTTAGATATTAAGGGAGCTAAATCGCTCGTGACACAAAAACGCATTGCAAAAATATTGATACTTTTGCCCTTTAAGGGTCGAATTCAGAAAAATTTCTTTCTTAATATATGACGTACTAAAGCGGAGATGTTAATCTTGAAAATGATACTTCATTAAATGATTTCAGATAGGTATCCAGGGAGATAAATGATTCGTAACACAGAAAACTGAATTTTAGAAATATTGACATTTCTGCCCTTTAAGGGTCGAATTCCGAATACTTTCTTGCTTAAAATACGATTTAACCAAAGTGGAGACCATAAGCTTTAAAATGACACCTCATTCATTGATTTCGGTTAAGTATGAAGGAAGATATAGGCTTGTGACAAAAAAATACCTTATAGAAATAATATATATGATAACCACCGAACAAACAGAAGGTATTGTTGTGAAATCTAAAATATAAATCACTGTTCTGATCAAATACTATTGAATTTAATTAATGCTGATTTTTAGTTACTTTTTAAACATTCATGTTGATTTTTTACAAGTTACGAATACATTTCACAATGTTTTACAGCTTCCATACAATGAAGCTTTAAACTTACGCCATGCGAGTCAACAAAACGACCGCGAAATACATACTCTTGCTCGCCCACTGAATAATCCGCTCACCTGTTACGAGCCAAAAATTCTAGAATGATAACTTAAAGACATTAATACTATGCCACCCTGCTTAATAAACCAAAGGACCGTCTGTAGAAACCCTCAAATAATTCAAATCAGCTTACAAACATTGATACAAATAGTATACTTATAAATACTTATAATTATAATACTTTTAATTAGTCAAAGAAAAATAATTGATCAATAATAATTACAATAGTAATAGGGTCTATTAATAATAAAAAAAAATGTCACAAGATGGCTTGCTATTTTCGTATTTCATGTTTTGTTGATCCAAAATTGAATATCGTTTTCAAAGTTTTGTAAACTTTTATTACATACAGGGAGCGGTCTGGTAGTTCAGTGCTTAAGGGGGGATGTACCCGATTTGGGTTGAAAAAATCGATTTTTCAAAAATATTATTTTCTGAATCTACTTTATGTTGTGTGTGAATTTCATTGTGATAGCAGTATTAAAATGCCTTTAAAAATTAAATTTAAAAAATTGTTGATCTCTGCTGTGGTAAAATTGAGGGAAGCTTATTACATGTTGAAATATCAGAAGAAAATCTTTGAACCGCATTTTCTCCGTTTCACATTTTTTGCACTATTAGAACCTTTTTCTCAAAAACTAGGTCATCTAATTCTATGAAATTTTCAGGGGCTGTTCCAGACGTGTTGCTGTCTCTATGGAACTAAAAAAATACAGCATCCTTTGATTATGTTTTGAATTATAAGGTTGTTGATTTTTGAATGTACAAAATTCAAAACTGCGTAAATAATAAAAATTAAAATAAATTAATGATTCTAGTTCAGTGGCCTTATCACCTTATTAGAAAACTACATAAAAAGTTTCACATTCATTGCTTGATTGGAATTATAGTTCTTTTAAAAAAGATAATGTCAAAAAATTAAAAATTCAAATTTGTGGCAAAATATTATATCTGCAACCTTTAATATATTTTAAAACTAAACTTCAACTACTTTTCTTTAAACAAACAAAATTTGAGACCTGTATCTTAATAATTGTGTCTATAAAAAAAATATTTACATTTCTGGGTACATCACCCCTTAATGCGCTTGCTATGAATCGATCTTGGATCGAAATCCCGGTGGGAACATGAACTTTTAAGAGTTGTGTTTGGTCATACCAGCTACACTAAGACGTTCCGTGGTTTAGGTTCCATGTTAAACTGTAGGTCCCAAAAGAAAGGAACTAGCCGCCCTACTTCTGACACAACAGGTTAGTATGCCATGTTCTGGAGGATAAATCCAACCTTCGGGTTGTGGACCAAGTTTTTATTTTAGGAAGGTGAAATAAAGGTAAAGATACACAGTTAAAAATACTGTCTATGCTTGTAGGGTGAGTATATGCTTGTAGGGTGAATATATGATTGTAGGGTGAGTAAGGAATTATATGTTGAAGGCTGGTAGAGTAAATATTTTGGCATAACATTTGACAAAAAACTCAACTAGGTTGATCACATTGGGCAGATAGTAGGAAAAGGTTCGAAAATCTTTCATTTATTGGAGAGAATGATGGGATATACCAATAAAGTAAGGGATTATTTGAATATGATGATGTAGTATGGGATCCACACTTCTGGTATCAGAAGCAGATTTTTTTTTTTTTTTGGGGGGGGGGGAATACAAAGAAGAGTTGTTAGATTTGGGAAAAGTTGAGCACAACCACAAGCTGGCAACTGATTTCTGACCTAAGAGTGTGGGAAGATTTTCTTTCATAGGTTAAGAAGTCAGGGATTGGAATAGATTTTCATGGGAAGTCATAAATAATTTACGAAAACCACTAAAGATTTTAAGACTGAAATTCGTGGTGGACAAATGTAGGCAGGTACAAGAAAGTTGAAAAATGTGTTAGTAGGGAAATTGCCATCAAGGCAGAAACTCTATCACAATTAATTAATAATGATTGTATTTTTGCCCCAGAAATACAGTGCGTTTGCGGGGAAACGCTAGCCACCTACTGTCTTGTTTACGGCATCTCACTGCGAAAGCTCAGCTCGCGCCGAACGGCAGAGTGAATGCGGGTTTACACGGTTCACTTTTTGTAATCACTCAGGATGATTTACTCGCAGCGAAAGTGAAGGTGAATCCACTTTTCATCACAAATCAACCATTAAATTTACTTCAAGATGGCAACAAACAAACTTGTGCGTGTTGGAGTGGATTTAATTTTCAGAAACCTCGCCTAAACAATTGAAACTTACATCGTGAAGAAAGTTCATTGAAGAAAGAGAAGTTTGTTGACGAGAAATTGGATCTTGTGGCGCGTACAATGGTTATTGCAGGACCAAATGGCATTTAAAAATAATCTTCGAATCTATGAATCTGGAAGTTTTGCTATCAAATTACCCACGATTAATTACGAAATAGGACACTAATGAGAAAACGTTTTCCGGCTAAACCGAAGCTAGAAACTACTCATAGGTTTCTTGCAACAGATAACTGTTTTGAAACACATTTACTTTACCTGGAAGCACAGTGTACACAACATTTTTCTTACTTTAAAACTTTAGTTAATTTGCTGGAACACTTGGGTTGGATACTTTTAATTTTCCACTTAATGTCTTCTATTGTCAAAAGTTTGAGATTAAATACTTTAATCACGTCCTCCGTAGCATTATCTCTTAAGATTTTATTTTCATAACTTTAAAATTTTGTTTTCTATAAACAGTCGTTGTTATGCATAAGAGTAGATTTAAAAATAAAGAAATGTTTATTTTTCCATTTAAAAACCATTATGTGTTGTAAATAACAACAATCAGAAACAACGCAGTATAATGCGATTTTTCCATTGTTAAGACCGATTTCTTTGCGGTTTGGACAGTATGCGACTTGAGTCTCATGTGTGAGCGTGAGTTGAATTTATGTTACGTTATAGTTTGGAACAAAGAATATTCCCCTATGATACGTATTTGACTAATAAGTCCTTTAAAAGGTGTAGAAGTAGATTTCGTCGCAAGTACCCTAGCGCTTTACAGCCAGCTAAAACAACGATTCCGTTTTTACTCAAAAAAAAAAAAAAAAAAAAAAAAAAAGAGGGTAAGAGAAAAGTGTAATCATCTGTGGCGCCAGATCATCCGATTAAAACCCTTGTGACTTCTATCTTTTGAGTAAGCTTAAGGGAAAGGTGTATGAAGGAAATCCTCACACCTTTGAAGAACTTGAAAACAATTTCGTCAATAATAATGTCCAATGAGAGAAATGAAACCCAGCGTGTGTCTTGAAACATGTTTAAAAGATTTAAAATATTTGTTACGCAAGGTAAGCTGATGAATTACGTAATATTTATATGCTTTACACATATTTTTAGATGTCTATGATGCCAAATTATCTCGAAGTAGTTGTGCGGTTGACGGACGATCATATAGGAATTGGCCGCTCACTCGCCAGGAGTGGTTTCTTCCTTGTAGTGGGTAGCGTTTCCCGGCGAACACCCTGTATTTATAACTAGCCTCGTACCCGCGACTTCGTACGCGTGGATTAAGATTTTTTTTGCCAGAATTAAATATAAAAAGTTGTTGGTAACGAAGGATTGGTCCCAAACAATATCGAGTCGGCATAATATAACAGGAAAGCTATCACTATATCATTCTACCGTCGAACCTGCCTCTTGAAGAGAATCAATTTCCAACATATTTCTGTCACTATTTGATAAGATTTCAAAATTTCATGACTACAACTGTTAATCATACTGGAAAAAATATCCTGTGCCCTTCATGCAGCTTTCCTTATAAAATTCCATCACAACGATATAGCCATATAGTCCGTAACAAAAAGACAGAGACTTACTTCCGTATTTATATTAGTATTACTGTGGTTCACACTCACATACTGACTGCGAACAACACCTGAGGGATCATTATAACGTAAAAAAGTGTACACCTACAAAATTGCAAGACTACCTACGATTTGCCTCGCATTGCACCCCTAACTTTATAATATCTACAGTTTAACATTCAATCCAAATAACCTACGGCCCAGGCCTGACTCTTACGATGAAAAACAATTTTTAAAAACCTTAGCCTTTACGGAGATTTGAACCGGAGACCACGACGTTCGTAAGCAAGCTCTTTAGCCATTAAGCCGCCAGTTCACTTCCCGGAAACACGGTCTGGAGACGTCCACATCCAACGTGTCTGTCCATCGCCGTATTTCGAAGTTATGACACAACATGTTTTATTTATACAGATAATTTTTCAACCAAATGTAGACAGTATTTTTCTCCTTGTTTCAAAGGATAAGTGTGCAAAGTTTCATCGAGATCGGATGAAAACTGTGGATTTGTATGAAGAACAAACAAACCAACAAACAAACAAACATTCATCTTTATATATAAAGATTATTGTCGGGTAGTTTAATTACGCACGAATACAAGTGAAGGGCCACGGGGAAGAACGATCATAGTCCCACATATCACAATTTCCGAAATTCAATTTTCTAAGTTACAAGTCGAATTAATTACGGAAAAATAGGTGTACAAATATTTTTAAGCTTTATTTATATTAATACATCATTTATTTTATAATCAGTAATAAAAAATGACACTAAATGGATGGA
>JARYHS010009186.1:40216031-40386419 GCA_031002005.1 Vandiemenella viatica | reverse complement strand
CGTCGTTTTGTTGAGTCGCATGGCGTAAGTTTAAAGCTTCATTGTATGGAAGCTGAAAAACATTGTGAAATGTATTCGTAACTTGTAAAAAATCAACATGAATGTTTAAAAAGTAACTAAAAATCAGCATTAATTAAATTCAGTAGTATTTGATGAGAACAGTCATATTTATTTTAGATTTCACAACAATACCTCCCATTTGTTTGGTTGTTATATCATTAACTGTATTAATTGAAATTATCAGAGCTGACGGCTAGTATATGTTAACAGATAAGAATGGGCCACAAATATAAAAAATTACGCTGCTATCAGCAATTAGTGTGGTAAGTTAATAATGATTCTTCGAGAGCAGTCTTGACAATTTACTTCAGCAAATTACGGCACACAAATTAAGTCCAAATCTCGCAAACTGCTCACTACTTTTATGAGAAACCTGTTACAGACGGACAGTAGTGATAAAAATAGGTCTCCTTTCCTCCTCGGGTTGATCCCTAAAAATAGAAACTTTTTTTTTTTTATTTTATTGGCATTTGGGCTGCGCACCCATACAGCCATGTACAGGTTACATGGATACTACAATGTTATGGGACAGCTCATATACATAATGATACAAGATCAGCTGCAGTGAGAGTGTTATCCTCTAATTAAATCTAGACATTTTATAGGAAGTGGTTCGACATGTACAGAGATAAGATATTACAGTTAGCTTTGACATCTGCGTAGGCTACTTTGCCGTATCCATGATGATACAAACTGGGGTTGTTTACAACATACATAACTTATAATTAGCTCTAATTCATACATAGCTTCAGTGAAGGAACATTGCTGTCCTAGGGAGTAGTGTGATCACACGGACAACACGCTTGATATTATAACCTTGCTTATATGTAACACAGTAAACATTAACATCGTACAGAGACCTATCTATATAATGCTGCAGATACATAAATGTGTCTATTAGATTGTAACACCAATTCTTTTCATATGTTGGTATAAAATCTTGTAAATCGCGTAGTTCTCTGTTGATAGGAGTGTGGCAGCGCTTGTGGGTAACGGGATTCCAGCTTTCGTGAGGAATCGTAGAAGGAGGTCTGACTCTGTCTTCTTCCTACTGCAACCGAACAGGAGGTGATTTGTATCCTCAATTTGGCCACATATACAGTTGGGCGTGTCCATGACGTGAATACGGTGGAGATGTTGTTTGAAGCATCCGTGGTTGAATTTGAGTCTGGCGATGCATGTGGTAAACCTGCGAGTGCATTTATACTTCTCGTACCACTGCTTGGTTGGAATCACCGGGTGTATGAGGCCATAATGGTGACCTCTGGTCGTGATAGATTTCTTCCACTCCATATTCCACTTAGATAGTGCAATGTTTTTGATGAGACATACAGCGTCAGAATAGGGAATCTTGTTATTGTCTGTTATACCGCTACGTGCGGCTTGTTTTGCGTACCGGTCCGCCATCTCGTTTCCACGGAGGTTACAGTGAGCTTTGACCCATTTGAATTCTACTGATTTGTTGGAGCGTTTTAATTCTTGGACTACATTCACGATGTCGTACACACGTTGATCATTGTGCCATTTACTGTGGTGGTATTTTAGTGACATCAGGGCCGATCTAGAGTCCGATAGGATTACAAAGGCTGTGCTTGGGGAGTTTTTGGCGTAATTGAGTGCTTCAAGTATGCCCCTTAGTTCTGCAGTCATGATGGAACATTCCGCAGGAAGCTGGAATAGTCCCTTCACGTCAAATTTTGGAGTGAAGAAAGCACATCCTGTCGCGTCTGGGAGCTTAGATCCGTCCGTGTATATGTGTTCCGTTTGGGGACGATTGTACAGAAATTGGTACACATTTGTTCTGTGGCTTTCCGGCTGGGGCGTCGCTTCCATATCTATAAACACTTCCAATTTTGTGACGGTGCTCCAATACGAGGCCTCATAGGATGGCATTTTTGTGTTTTGTCGAATGCTCGTACATATCTTGTAGGATTCTAAATATTCCGCCGCAACTGGAGGCGTTTTTTTCTTTACCCAGTAGTTGGCAGTAAGGCATTGCATTGCGAGATTCGTGAATTGCATTCATCAGACTACTACCAGCATATTGGCTGTGTTTGAGGAGGAATTTCGAGCTAAGAAGGCTCCTGCGGATGTTTAGCGGGGGTTCGAGTGCCTCGACTAAAAGCGCGTTCGTGGGCGTCGATTTCATTGCGCCTACACATGCCCGGAGAGCCTTATATTGGGCTTTGTCCAGCTCTTTGAGTAGGGTTTCCGATGCTGACCCATAGCATATACATGCATAGTCGAAGTGAGGGCGCACCAAGGATTTGTATATCCTTAATAATATTGCGGGGTGGCCACCCCACTTGATGCTGGCTATTGCTCGAATGAGATTGGTGGCCATATCGCATTTCTTGATTATGTTTTTTATGTGAGTTCCCCATTTGAGTTTGTTGTCGATCCATACGCCCAAATATTTCACCGTGCTTTTTACGGGGAACGTGAAGGGTCCTAATTTTATATCGACCCTTGCGGGCATTCTATGACGGGTGTATATGGATACGGCCGACTTCGTAGGTGATATGTCAAAGCCATTGTTGAACAGCCATTGTTTGAATTTATCCATTTCCGACGACAGCTTCCGGAGGCATTCTTCCCATGAGTCTCCTATTATGAATATACAAAGATCGTCGGCGAATTGGAGGATGATGATACTGCCACTCATAGTATGGTGGAGGTCACAAGTGTACAGGTTAAATAGCAGCGGCGCAAGAACGGAGCCCTGAGGCAGTCCTCGATTTGTTTTCCTGGATGCCACAGGGGAACCTCCCCGCGATACTACAAGCCACCTGTCTGAAAGCAATGCCAATAGATTTCCCACAAAGACTTGTGGGATCCCTAGGTGGCGAAGTTTCTTAGCTAGGATCGGAAGGGATACATGGTCATATGCGCTGTTTATATCGATGTATGCGGCGATCATAAATTTGTTTTTGGCTAAGCTGGAGTGGATTTTCGTTGTCAGGTGTGCTAAGATATCCTCCGTGCCTTTACCTCTTCTGAATCCGTACTGTGTTTCAGGGAGGAGCGAGTGATGCTCTAGCCACCATTCCAATCTCTGTTTGATCATGCGTTCCAGGATTTTGTTGGTACACGACAGTAAGTTTATGGGTCTGTAGGAGTCCACCCTGTGACCGTCTTTCCCTGGCTTCCTCACGGGAACCACCCGCGCTGTTTTCATCTCCTTAATTTGAATTCTATTCGCCCAGATCCTGTTCAGAATACTGCACAACTTTGTTTTTGCCGAGACTGGCAGGTTCCTCAGCATGGCGTAATGGATGTTGTCCGGACCTGGCGCTGTGTCAGATCCATTTAGAGCAGAGTTGAGTTCGTTGAGTTGGAACGGGTGCAGCAGGAAGTGCGTCTCAAGCGCCTTGGGTTGTTCAAGGTTGGGTTCCACCCAAGCCGGGGTTAAGGAGGTGAGGATGTTTTCCAGGATGTCGTTTGTTATAGGAGAGGTTCCAGTTGCCGGGGAGGCTGAGTGCTTTAATTTCCTCAAGTTGTGCCATATTTCAGGTATGGGCGTATCTTTGTTGAAGGATTCGCAGAACTCGTTCCATTTATCTCTTTTCTTCCTCTTGACTATCTTCTTGACGCTAGCCTGCGCTCTGCAGTGGGCCAGGTAGTTGTCCAGCGTGGGGCAACTTCTAAATGCACGTAGCGTGTCTCTGCGTCGTTGCACCGCTTCCCTACATTCGTTGTCCCACCAAGGTATCCGTTTGTTCTTCAGAAAGTATACAGGTTTCTGGGCCGGAATGGAAGCTTTAGCAGCTTGATTAATATCGTTTATCAAAAGGCGGTAATCCGACGCAGCATCAGCTCCGCACTCCCAAGTTGATGTGAGTCGTTCCAAGCCAATTTCAAATTTTTCCCAGTCAGCCTGATGAATTTTCCATTTGTTGGTAGGGAAGATGAACCGTGGCGCTGAGGTGTCAGAACTGAAGCGGAGTAGGATGGGTAGGTGGTCAGATCCCATCGTGTCTTCGACTATTTCCCAAGAGATGTCCATGGCTATATTCGCCGATACACAAGAAATGTCTACTGCAGAAGGACCCTGGCCTGGCGCATTGATCCTGGTGGGGTCGCCATTGTTCAATACAACCATGTCTTCTTCCTCTAAAATAGTAGCTATAGTGTTACCCATTTCGTTTGTACTTGAACTTCCCCATAGAATGTTATGGGCGTTTAGGTCTCCTAAGAGAAGGACCGGTTTCGGTAGGGGTCTGAGGAGGTTCGTGATGGCTGCTTTCGATAACTTCTTGTTCGGTGGTCTGTACATTGATACGATGGTGACCTCTTTCTTGCTGAGACGGATTCTAGCGGCACATATATTAAATTCCGTATCTTCCGTGCGGAGGTGTATTGGTTCATAATAAATAGAGTTTCTAATTAGTATGGCAGAGCCCCCGTAACCATCAGGACGATCTGATCTAATGGAATTATACCCCTTAAATAAAAATCGTTCACCTGGTTTCAGCCAGGTCTCACTGATGGCCATGACGGCCACCTTATTCGTTGAGGAGTATTGCAGCAAACTCTCTTTGTTGGCCCTGATGGATCTTGCATTCCATTGAAGGATGATCTCGCACTGCGGGGCTGTTCCGAGGTTTCTAACCGGAGCCGCCATTGTCTATCCCGCTTATGGACAGGGAACGGAGCAGTAGTTGTTTTACATTAGGGGCGTATAGGGAAGGATCCAGCGACTGGTTTCCTACCAGTTGATTTATCACACACATTATTATTTCAAACATTTTGTTGACCGAGGATTCGGTAGATGATAAGTCAGAATGGTTATTTTCCGGATGGGGAGGGTATGGGTTGCGGACGATCGGTTCGATGTGCCTATTGTATGGAATCCAATAGTTTTTGTAGGACCTGTCTACCCCACTGCTTGTGGTTCTGCCCGCTTTTCTCTGACTTTCAGAGCTAGGAGGGTGAACTTGGTTCCTGGCCGGAAAGGATGGTAGGGAGTTCTCCAGGTCAGTGGGGGTGTTTACCAGCGTAGGAGTGGCCTGTGGTATCTGCGCCTGTTGGGGAGGATAAATCGGGACGTTAGGTGGGGCGGTTGTAGGATTATGCTCTGCTATGTTCCAACCACTTTGGTCATAGATTCCTTCGTGGGTGGCCATGATAGGAGATTGCATGTTCGCTCTTCCTAGGCTCGCCGCCATACTGGCGTACGATGGGATGGTGATTTTCTCTAGAGCTTGCTTATAGCTTAGATTTTCCTGGGCCATCACCTGTTTGATCTTCTTTTGTTTGACGTATTCGGGACAATGTCTGTCGAAGGATGGATGACCGCCGCTGCAGTGGACACATATTGGAGTACTTTGGTTCAAACATTCTGTTCCATCATGTGGATTTGTGCAAAAGGGGCATCGTTTGCTGCTTCTGCACTGATTGCTGGGGTGCCCAAAGCGGAGGCAGTTAAAGCACTGCATTACCGGCTTAATATAGGGTTCTACAGGACATCTCACTCCATGTATATAGACATAATTGGGGCGCCTCTGAGCTTTGAAAGTTAGGAGACATACCGGAAGCGGGATTTCCTTCGTTTGCTCATTTTCTTTCGATTTTCTGATAAACCTCTTGACCTTCACTACTTGATATTCACACCTCACAACCTCCATTATTTCTTCCTCTGATATTTCGGTCATGACATTTCTAATAATCCCTTGCTGTGTAATGAGAGAGAACGGAATGTAGGCCCTTAGGCCATTTCGCTCCCAAACAGAACTCATGATCAGGCTGTTGGCCGATGCTGCCGACCTCATTTCAATCTTGACGCGATTTCGCCCAGCAGGGGCTATCTGGATTATGTTGTTACCTATATCCTGGCTGAGGGAGTACATGATGCGGCCGATAGCCATTGGGTGGATGCGTCCAATGTTTTTGTCCTGACTTTCTATATACACGTGGTAGGGACCTAGATCATAGCTTTCATAATGTGCTGGCGCCGCCCCATTTACCTGCAGGATGTTGTTTTCGGTGGCTGTTGCTGGCTGCTGTCGCTGTGCATGTTCCGGCTGCGATGCGTCCATACTCATGTCAGCTGGTGGCGGAGGATGCCGTGAGGAACGGAGAACCTTGCTGCTTCCGCTGCTGGCGCCGGTGCCGATGTCGTTTGCGGAGGCGAAGGGGCGTTTCTGCGGTATATGTGCTACAACTTCATCTTCTCTTCTCGATTGCTGGTCACGTTGGATTGAAGTAGGATTGAAGATTGCTGGTGGAGTGTTTACAGTATTGAGAACTGAGCTGACCGCGTCCATGGTTGCACTCGTATCACCGCTATTGCTCTGCGATTGGAACTGCACATGGCTGCCACTAGTGTTGTCTTCGTCTGCTGGGGCTATGATTGTCTCACCATTTGCCTGGCAGAGTGTCGACGGCTGGAGCTGGAGCTGGCCGCCTTCGCCATAGTCCCCGCCGTACATGACGGCGGCAGGCTATATTGAATTAGCAGATGTGTGTACTTGGTAAACTATTGCACTATTTCACCACGAGGGTGGGAAAATACCCACGGTGAACTAGTCCGTAGTTCCGGGAAAACACTGCCCGGAGTCCGCGAAGCACTTAACCGCACACAACGCTGATCCGCGAGTATAAGGAAGTTTACACTACGAGAGCTCAGACTCGACTGAAAAATAGAACTTGTAATGAGACGCTAGTGTACGGATAGAAACAGTTCCCATATTTTGCGTAATCAACAGTGAGAGGCGGTTGACGGTGCATCACAACAGAGTGAGGAAGAAGTGCTCCTGGCCGAACTCACTGAGATACTCCATGTCTAGAGTTCAATAATATTCAATATAGCTGAGTAATCTCGAGTAATTTGAAGTAATATCACTCCCATTTAGAGATTATTACAAACTTCAGACCAGATGAGAAAAAATATAAGGCTAGAGAAATTTTTTCCAGCAGTTTGAAGTCAGTCCAGTGATTTCACGCAATTTCAAATCCAAATTTGCGTCGAATCTAAACCACCTGTTACTATGGATGGTAATTTATTATTTTTGTTCATCTGTCGTTGCTTCCGCTTCTTGTATCACTAACTGTTCCATATGTCCGATGATTTTCTCTCAGCTCACATCAACTGATAAAACGTTTTGCAGATTTTTTCCCCAGTCTGTATACACCTAAATTACGTACCACATAATTCCTTTTGTTCCGTAAAACAAAATATGGTCTCAGTGATTAGTATTTTGAATACATTCTTTTTTTCACTTATGGCTTTACGCCTCGTCGACATCGAGGTCATTAGAAGCAGGATGGGACTGAGGACAAGGAACGGGAATGAATTCGGCCATGCCCTTTTAAAGGAAGCATCCCGACATTCACCTGGAGTGATTTGGGGAAACCATGGGAAACCCAAATCTAAATGCCCGGACGGGGATTCGAACAGGCGTCCTCCCGAATGCGAGGCCAGAACGTAAACCGCTCACCCACCACGCTCGGTGAATACATTCAATGTTCCTTTCTCGACAGCAGTGTTGTATTCGCCGCGGGGACACACGCACAAATACATAAACACACACACAAACAAATACATACACACAAACACACATACATACACACAAACACACTAACAAACAAAAAATACACACTACTACACTAGCAAACAAAAAAATACACACAAACATACATACATACACACAAACACACATACAAACACACTAACAAACAAAAACATACACACACAACTACACAAATGAACACAAACATAGAATAAAAAATAAAAAATGAAAGCAAAATCACCAAAATATCCCAATTTCCAAACAGATCCTGTAGTAAGAAAATATGAGAAATCAGTTTTAAGTATTGTAATCCACTTTCAACAGTCCATCAAACTTAATATCTGTTTCTAGTGACAACAGGCAGCTGACATTTTCGAACAGAAAGCAGGAAGCACCGCCGAGAAGACATTCAGGGCGTGAACCACATAAAGTGACCTGGAACCCTCTCCCTGAATAATTCATTGAGCCGTCTTAACTCACAATAGCCCATTCTATATTTTATTCACTAGTAATCAAAGCAACTGCAAACTCATCGTTATGAATAGCAGCTGCTCCGGTTTCAGTGAGTGCTTTGTCTTGAGAGAGATCTGGCTGAGGATTGATTTCCTGTTTGAATAAGAGTCACTGGATAACGCTGTGTCGCACAAGGTGTTGTGTTCACGCCATGTACTTACGACATAGTGACAGATCATGAAGTTGCTTGGCCTCTTTGTTCATAAGTCAGCAACGACACTGGTAGCTCAGTGGTTAAGATAATGCCTATCACAATTCTGGTTTCTGGGGTCAAATCCAGGTGGTAACAGCTGCTCTTGATCAAATGAGACATGTCAGAATGCAGCATAATTCGGATTCTACGCTTAACTATAGGTCCATCCACGTAAAAGCCAGAACGTGAGACCATAGAAATTTATTTCATTCACGCATAATGAAATTTTTTTTAGTATTCTGGACAAATTTCGTATTTATCACAAAGTGAACAGATTCGAAACGAAGTATTTGTCATACGACATGTAATTTTTTATTGGTACTATAAAGGCTTCACGATTGATCAACGCCGTGGTCATTAACGCTAGCAGAAGATTTGGCGCAAGGAAGAGGAAAAAAATTAGCCATTGCATTTTGAAGAAACTATTCTGGCATATGCTTGAGAAATCTAACACACTTCCTCTCCAATGATAAGATCCACCGGTAGAATCTCACTCATGGTTGGTATATCACAAAAATGTAAAATCAAAATTTCGAACAAAGGATGTTCAAAGGTTAACCCTTATTTGCTCATTAAGTATTCCATGTCTTCGTCACTGTATGCCACATATAGGTTTTACCTGGTACATGTACTAGTCACGTTCCCCACGTATAAGTATACCTGCTCTTGTGATTCCTCTTCTTTCATAAATTTGGTCCCATCTCGTTTGAATACCGTAGAACTCTGCATGAGAAGTGGAACCAGGATAAGGAAATCGGACAATAATAATTTGCTCTCAACGCTGCGGTCAGTTATTTAAACTTAGAATATTACTTTATTTACGATCATTTCGTAATGTTTCACACTAATTCTTACAAGCACTTTCCTTCACAATCTTATGTTCATGCAACTCTTTCATTGTCCTATTGGATACTGCACAAATTAATCATTCTTTTTCGCGCACACACTATATACCACTCTCAAAAATAATCACGTTCTCTTACTTCTCACTTTTCAAAGATACTCAGACTCACTCACTAGTTTAAACGAAATACATTATCTCCGAAATATTAACAAAACAATTTGTATTACATATCCATAAAACTTTAAGGATCAAACAAATAAATTAAACATGGAACGCATTATAAATGAAAATATTAAATAACAAACCATCAGCTCTGTGTGAAAGGACACTATGTTTCCTGACTGAGTTCATATGAAATATGTAGTTAGTCCTCCATTTGATCTAACGACATTTCCTTTTTATAAAATTTTCTTTGGGAGAACGGTAATCTACACATGGATAACCCATGACGATAAAATTCAACTTCCATAGTTAATACTGATATATTAGTATTAGGTAAATAAAAAAAGGATCATATAGTCGTAATGACCTGGTAGTAGGGTTTTTATTGGCTCCGTGTTCCGCTCTTATCGTAGACAACTGAACCTAACCCTGTAATTCTACTGGGTACAGGGGACCAACAGTTTACCGGGGAATCCGAACCACAGAAGCCTTCAAATTACAAGCAAGCTATTGAAGTTCGTGTTTAGGGCCTTTGGAAATTACCGCCGAAACGGGGATTCTAAAAGCGGACCTTCCTGTAAAAAAAAAAATTAAAAAATAAGATAATTCTCAGGCGTGTTAATTTTCCCACGTGCTATTAAAGACTTGAATTCTGAAGTGCAAGGCACTTTACCGCGCCGAATACAACAAACTACAAAGCTCAGACGCAGATATAAATGTCGGTACTGTGGTAGAAAAAAAAGGTAAGACATCTATTAAAGCGGTTACAAATCAAAGTTGACTTAGAGACTTGAGCGTCTTCATTTAAAGAAACGCAAGTCATCGCACGCCGATACATCAAGGGGAGAAAAGGCAAGCTCGTGTGTATACTTGTGATAGATGTTCCACCCATAAGCTCCTCGAAATCACTCCCCCATCCTCTAAACGGGGCGCACGACTTGGCTTCACTGTACAGTCGCCGCCTATTCAATTAAATGCTTGAGTGTAATATAATTCCAGCGGAAATTCTCAAACCATTACCAACACGAGACCGGTAATCGAACTCACGATTACGTTCGTCAGTAGCGGCCCGGCAACGTATCATTCATTGCACAAAGAAAGCTCTCGCGCCTAAGAACCGGCCACTCAGCAATCCAAAGACTGGTCGGTCCCCCGCATTGTGCGTGCATAGCAAGTGTTTGGCGGCTACCGAGAGCTTAGTCCAAGTCCCTTTGTCGGCGTGGCTCACGTGAGTAAAAGGTATCACAGTTGTAAGTCAGGCTGGCTTAACACTTCAGTGTCCGTACAGTCATGCACACAAAAGTTGGCCGCATCTGGAGAGAGGTCATTTATTCTCCAGGCTATCAGCTTTACGTCAACTGCGCCCCCACTCCTAACTCGAGCTCCGTATATCAGGCCTGTTGTAGAGTGGTTTCAAGAACTTGCTGTTAAGTTTTACAAACTAGCGCAAAACTCAGCAAACCCCCTAATAAAAGAGCTAGGGAATTATCCAACTGGCCTAGGACCCTACGTCGGACCCATGGCTCTCATGACGAACTTTTAGACACACCGAGCCTAGGAAAGACAAGTAAGAACGCCAAAACTGACGACACACCTACAGCCAGGATATGACTTATCTAACAAACTTGGAGGAAATGTCTAACGACAAAGCCTTCAAAACCCTCTGCCGGAAACTAACAGGCAGTAAATTGGCGTGGCTGCTGGTCCCTAGTAACACGAGTAATTTGGGTAAAAAATGGAATTTGATTGCAGACCGACACCCTATCCCGATTTTAATCGTTTACTCTTCATTCTCTTAGCACTTCGGCATGAAGACAATAATGAAGAAAGATGTAATAGAAGAAGAAAGAGAATTTTGTTTTTCAGTAAACAAAATGACAACTTATGGTCTAAACAAGTACAAATTCAAAATCGGAATAACACTAACTAAAGTAGCATTCTTCAAAAAGAGATATTTTAAGATTCAAACACTAAGCTAGTATTTTAAAAGTGGTATATATGAAGCATATAACAGTTTGTGAGAGTGAAACTGGTAGTGAAAAATACTAGAAATGGGGAAAAATTGAAGCCTTCTAAATATGGTGCTGTAGAAGAATCTTGAAAATTAAATGAACGAATAAACTGCAAAATAATAATGCTTTTAAAATGATTGAGTGGAAATAAGTTTGCGTAAGTCTTTTACAGAAAGAAGGAAGAGGATACTGGGTCACATTTAAAGTACGAGGAATTCATTAAATCTGTTATAGGAAGAAACAGTGGAACTTAAAAAATGTAGAGGAAGGGAAGGATATATCAAGATGTTAATTCAGTATCGGTGTATAAATTTTCATTGGTATTTTGAAATTAAGAGATTAGCTCAAGATATTAAGAACAGGAGGATATAACTCAAATGGCACCAGCTGTATGATATTAGTAGCACCTCATCTGCTTGGAAGTGTATTATGATTAATCGTTTTCTTTAATATTACTAATAAATATTCCATATAAGACTACGTCCTATACCAAACATATCTTGGTACATTACCTTTTCTTAGATCAATCAATTCTGCTTTAAAATAGAAATTTACATGTTAAAGTAGGAACTAATTGTATTTTCATTGTGATCTTTGGTTAATTTCATAATACTGGGCCTACTGCATTTGACTGAAAGATTTGACTTACCTTTGCCCATTACGTTTTAAAATTATTAATTTTTTAATAAAAGATTTCATTTCATCTTTGGATATTGGTTTTGATTTGTCTATTCCATTCTGCTTTAAAACAGAAATTTGTATATAAGTTAGCGACGGAATGTTTCTTCGTTATAATCTTTGACAATATTATAGTTTCTTTTTAGTTTCTAGGTCTGTCAAAGGATTTGAATGACTGTGGGCCATTTACTACACTTGGTTAGGTTGGGGTAGATTTATTAAAGCATCTTAAATGATTTGGGTAAGGGAGGAGCCTTCAATGTTTCAACGAACCAGAAAACTACATAAAAGAAAAGAATGCAGTACTTTAAATACAGTTAGTTAAAAACATCAAACAATTTTTATTTTAACATATAAATTGTATGTTATACTTTTTTTTTAATACTGCAACCTATCAACAGATCGGGTTACCGATATATACTTTTTTAATTTAGTAATGTTAAGACAATCTGAGAAAAAGAAAATATAATCTTTTATTTTCACCTCCGCAAGCTGCCAAAGGAATTGTATGTCAATGTAGAAATTACTAGAAACTTTTTTTAAAAAAATGTTAAGAATTGATTTATATTTTCTGCTTCGAAACTATTAATTTGTAAAGTGCACCTATTTTTGCATTTTAAACTGAACATACGTTTTGCGTAATTCACCACGCTCTTGAATTTATCTCTGAAAAGGAGTGTATACGATTTATGTAAAAAGCAAAGAGTATAGGTGGTCTATGAAGTAGGAGTCTCTTTGGTGTTGGCGAAATGCGAATTGATAATAACAATTCCCAAAGCAACCATTCGTTTTTTGCGGTATAAAAACTATCCTATGTTACTACCCAGGCTTTATACTATGTACTAAACTTCTTTTAAATCTGTCACTAAGGCATGACTGAACCAAATAATCCAAGCATCAATACATGCATCCATCCCAACTTTATCACTTTTAATATTACATTACCAAGCGTTTTCGTAAAGTTCTCTTAATGCTTGAATTTTTGTTGAGTATCATATTAACGGTAAAAGGCTAAATCCTGATTAGAGCAGCACGTTTCTTTACAAATCAACTGCTGGAAGCTTCTCCTAGAATATAAAAAATAAGCAAACAAAACTAAAATACATATTTCACTCATTTAAAAAAAGAACACGGAGAGCCATTCATAGTTCTGTATTTTCTGATCTCACATTAATTCATTAGTATTTTGGGTATCCACGCAGTATGGACGACATAAGACAAACACAGCACTTAATCAAAATTACCCATATCTGACACCGGACTCGAATCGCTGATCCTTAGTACGGGAAGGCAACGGTCTACCCCACGGGGACATAACCGCCTTCTGGTGGACGTTGAAGAGATGATAGGGGACTCTGAGGACCAACCGTGACCTTCCTGCTTTCCATCGTTATATCCGGCTTTAAGAGATGCCATCAAAAAAGTTTTTAATCGTATGCCCATGATCATATATAGACAAAAGAGGTATTCGTGTAGTCAGCAATTTTCCAGATAAGCGAAAAAAATATTGTTAATAGTGGAACGTGGCGATTTAAGACTGCTGGTGACAAATATCGCACCAAATATCGAAAAATTAGTCTTATTACAGCAAGCTAAGCCCTCTAATTAATAATATTTATTCATAAAATGTATTTGCTAATCAAACTGCGAACAACACACCTATATTGTTAATACGTTTTAATAAAGCACTTTTAGAAATCTGTTCTTGATTTTCTTTTTATCAAATTGTTCACTTTACATAATCACTGTTTCAAAAAGCGAGTTACGAACAAAAAAAAATTTTTTTGTAGGACTTTGGAACCTTTGGCGTGGCACGTACACTATCCGGAACATTAAGTCATAAGTTCAACATATTCTAGTTTCAAAACTCTATATTGTTTATAGATTTATTTTGCACCGTACTTTTCTCGCAGACCAAAACAAAAGTTACAAAATCATTTCTTACTGTCCTCATAAGAAATGCTGCATTGATCAGCTTAAACATTATGACCACCTACTTACTTGGTTCACCTTTCGAACGCAATAAAGAAGTGATTCGGCGTAGCAAGGATTCTAAAAGTCCTTGGTAGGCTTCCAGAGGTATCTGTCCCCACATTTGTACCCACAGATCACCAAATTCCCTTCGGTTTTGGGCGCGGCGCCTGAGAATCAGCATTTCGGAAACGGAGAGGCTGGTCGGCTGTTCGCGTGCTACTGTAGTGAGCATCTATGGAAAGCGTTTGAAGGACGGTGAATCCACGATTAGGCGGCAATGTGCTGGACACCCACGCCTCCGGAGGTCGGAGGCTCACCCGTTCTGTAAAGCAGGATAGGAAGTGATCTGTGGCAGACCTGACGGAAGAGTGTAATTGTGGTGCTTTCAGAGGTGTTTCAGAGCCCAAGAATCACTGGTACGTAATTTAAGGGATTTCCGTGACCTGTGCGTAGAAATCTGGTGTCAGATACCTCTGGAAGCCTACCAAGGTCTTGTAGAATCCATGCTACGCCGAATCGCTGGTTTATTACGTTCGGAAGGTGGATCAATATGCTGGTAAGTAGGTGGTCATAATGTTTTTGCTGATCAATGTGCATCACCAACTGTTGACATTGCGTTAGGAAATGTCAAAGGCTGCTGACGCCGAATTTGCTTGTACAGGGCGTTAATTCGATGGAGTACTCGCCAAGTTGTCCTCCATCTGTATTCCCTCCATCTGTACTGTTGGTAGATTTGACAATTGCTCCTGCAGCGTTACTTTTATACTCCGGGATAAAGTCAGCAGCACGAGGGACAAGTGGATATTGTGGGTGGCTGTGGTTGGCCTGCGGCGAAGGCGCCCCGGCCAATGGCTGTGTTCTCGATCAGCCGTGCGTGTAATTACAGCGGGGAGGGACCCAGAATTCAATTAAATGAGGCGGGCATCTGGTTGGCTTCGGAAGGGGAGAAAGCATGGCCCCAGCAGCTCTCGCAATATCATCTCCGCAACACAGCCATCATAGCCACTTACAAGTAACCGCAACTCCATAAAACACAAGAGAACAGATCTGTCTCGACCCCGTATGAGAGCAGTTTCGGAGATACCGGAAGTGTAAAAGAGTTTGGTTTCTTAGATTTCCATTGTTGTTTCTCTGCTTTCTGGTACAGATCTCTAGCTCCTGAATAGAATAAATGGCAGACATCAAATTTGAATAACCTATGTGTTAGGTTGACCCAAAATAGAGCAGCGTATCTAAAATTCTGAAAAATAATATATTCTGGAAGGACTCCATAAAAGTAAATGGAGTCAAAAATATTTACTATGCCAGCGTTATTAAGAGCTAGTCAAGATTCTGTTTACTATTTTATTTTATTTTTTCAGTGGAAAATAAAGTTGTGAGTGGCCAGCAAAGTTTCAACATTGTACCATTCTTGTTACGTGGTCTATCTTAAACCCCCATTACGCAGGAATCTGAAATCTGTTTTCAGTATCAAAGAGGCCTTGTACAGAAGGTCTGAGATGAAAGGTACTGGCCGTTCTACCTCTGACACAATGGCTTAATATGGCTTCTTCTGGAAGATCCAAGCAACCCTCGTGTTGCGGACTAAGTTAGATTATATTTATTTATACGTATATTAATTACCCTATAGTTAAATAGCGGACATGGAAAAGAGTTCTAAAAAAAAAAACAGTAGTGTAGCCGGTCTCACTGCTGAACCGATGGAGCTCACAAATAATGAAGTGTGCACGAAACAAACATTTGTTTATCCGCATTACAGTCGAAAAAGAAGAAATTTTTATTCGACTAAAATGAAAGTTCTTGGTCCAAGAAGAGAGAGAGTTTACGATTTACCGAAACAACCAAATGCAATGTGCAGCTGATAGCGAAAGAATCTTGAGAGTTATGATATCGGTATTGATCTGATAAAATTTGACACTTTTTAGCGTAGCTTTCAGCTGCCAATGGTCACAGCTTACAAAATTATCTTGAAACACTTCGCACAGTAACAACATATTCGCTTAACATTATTTTGTACTCACCGAATAATAATTATTAAAGGATTCTAGTCCAATCGAAACACCTGATAACGAGACAAGACAGAAGAATACCATCAGTAAGTGAGAGATAAAGAAACTGAGTTGGGAATCACTGGAAGATAGGAGATGGGCTGAGAGAATGTATAAAGCGTATATTGATTATAAAGCGTGGATGGAAGGGAAGTGATAACTATGAGTACTAGCTGGCTCTTGGTTTCAGGCATAAGCGAATGGGAAAAATTTCTTCTAAGGTAGACCAGTCCGGGACTAAAATAAATTATCAAAGCATGTGACGAACACTTTACCAGACATCCTGAAAGAATTTAAAATTAAAATTCGTATAGGGCGCAAGTAGGTAGGTGGTTATAATGCATTCGTGTATTTTAAGATAAAAAATGTTATCATGTAGGCCTAAAGGAAAAGCAGTTTGTGGGGATATTAAAACTGCCGCATATGACCAACATGAATTAAATTAAACGATATATACATCATTTAATTTAGTATGAAAGGATGCCAACATGATTCAAGCTTTCATTTTCTTCTGATACTAAGTTGTTTTAATATTTGTACTACTTCTAAAACTTTCAGGTATCTGGTATTAATATCTAAACAAATTCCAATGCTATTTTGGTTAGTAATCATAATTTATAGATTGTTGACATGTAATTTCGCAACGATTCAGCCATTGTGGAATTTTTAGCCATTATTTCGATGAAGTTCTTAATCGCGTCCTCTTCCAAATTCTGGATTGTTTGTTTACCAATTTTAAACCACTCATTGTTGATGACGAAAACCAGTTTAGCGATTTAATTGAAAATATATGATAGGCATTGGTTTTCTAGCCTACTGGTTCATTTTCAGGATGTACTAATATTGCAGAACTCGTTACCTGTGTTTTAAAGTAATTATTTCACTGCAAAAATCTTCGGAGACTATTGTTCGGAGTAACACGAAAGTTTCAAAGAATAAATAAAACTTAAGTCATCTGTACTTATATGAACTTGTCAGTTTTAACGAAGTTATTTGTTGTCATATCCAGATACTTTTATAAATCAGAAACACTTCGATGAAAATGTAACTCAACTGGCGACCGATTTACCTGCAATCAAATCCACTGCAGTACAAAATGAGAGCTTATTCACAAATTATGATTCAGCCGAAAATGTCAGTACCTAACTAATAGAAATATGGCTATTGAAAATTATCGAACTCTCGATCCCTTCTCCCACCATCATAGAGAATCAAATACAACAAATTTTCACTGGCTGTTATTTTAATACAAGTGAATGTATTTGTATTCGATGTCTTCTAGCTGCAGTGGTATTTTAACTTCTTGGATAAGGAACGAACCATTTCTCAAGATAATTTGGAGCTTTTCCAACGAGAGTAATGACTTCTACCTCAAAACATTGTGGGCCAGGGATCAAAAGCGATTTTTCATCATCTGGGCCAACGTAAAAGTGCGGCATACATATCAGAGACTATTGCGTATTTTTCCAGTCAGATAAATTCAGATGGAGGCATGAAGCCACAATTAAGTGTCGATGTGCTAGTAATAGCCTCTCCCGTGAGAAAGAAAAAGATTTAATTCTTTTTGTACACTGATTGTAAATTTCCCATGTTAACCTGAAATTAAACACAGTTTTCTACGACCACAACTAGTAAAACAACGCCGTCGTACGGGTTAGCGTACCAACTGGATTAATTTTCACAGTAAAAAGAGAGAGAGAGAGATATCGTTCACCTCGTTGATGAAACAAGTAGTTCTCGTGTTCAATCAGCTTTGTGATCTCTGTAATGACGCCAATCATGTTCTCGTTGAACAGGAAGAGCCCGCGCTTCCGACTCCCAGCGAGGCTCGACTGCTCCGTTACGTCGCACCCTGTGTTTACCTTAATTGAACCAAATTCTTCTGATCACCGAACACCAATAATTGATTACGCTTGTTCGGCCTCCTGTGAGAAGTTTTCATTCCGCTTCCGGCCGCCAGAACTCTCCGAATCGGTTCTATTGTTTCACAGGATCGCAGCAGTGAAGAACAGTCTGAGGATTTGCTGTGAAATCTTTCTACTGTTATATACATGAAAAGTAAGGTCATTCAGTGTTTCGAAAGAGAAAATATTGAGAGTGGACCAAATCTTAAATGTAAATAGATTTTTTTAACTGCTTAACGTCTCTCAACAGCGAGGTCTTTAGAGACGGGAAAGGATGGGCGCAATGAATGGGAAGGAATTCGGTCATAGCCTTTTGAAGGATGCATCCCGGCATTTGCCTGGAGTGATTTGGGAAACTATGTAAAACCCAAATCTGGATGCCCGGACGGGGTATATAGATGCAGTAATTATGTAGAGCGGTCTGGTAATTCAGTGATTCAGGCGGTTGCTCTAAAAATTCAGGGTTCCTGGTTCATATCCCAGTTGGGTCAGGAATTTTTAACAGTTCCGCTTATCGTATGAGATGCACCAGGGTGATCCGTCGTTAGCATTCCAACTTAAACTGTAGGTCCAACCAAGGAAGAGACGGAATGCGCTGCAAATCGAATCTCTATAACCACCAGGTTCAGAGACTATACGAATTTTCTTTCGCAGGAAATAGTGAGAGTAGAAACAAGAAATGTAAACGAGATATTAAACCAGATTGGAATGATAAAAAACAGTGTTTTTCCAAAATGTGTAGATTTTTAGTCTTGATGTAGGAACAGAGGAATTTTCTAATTTTTACTATACGAAAAGTGAAAATTTTGGAGGCAGAAATTAAGACATCTTGAATTATTTTAAATTTGATTTTATAAGATGATGTCGAAAGCTCAGAAGTCAATGTATGAAATGGAAATTGAATGGTAATGCAAGATGAAGAAAATATTTACAGGAAAATCAACAACAAAAAAAGAGATAAGACGGAAAGCCATATTATGATACGTATTTGTGTGGCTATTTTCTTAACAGTGGTATACTTAAATGGGGCAACAGTTTCACAAGAAAAAAGATTACTTCCAGAAGATTGTAAACAAATATTTTACCAGCCTTCTCAAATTTTTAACACTTCTTTATAGAATCAGTAATCAAATTAGAATAGTAGCAACAGAAAAAATAAAACAAAGCAAGCGAGTAAGTTTAATGTATGCTCGGAGCAAATATCACTCTCGGAGCAAAGGAACGGCTAGGGAACATTGCAGAATTAGCTTTGAATAACTCATTAGGAATTAATGCGGGTAATCAGCGGCTGTGACCCAAATGCTGCGCAAGCAGCGGGGAATAATGATCGTCTGGGAGGCATTATTAGGAGCGAGATTAAGGGCGGCCCGCTTTCTCCGCGACGTTCATTTACATGTAATGCGGGACTCCGATCCGACATGCCGCCATGTGGCGGCGTAGTTCCTCCGATTCAGGAGCAGACGGATGTACGGATGCGGATGCTAAAGTCGAGAGTACGACTGTGAAATATATTCATGTTATACGCTACGGTTTATTCGAGCTCAAATTAAAATGCTCGAAAGAATAACTTATAAATCCACCTGCCGACAAGAACCTTCTAGAATCATATACACGTGTATAACTGTAAAGATAATTTCTCTACAACGATAACATAAATGCGATAGAACAAGATAGGATAGTATAGCTTTGCATAATCTTGACGGATGTGCAGCCTGATTCTCTCTTTAACACATGTAATTTCAATAGCAGTGCTGTTGTATTTGTCAAGTGAAATAGTAGATTCTGCTCTGTACCGCGATATCTCCTGGGGATGTAGCTGAGGCAGCTGTTGAAACATTTTGTGTTAAAGAGATAATGTTGCTGGACACCAGGCAAGATTATGTAGAGGCAATACGCCGGTAAAAAAATGTCACAACACAATAAAATAACGTACAACACAATAGATATCTTCTCATTGACTTCCCGTGAGATAACTACAGTGCACGTGGAACAGCAGATGAGGAATTTTTCATTATAATAACACTGTTAATAGTCTATCTAGTGGTTTATAAGGAACTTGTGATAGTGCCTCATATTAGATGCTGGGTTAACTTGCTCGAGTCCAGATAAGAAAAAGTTTTTATCAATCGAGATTTGAAGAATTGTGTTCCGAAACATCTCGGTTAAACTCGACATTTCTACTCAGTGCTAGCGGAGTAGGGCGCACGATGATATCACTGTTGGCGATTCTTCCATTGAAAGGGACGTAAAAATTATATGTTTCTTTTGTTTCTTCCCGAAGAACAGACAGCGTCCGATTTTACTCTCTTACATCTTTAATTTTCAGATCCACAAAATAAAGGCGTTACTTGACACTAATGGAACTCACTATTGTCATCTAACATACAAAGATATTTAGTCTCACCTAGGCACCCTGTCTATAACCGGGTTTTGTATGACGCCATTTAGAACTATGCCAATAACCAACTTCATTTTAACTTTTATGAATACTTTCATACATAAAGTGATCATAATATGAACTTCTGTCCTCTCTGTGAATGTTTTAAATACGAAATCCGTCTTTGCTACTTCCAATAATTTTGTAACTTGCGTCCAGCTTACTTTAAACCAACAACAGAATATACATTGTGTACGGTCAATATGTAAAGAAAGCAATATCTCTGATACACTAAAAAATTCTAACTGATACAAAGAGTACAGGATAGCCCACCCCTGAAAAATCACCTTGTTAAGAAATCAATAAAAATTTCCTTCCTCAGTAATACAGGCACTAAAAAAGTAAATTCCTATGGCCTTTGAACCTGTTGGCAAAGTTTCAATTTGCCGTAGGTTCTAATCGTTCCTGGATCTACTGGAAAATGTTGTAAACTGCTAACCTGCAGAGTGTAATCCCCATAAAAACAGAACAATGTAGGGTATTATGAAAAAAATATTAATAAAATCCAATGATTATATAGATTCAGTCACACGTTCACTATATTCACTTACAGTGACCGTAACTACTCGCAGACAAGGACAAAAGTTCACGAAGAGAATGAAGGCCCCTTACATCTTCCTGACGAAATATACAGCACATGATTTGCTTATAACGTTATCAGAGCAGAATAATATCAGACTTGTTTTAAATATGCCGAGTATGGCATCACTTGTTTTATACGTTCTCTATTTAAACAATTACTTCTATTGAAAACAACGAAGGATAAGTAAACTAACCCGTCACTTACAACAGACGTCAGGCGGGTCAGAACAAACAAACTCTACAATATTTTGGTAAATAATCTTAGTCATGTTACAGGTGAGACATATGGCAAGGGGAAAGATGTGTACCCGTAAAGGTATACCACATTACTGTTATACAGGGTGTTACAAAAAGGTACGCCAAACTTTCAGGAAACATTCCTCACACACAAACAAAGAAAATATGTTATGTGGACATGTGTCCGGAAACGCTTACTTTCCATGTTAGAGCTCATTTTATTACTTCTCTTCAAATCACATTAAACATGGAATGGAAACACACAGCAACAGAAAGTACCAGCGTGACTTCAAACACTTTGTTACAGGAAATGTTCAAAATGTCCTCCGTTAGCGAGGATACATGCATCCACCCTCCGTCGTATGGAATCCCTGATGCGCTGATGCAGCCCTGGAGAATGGCGTATTGTATCACAGCCGTCCACAATACGAGCACGAAGAGTCTCTACATTTGGTACCGGGGTTGCTTAGACAAGGGCTTTCAAATGCCCCCATAAATGGAAGTCAAGAGGGTTGAGGTCAGGAGAGCGTGGGGGCCATGGAATTGGTCCGTACAGTACAGTACATACTAACGAAACTAAAATGAGCTCTAACATGGAAAGTAAGAGTTTCCGGACACATTTCCACATAACATATTTTCTTGTGTTTGTGTGTGAGGAATGTTTCCTGAAAGTTTGGCCGTACCTTTTTGTAACACCCTGTATAATTACTTCGAACAAGAAAGAGATACTGCGAACTGATGTTGCTGCACCAAGTATATAAGCACACCGAAACGAAAGTTACATCGTCAACCAACTATGATGTGTGTCATATTGTAGCAGTAAGTATGCGATGAGATTTAATTGCATTTTCTGCTTTGTGGCGTGACAGGCTGTTTAGCTGGCACGCAGTGCGGTGTTACTCATCCTCCGCCCGGCCTTCGTGACCGGCCTCAGAGACAGTCTGTTTGCTTGTTTCTCTGTTTATTTGGTTTGTTGAGAGTTGGTGAAAAAAAGTAAGACAGAACGAGCCCCAGACAGGCAGACTGCACGCCAAGCTGTCGTGTCACGCCAGGTCGCATTACAACAGGCGCTGTGACCAGTCCTATCGTTGACTGTAATATAACGAATGTTATCTACCTATCACTATTAATAAGGTTGTTCGCGTATAAATGAACAGGGATTCGCAGGCGACGAATATCACAGGAAGCAGTATATGTTTAACAAAGAAGACATTGCTACGTTGTGTGGTTTCTATGTCGAGACTCGGGAATGAATGTGGAAGGGATTATTATTATGCTGATTTAAAATATATGAAAAAGGTTTAGAGTTGGAGATGAAGAGAAGCTTAGCTGTCTGTTATCGATGGAATTCAAATGATTATTTTAAATAAAGGATATCTGTGAAATCAAATCGTGTAGATTCCAAGAAGTTTAATCTTATTTTGTTAAACACGAGCTACAGAAAAGGTAAGCTGTATAACAAACAGAATAGCTTACATGGTACTACTCACCAGCCCCGAGAGCAAAAGGGATAGCACGCTACTTTAGATTAACAGGAGTCGCCGGATCAAATCTGTCGTCGGTTTTTTAATTGTTTAGTTTAAGCCTATCATTTCAATTTTTTCAATCTCCTTTACCCATTTGCAAACATTCCTACATGACAGAATATTTTATGTTTTTTAGGACTGATTTTACTACTACTGTTTCATGCTTATTGTGGAGTACAATATTAAAAAATGGAAACAAATAACAGTGATAAAATTATAATTGTCATTACTATACATTCTGCTGTCTGAATTTATGTGGCAGTATGTAATAAGGGAGTAATAATACTGTATTTCTTTCTTTTTCAACAATGCTCCGATCGAATATTGCGTAACTTTCCTCGCGAGATTTATCTTCAAGAAGCACGTTCTCGTTACTCAAGTCATGTGATACGTTTTTTCTGGATTGTTATGCTTAGTTGTTACCATTCAAAACGGCAGTTTAAAAGTGGCAGATAGCATAATTAATACAGACAAAATATCTAGATGTATGAACCCATCGCACGATTATAACAAATGTGAATTCTTCTAAGTAAAATAAAATTTCTAATGCCTGTATCAGTGAAACTTTTATGGGACTAAGTACGTCACAAATGACACGACTGAATGCAAATTTCTCTGGCTCATAACTAAAGAAAATTAATTAACAAATAAATAAAAAAAATCATATAAGGTTAAATAACTATTCCCTCTGCTGTAAAGACGAATGTTAATATTTCTGCATGAAAATGACAGCTTTCACGCGTATTAATACATTCCCTGAATCATGGTATAAATATGATTCCATATTACTATTACTTTTACTCCGCAATTCACTAAAAGTGTTTACTATAATAGCAATGAGAGAATATAATAAAACACCTACATCGAACGAATATCATGGCGTCTCCTTCTACTGTAAATACAACGTCTGACGTCGTCAAGTGATTTTAGTGAGTATTAAAGCAATTTAACCATCAACATTTTCGATACAGTTAAAGTATAATCTTGAAATTCTTATATTCACACTTACCCATACATGCATGGAAAACGTAACGCGCCAACTAACACAAAACGAAGTATTGAATACTCAGTATGATATTAGCATAAGTGGCGGTGGACGCTATCGTATCTGTTTGCATCAAAGGAACGTTAGGCGAGCATGCGCAGAACGTTGTGGCGCATGCGCATTGAAAGCGTACCGCCTAACGCTTAAGGGGGCATCCATTAATGACGTGAGGTGAAATATGGGGGAGGGGGTCCGGCGAAATCTCACGAAACTTTACCAAGAGGGAGCGGGGATCAACAGAAATCTGACGTGAGGTTTTGAAATTCTTGTAGGATGGTAGAGCTAAGAAAAGGTCTGGAATTGACGCGAAAGTCGACTTTAGGGGGGGGGGGGTTAATTAGTCCTGCGTGGGGTGTAACCGTCCTTGGAAGCATGAGACCTAATTAAAAAAAGGTCTCAAAAAGTTGCGATGTCTCCGTCAAAATATCACACGTCATTTTAGAGGGGGGAGACCCGACAAGATCTCACGAAGTCTCCCCAGAGAGAGGGGGGAGGGGGGGAGTGTCCGGAATTCCGGATAAACACTTCACGTTATTAAAGGAGTAACCCTAAAGAATAATTCCATTGCGTGTCGGCAAAATGTTCTGCTATCCTAATGATGCCTGTCTGTTCAAACAAATACGAATCCCGGTAAATACACATTATTACGACACATGTAGGACAATTTTGAAATAAATTTTTTTTGTATCACTTGATGGTACACTGTGAACGGATTTCAGCAATATTTGACACCAGCCCTACGATGTCTTTCCGTTCTTGTGTATATTTATCCTTAGACTAGCAACAGGAGCCATTGATATAAAGAAGCGTACTAGTATATATTTTACATGCGCCATTGTGTTGTACAGATGGCTCACGGAACAGACACGTCCCACTTCTGTTAAGCGTTTTACTTAACAATACAAGAGACGCTATGTTCCAAAAACTGTTACGTTCGGTAAAACTTTTTTGTGAATCTGGCGTTATGCCGCAGTCATTAGGTGCGGGAAAGGACGGGTTGCAAGGAACGGGAAGGATTTTGGCCATGGGGATTCAAACCCACGTCCTTCCGACTGTGAGGCCAGAACGTTAACCGTTCCCCCACAGCACTTATTCGATGATACTAATCTCTCTCACACGTAGAAGGTATCACAGATCGGAATGCAATATTGTTAATACTGGTGCAGATGTGAACTGTGTATGAGGTTTCCTGCAAGCTTGGCTGATCATTAACTATTTCACTGAAAGATAATTATTAACACGACTTCTGATATGATTGATGAGTTGAATGAAATAATAAGACCGTTGAGTCACTTTTATCACACTTTTTATAACGTCGAAATTTTTATAAAAAATACGTATAGGCATTAACTTCGTGCAAAGATACTAAAGCACATTATAACAACTCCAACGAATACACTCCTCAGACTTTAGCAAACAGAAGTGCTCCCCGCTCGCAATCATGCTGGTTTAAATAGACGCTAGGGAAACAGAGAAGGCAAATAAAGGGTGCCGCCAAATGTTTCATGAGCGTTAACAACCTCATTCGCAATAAAAATCTTATGGAAACAATTAAACCTTGTACAAAATTATGCGTAATCATCAGGAAACACTTTAAATGATATTTAAGATTATTTACACGCATTTAACTACAAAATTGATAACATCAAACATTCAAAATAGCAGAAAATCGTCTTCAAAACTCAATAACTTCCACAACATTTATATCTGAAAACTTTCAATTAATATTTCAAACACCATACTACTTCCGAGCGTATTACACATCATTTACACAGTCTCTTTCTATAAAGGTAATAGTCATTCACATAAAAAACATAAAAAATTTGAAATTAATGAACTCCTATTTCTTTTTTTTTCTTTTTTTTTGTAACTGCTTTACGTCTCTTTTTAACATCGAGGTCTTTAGAGACAGGAAAGGATGGGGGGGGGCAAGGATGGGGGCAAGGAATGGGAAGGAATTCGGCCATGGCCTTTTTTGAAGGAAGCATCCCGGCATTTGCCTGGAGTGATTTGGGGAAACCATGGAAAACCCAAATCTGGATGCCCGGACGGGGATTCGAACCGCCGTCCTCCCGAATGCGAGGCGAGAACGCTAACCGTTACACCGCCCCACTCGGTACTCATATTTCGTTGCACTTAATTTTTTGGATTACAATTCACGAAATCCCGGCTCTGAGGGCTGTTACATTAATCGACACCATAAATAAAACAACAGCGACAAATACGGCATAGTTCGCCATGCCATCAACACCACGCACGAAACAAAGTTTGAAGATACAAGGCTGCTGTGGAGAGAAGACCAATGGTGGTCTCGTCGAGTGAAGGAGAACGCAAATTTTTTTAAGAAAACGAACAACTTCAATGAAGACAGTAGCCTAGTACTCTGTGACGCTTGGAAACAAAATTAATATCTCTGACGAAGGCTGCAGCATGTCAGACGAAAGCCTGCACAGGCGAACAACTATCGCGGCATTCACAGAGAGTCCTGTTGTTATTCGGACAAAAATATGTGTGAAGTACGCAGACAACGTCAAATTACACGTGTGAGTGTTTAGTTACAGAAACGATGTTAACATTCTTGCCATGGAGGAAGGAAATTTATGGAGGAGAAGTGACGTTAAATTGGTGAAGCAGGCTCGCGCATGCGCAGTGGCGGCAGCGGCGATATTGCGCTTCCAAACAATTGCGATGTTCCCAGTATATCCCGAAAACTAAGGAAGATATCGAAAAATTTTATTCTTTATTTTCGATTTGTCTCGTCGTGTTACATATGAATCGATCATTAAATTTGACTTTTGCGAAATTTTTCTTCTCCATTTCAACCTCACTTTTGATACAGTATATCTCTAGAACTAGGTGAGATATCGAAAATTTTTATTCTTTATTTTTCATTTGCCTCGTCTTTTTAAATAAGAATCCATCATCAAATTTGACTTTGACCAATGCTTTCTTCTGAATTTCAACCAAAACCATTTCACATTTGGGACGGAATATCTCGAAAACTAAGCAGGATATCAAAAAATTTTATTCTTCATTTTTATTTGTCATATCGAGGTACATAATAATCCATCACCAGATTGCGGCGTCACCTTTATCCTAGAGTCCCCTTGAGGTTTTTGTACATATTCCCCGTGTCTGTATGGAAGCGGCCATGCCCCCTCCACTCCGGCCATGCCCCCCACTCCTCCACCGCCCTGCTTCACTTCAATGCGTGGTGAAAGTCTCTTGCGTCGTCTCCATATATTTCCTTCCTCCATGATTCTTGCCAGCTGACTGAAGTCACATCATCTGTTGACGCTCTGTTGTAATTGTGAACATTGTCAAAGTGGCAGTGCAGGCGAGGTGGCGGGATCTCTCTGTTCCTGGGAGGCCGGAGAGATTGATTGCCGTTTGAGTGTCTTCCGAGTGAGAACAGCGGGACCGTGAGAGAGGGTATCGAATGGCTCCCCCTCCCCTGCGGGAGCAATAAAGCCGTCTGAGGGGCGCTACGCCCTAATTAATAGCCACTCGAGACTCGGTTCAGTGAGCCAGGCTTTATGGTCACTTTGTTACCAAGGCAACGGCCTCAATCACAGCGCGGCGAGAATAGGTTCATTCAGATGGGACAATACGGTTCTGTAATTCGTGAAGTTGATATCTATTACAAACGTATTGTGGTATCTGTACAATAAACTGGTCTGCTCTTGATTTACGGTCAATTTATTTATTGACTGGCTATCAAAATAAGTGTTTCGTCGGATTCTGTGTTCTAATTGGTATGTCTCTCTTATGAACCTTAAATTACTGCTGATTCTCGGGAACAATCGCTCATTTTTCTATTTACGGCTTCTGAAAAATGAAATGTCAGCTTCTTTTTTGTTTTGTGTGGGCTGATACGCTGTCGATGTAGCTACAGGTCTGAATAAATGGTGGCAAGTAGAGGAAAGAATTTTATCATGGTATTTGAAAGACCCATCGTGGAATTTTCCTGGAGTGACATCGGGAAAAGTAAAAGAAACCAGAAATGCAGATGGCCGCTCGGCTATTTGAACCCGTATCCTTCCAATTCCCAGGCCCGAGATTTGCCAATTACCACCCAGGTTTGATTTGATGTCAACTACAAAATGGAACTTCGGGAATGAGGAACAATGTACTCTAGATGGATGTCAGAAAATGATTGACAGACAGGGGTAGATTCAGAGATGTATCTCACTAATCTTGATCAAATTTTGCACGCTTTAACTTGATCACTAAAACACTACTTTTATAAACTTCCAGGCTGTCTTTTTTTGTAATCTAATTTAATATTACTGCTGCGAAGACCTCTCGGTATTGCCTAGATCAACCGAGAGCGATTTATTTCCACCAGTATAAGTATCGTGCAGAAACTGTAACTCACTGTAATTCGAGATTAGAGATTTTAAAGTTAAAATTTCTTACTGAAAGAGTCAGAAAACCCTTGCGTAATGCTGATCTAACAGTCAACCCTTTTGCCTTCCACATCTCTCCATGCTTCATAGCATCGTCTTATATTCATATATTTTTAGATGTAAATCAATTTCAACGGTTTCTAGTATGGCAAAAGCAGAGGACACTATTCATCTTCGTATAAAAAATTGAAAACAGTCCATCTCAATTCAAGATCTGGCAGACGCAACTGAAATTTACACAAAAAAAAAAAAAAAAAAAAATGCCTCAGATTAACAACAAACAGTATAAGATTTCTTTTTTTTAATGGCCTCTCCGTCCTAAAGGAAAGGGTTTGGGGTAAGGAACTGGAAGGGGTTCGGACAAGGTATTTGAAAGGAACCATTCCGGCATTAGCCTGTAGTGGTTTCGGGAAACCATGGAAAACCGAAATCAGGATGGTTTACTGTTGAGGAGCAAGAGCCGCCACAGAATAGTGCAACAAAAGTTATCAAAACTTAGAGAAGAGTGGAAACTATTTAAAAAATAAACTATTTACAGATCTATTGATATACGAAGTAAAACAAGTACAAGGAAAACAAATATCATGGTGTAGTGAACAGAACTAGGCTGTCATAGAAGAAATGAAAAAAGCGAAAACGAACTTGGAGAAACAAAGGACAGGAATCTACAACAAAAAAAAAAAAGATTAAAGGAAATCATAAGAACAGGATATAAAGAAAGAAAAAATTAGATTCAAAATTCTTATTACAAAAATAAACAGGAGAAATAGTACCAAGAGTTACAAAATTTTTTTTGGAGGATTGTGGTGGAAACATCGAGAGCGCGAAATATTTAATAATAACCAGACATAAAAAATGAAGAAGAAAATATTTTTTTTCATTAAATGTTTGGCTGCAAAAAATGAATTTTGCCTACTATCATATAGTATTTGAAATAAATGGTGAAAATGTAAATAGGAATGATGTGTGACAAGAGACTGAAGAAGAACCATCTATGACATTCTAACATGGTTTAAAATTGAAATAGACAACTAAAATACACCAAAGATACTATGACTTGATTACAAATATGGTTAAGGCACCAGAGCCAGATAGTATGGATAGGCCAGAGAGAGTGTTAAGAAACGTATGGAGAATTTAAAAGATTCCAGATAATTAAGCTAAACTGTGATTGTTCTCGCAGTTAAAAAAATAAAATGGGAAAAGTTGCAGAAAAAAAAATTGGAGACCCACACATCCATCGCATGAATTGAAGATACTGAAAAATAAATATCAAAGAATATAGTATAGAAAATACAAGAAAATTGTGTCACGAAAAGTAGGAGTGCAACTAACCTAAAGTCTAGTATGGGAGAAACCCTTCAATATTTCTGTTAATCATTCTAATGGATGAAAAACGATGAAGGCTAAAAAAACGAGCAATTGGATACCGGATATGAAGATGAAGTCATGCTACTTGGCGAGAAGGAAGATTAAGTACAGAACTAATTATACGGAACAACACATTCACTGAGTAATCAAAAAATAACAGCAGATATGACTATAAACAGAATAAAAACCAACTTGAAGATCCTGAATGGAACAAGAGAGCTTCAGACAATTTTACAGTATAATTATTAATGAAAACCTAGTGCATCAGCAGATATTAAATAGAACACTAAGGGCCTCATTTTTTGACGATCTGAAAGAAAAGTACAATAAAAATCTAAATCAACGCTTTACAGTACGTAATTTCTAACAACATGAACATAGCTGTTGGGCACTGTACATTGCCCGTCAAAATAGCAACGATACATAAGCTACGGAAATGATACTTATCACCAGAAGATCAACAATGATACGAGTAGAATATGGAATAACTGGATAGTTGAAAGGAAAAGTCAATCATAGAATACGTTCGGAGAGTAAGATTCAAATGGTACAATCACATAATCAAGGTGAATGGCATTAGAAAGGCATGTAAACACCTTGACGTGAAGGTAAATGTTAAAAGTGAAAGATGACTGAAAAGACTAGAAGAAGAACTAGAACAGAAAGTAATAAACAAGAGTTGTGTAGAGTTTAATAAGATGTACGATGACAGGGAATGATGGAGTGGAACAAAGACAGCGAGTAATGCAAGGAATTATCACCGTTAAGTAACTACAACGATTAAGCTATAATAATTCCAACCAAATAGTGGTAAAAAATTTAAGTTATTATCTTGGCGCTGGTTGTTCATGTTCTTTAATTTGCGCAACTTCCTGTAACTGATTGCTTTGCATCTTCGGTAGAAACTGAAATTTCACTGCAACGAAATTTTTCACTCACCCTAACAATATTAAATTTAGTTACCTTTAATGAGTATTCCTCAGGTTGGTGAAGTTTTTTCATTATACCTTACAATTGAATTATCGCCGTTCTACTTCAGTTTACGCGTCGGAAGTGACGAGGCCGTGAAGTGATACCTACAGTGCACTTTTTGGTGCGAGAGCCTTGATAATAATCCTGTAATATACTGTACCTTTTCAGAAGATTTCTAGTGTCACCTAATGTCCACACATGGAATGCTATTTTCAGAAGCTAGGATTCGGAAACACGTTAAAACTAAAAATCCTTGCAAAAATTACGTTGTTTAGTGACAGCATTCACTTATACCGCTTACAAATAATTTTGGTCACTATTCTCTCGAAATTTCTGCAGAACCACACATTATTTGCTTTATATATAGAGTATTTGCGAAATTGCAGGCAAATTTCTGAGCTATCGGTGGTTTGTTAAACAACTATTGTAACAAAAATAATCTTAAATTGTTAACCATAAATATCACTTACGTATCTTTTTCAAGTTACAAAACTGGAAAAAAAATTACAATTAATCACAGGTTAAAGAAAAGATAGACACGTTTAATTTATGTACTACTGTATAAGTAAATAGTGCTTTCATATTTTTTCTTTTTTTAAAATTTTCATATTGAAAGTAATCATAGGTTTCATCGAATTTCTCTCAACCCTTCAGTGCTGATAAAAATTATTTACCAAGAATGTGGTGTAATTTACTCTCTTGCTTGTGTATTAACTTGATTTGTCACCCAATACGAAACCATTAATGTTCCGTCGTCATTATCAATCATTTTCTTTGGTAAATTTAAAAGCCAAACCTGTCTGATGTCTCGAACGAAACGTTTTATACATTCGTGGACTTCACGGCGGAGTGATTCTGGGTAGAGTTACTTTTAAATCTTGGTTAATAGAAAAAAAATTAAAACTTTTTAATATTTTCTGAAATATCTTCCTGAATTGAACAACAAGCATCATCCTTCAGCGATTAATCATTGGTTGTCACGAACCGTGGATCAAGGTCAAGCATTACAGATTGCGGAGTTTCATTTTAAGAAAGGCTCGACGACGAACAACCTTTCACGGATCCTTCTTAATGTATTCTTTCTTCCAGCTAGTAATCTGTGTTATGTAACATTCCGTGTTGTGAACTTCTTCCTTAGTTTTGACCTTAGGTCTCCTCACGGCAATAACTTTGCTCTCATGCGGCTCTGGTAGATTACTTGACTCCTGCTGTGTTGACCTTCTTCTCCACATTCGCATTGTTGGTCAGATTGGTTCCATTCTAATTGTCAAGAAAAAATTATGTAGACTTCTTACCGAGGTAGTCACCCGCCCACCATATTTTTACTTTGTCTTTTATACCTGGATTTTAACGTTATTTATCCTTCTCCTACACCTACGGCTACTTCTATACTCTGCTATTCACAAAGTTGGGAGTGGCAGAGAGTGTTTTAAACCAAATCTCTGTACATTCCAATCCCAAATAGCACATGGGAAGAAAGAATTTATATAAGCATCAGTTCATCGCCTAAATTCTCTAGTCTTACATTTCCTATTATTGCGACCCAAATAGGTTGGTGGACGAATTATTTTATCACACTCATAAATGAAGTTTATTAATCATTTCAAACAAAATCTACGTCATCTGTCCGCCAGACAATCCCAGCCCAATCTATGAATCAATTCTCTGACTCTTTCTAAGGACTGTGGCATGCCCTAACGAATCGAGCGGTTTTTCTCTGTACTTTCTCTACAGTTTGATTGAGAAGGAAGGATAAATATTGAAGGAGGTGGTAATATATATGAACAATATTTGGTATAAAAGTTTATATAAACATGTATAGTATGAATAAAATGAACCCAATAAAATGAATAAGAACACATCAATATCTTATTGAAGCACTTTATTCATGCAAAACACACCATCGACTTCAATACAGAAATTGAAGCACGTACAGTGCCCGTGCAGAAATAAAGAGGCTGTAGTTGCCACGTTGCGAGGCTGAGTTTAACCTAACCTAAGAAACCGATTCCGCACATCTTTAAGCTCGCTGAATATGCTTACATGCTATTTGTTTACGGGTTCTGTAACGGAAATGCTATCGCTGCTCGTGCAGACTACCGTACTCAGTAGCCGGCCTCGGTAGCGAAGGCCGCCGGTTCGAATCCGGCCGCGGGCATAGATGTTTAAGTGTTATGAAAAAAAAACCGTACTCAGTAGAACTGCACGTACTATTGCCAAGAGGGATGCAAGGTGTATTGATGTCGATTGTGGCTTTTTCGAACAATTAATTTAAACGTTTGTAAAATATGCTTGTGTTTTTGCATGAATACAGTACTTCAATAAGTTATTTTTGTGATCTTGACCATTTTCTGAGGTTTATTTTCTTGCATAACATTGAAGCACCTGTATCTCCAAAACGAATGGAAATCGGACACATGTTTATCAGAACATTTTTACTCAATATTTTTCGTACTACCACCTCCTTTAATATTTAACATTTTTCTTTATACTGTCAATCAGTCCCTTGCCATACGTTCTGGCCACGTATTCTTGAGGACGCCGGTTCGAATCCCCGTCCGGGCATCCAGATCTAGATTTCCCATGGTTTCCCCAAATCGCTCCAGGCGAATGCTTTGGTGCTTCCTTCGAAATGCCATGACTGAATTCCTTCACGTTGCTTGATCCTAGTCTTACCCCGCCTCTAATTACATCGATGAGGCTTAAAGCCATAAAAAAAACCCTTGCCACACGGATCCCAAACGACACAACAGTATACCAAATGTGAACGCACGAGTTTTGTACGCTATTTCCTCAGCATGTGCGTAACAATTCTTCAAAATCCTAAAAACATCTTTCAAATTTAGTAGCAACTTTTTATGTTTCTCTTTTTTTCCAAAATAAACTCATTTTTATTTCAAATTACTTTTTTAAATCATCATGAACACTTTTATTTACACAATTATCGGAGTTGAACTTTATAGTAAGAGGATTTTACAGATTTTGTTAAATACTTTATTCATTCTTACAGCTTCGTAGAGCGGTCTCATGCAGACTCTCTGACAAAGACTACTAATCCACCATTGTAATGTCGAAAGTTGTGTCCCACAATTCTCTGAATGTAAATACTTTAGCTCTACTCCATAGTTCAGTTCTTAACCTTAATACAAAATCTCACACCATTTTTCCCTACTTTCATTTTTGTTAGACACATGTTAGTTTACATCCCACACCAACTTACCTTGAATTTGTGTAAATTAACTTTGTTTATTTGTTTCAATAAGAACCATTTCAGTGATATCGCAAACGGAGAGAAATTAACTAGAAGGTGGCTGAGTATCTTTGGCGCAGAAATTGGTGTAGAACAGAAAGGAGGGAAAGGTGCAAACGGAGTTAAATTTAAGAATTATGATAGGTAAATGATGTTGAGCGCTTTGGTGGCTCAGTGGTTAAGGCGTATGGTATGAGATGGAAAGATTTCCAGTTCGGCTCCCTGTGTTGGGCGGAGATTTTCATAAGCCATTAACCCAACATTCACCACCGACATAGCTTGCTGTGTAATATGAAGCACGCCAGAATCTTTCGTGGTTCGGATTTAACTTTAAACTGTAGGTCACCTCTAGAGTTAACATCCTCAGTTGTAAGACGTATGTGTACAAATACAAAACAAATTCAAGTGAAATGAAGGCACAACGTGCTCCTAGTTGACCCAAATGAAAGTACATGTATAGGCAATTCGTATTTCAGAAATATAAAAAACAGTTTTTATGTAAAGCAACATTGTACTTTATTTAAATTATTTAAAGTCGAGTGTGATTTGAAATAAATATGTGAGAATGGGCTTTTTGTTTTGTTTTACGCTCGTCTACGTTGAGGTCAATTCTGGGGGAATGAGATTTTAAAAAAGTCTGATTGTCATAATTTCTCACTCATTCTTCAGTCGTATAGCATCAACAAGAAGTGTAATTTGAAATGGTAAAATGCTTTTATCGGAAAGACCTGATGGCTGAATAATTTGGCTTCTTACTCGCGAGGATGCAGGTTCGATTCCCCTTCTTGTCATCCAGATTTGAGGTTTTCATAGTTTCCCGAAATAATTTCAGGAGAAAAAGACCATGGACAAGTTTCTTCCCGTTACGTATCCCTACTCATTTTCCGCCAATAATGACGTCGACGAATTGTAAAGCAAAAACAAATTAAAGGTATGATGAATAGTGTGAATTTTACGCCTCGTCGACGTCGATGTCAATAGAGGCGGGATGGGACTGGAGGCAAGGGGCGGGAAGGAATTCGGCCATGGACTTTTTGAAGGAAGCATCCCGGTATTCGCCTGGAGTGATTTGGGGAAACCATGGAAAACGCAAATCGTGTTGCCCGGACGGGGATTCGAACCAGCGTACTCCCGAATACGAGGCCAGACCTTTAACCACTCACCCGAAATATAAGAAGAAACCGGTGTATACGCGATTACCTTTACAACAGTCAAAGCTTAGTTTACTTCACTCGTGTTACAGAAAAACTGTATAGGATGCGAGTACAGGAAGTAATATTATTTAACATCGTGTAAGTGCCTCGTTTGTCTGGCTATGGATTACGCTGCACAGTAATGGCAAGTGAGAGCGTCGGGAGCGCTCTAAACTGCGGCCTTTAGCTGCGATGGGACACCTGTCTGTACCGCAGGCCGGTTCGGGAATCAATTTGAGGGAATTAGCGTGTTGGGGCTTGGTGTCTGCGGTCGGACTGGCCTTTGTCGGTCGCCGCCTCAGCCTAATTGCGGCTTCGACTCCGGGCGAATCGCCCGCTGTTCCGTGAGTGATCGGGTCATGCGAGAAATACGTCCTGGAGGAACTACTCCCAGCTGCAGTAATGCCGGCGCACTACCCCTGTGTCTCTGGTGGCGAACGTCACTATTAACTACTTCCTGTTATTACTAGGCGACTGCTGAAATATCTCTCCATTACCTTCCCGATGAAAGGAGGAAACATTACAGAACCAATCATTTACCAGTCAATCTACCACATCCTCATATCTTATCAACACTTTTAGTTACAAATTGCACAATACTTATTTCTTACTGCCTCAGACACGTATATAACATAATATTTTTAAAAAATGTATCATATCAAAATAGTTATAAATGTTCTAGTGGGACTGAAGAACTTTTTAAAAAAATAAATAAACAATCTTCTAGAGGAAAAAAAATCTTGTGACCTGCCAACTCAATACATGATTGTACTTTGCTTTTTTAAGCCGATTTTTTCGAGTTTTAACTCAAAAACATAAAAAAGTAGCGTGGTGGGAGAGCGGTAACGCTCTGGTCTGGCATTTGGGAGAAAGTGGTTTGGAATCCACGTCCAGTCATTCAGATTTCGGTTTTCCATCGTTTCTCGCAGTGACTTCACAATCATTGGAATGATTCCTTCAAAAGGCCATAGCCGAATTTCTTCGCTTTCCTTGTCCCCGGTCCTTACTCCCCTCTCATGAGTTCGTCGTCGGCAAGGCACAAAGCAAAAAAAAAAAAAATCCTAACTTTATTTCTAAGAGAACATATTAAAACAATCTTCCACGATTTACAATGATATGTGGTCTTCTAAATTTGACTATCCTTCTTGAGTTTATGGTTTTCTCATGTTTTCCTGTACAGCTCTTCCCTTGACCTGATTAACAAATCTATTCGGTATATACCAAAATATGTTCCTTAATGACCATTAACCATACACCACAGAATAGTATTTACCTCTGTCAGTTAGTCATAGGTCAATCACTATTCAACGGACGAGATGGTTCCTTCAAAAGGCCATGGCCGAATTCCTTCCCTTTCCTGGCCCTTCCCCCATCCGCGTCCTTTCCCGCCTCAAATGACAGCGACGTCGACGTCGACAAAGCATAAAGCTATAAGCAAATAAAAAAAAGGAAGCAAGCTGTTCAACGTTTTGTGTTTTAAAGTTCCTAGTTCTGCAAAAATGAAATATTTTGAATTTCTTTAGTAAAGCTCAGAAACAAAAATAAAAATATTTATCGATTTTACTATCCGTCTCGCATATTAGTATAATATTTGTTCATGATACAATTTTTAAAAATTGGAGAAAGCAAAATTTAACCATATACTGAAACAGAAGTTATAATAATAACAGTTGAATGAATTAAAATACATAATAACATGCAGCTTCATTAACAGCAAAATGGAACAAGTTGCGTTGTATTCTGAAGGAAATAGGTGTCCTACTTCCCCTTATACAAACGGTAAACAGACTTTACAACAATAAGTTTGCTAAACTAAGAATTTCCACCCTTCAATGTTTCAAAAGGTCTGTGACAAGAATACAGCTGCTTATCTTTGTTGAAAATACATGAGATTGCCAAAAAAGGCTTAAAGGAAGAATCCTCAGTAGGTGGAAAAAAATTAGCAACCTATATTTTGCAGGAAATATAACACTTTCGTGAGGCATTGTGGTGAAACTTGTTGAAATAATAGAAAGATGATAAAAATCTCATTTTGACATGCAGACAAAAATAGAACTGATGGTGAATAACAACATAGCATCGACTGGATAAGTTCCAAAGAGCTCGCCGGTTCACTTATCCAGATTCTGTAAGGAATGAAACAGATCAATGTGAAAATGAGAGAAGTTACACAAGACGTAACAAGACAGAGCAATAGCCATCAACAAGGAACAAATTAATTCAGTAATTTTTTTTCCATCTTCGTGTACTCTAGTGAAACCTGGACAGTTCAGAGTAAAGACAGAAACAGGATTAATGCGTTCGAAATGTTGTGTTGTAGGATGATATCTAGATTAATTAGTGTGTCAGGCCTATAAAGAATCCCAACATCCAACAACTGTGGATATAAACCCATTTATGTAATCTTCTGGACCAGGAAACGGCACAGTCCTTTGGTTACAGTACGAGAAGGAAGATTTGTGTCATGGAACAACTGATACACGAACGGAAAGTTTGTTATAAAAGTTAACGTGAATGTGTCGCAAAAAGATGTGTAGATCAAATTCGTGACGTCACTCGTTTGACATAGAGAATCACTTCAGCAAGAGAGAAACAAGACCGTGTAAATTGCACCTTCTAGTGGATACTGAGACGATACTCTTAGATCACGATACTGTGGCATAAGTAACATGGCTGCAGACATAGAGTATTGCGACAGCTCAGAAAGTAATAATAAATCGCAACGACCATGGTGACTGAGCCAGCCACTCCGGGTTCGAATCTTTGTCTACCCATTAAGACCTCGAATTGTCGCAATTTTCTGAAGTCCCTCCAGGCAAATGTCGTCTTTCTCTCGTGGATCTTCGTAAGATGGCATGGCGAGGGGCAGGTGAGCTCAATTTGGCACTCGGCTCGTGATGGGCCCAAACCGCACACACATGGCTGCTCCTTTGTGGCTTGGCCACGTGTCTGCTTCGTGTTGCTAATCACCGAGGACCAATTTATCAGACCATAATGGGCGAGCAATCGGTCCAAATGGTGAGCACGAGGCGGCGTTCCTATTGTGTCCCCGACACCTTGCCCATGGCGTGCAGACGTCCCGGAACAACAGTTAATTCGCCGGGTAGCAAGTGGCTGAGGAGTGGTTCCGTCCCTTGGTTGGAATATAACGCAACATAACTGGCAACCTTGATCCAAGCACTCAAAAGTGACCGGATCTGAAGACAAACTATATATATAACAGACATGTGTTTCCCTATATTTCACTTTTCATTCGCCACTACCTAGCACAGATCACTGCTGTTTGTATATGGTGGTAGCGTGCAGTTTCCTATCGTGCATAATGTTGGCCGAATGACGTTAGTTGTGGGGAATATGGCAGTTAAAGGTAGTCGATGTAGGGCATTTTCATATTTCGACCACAGACTTGTGTGTCCCTATACTTCTCCTTCCTGCCACAACTACATAGCATAGGGGTTTTTTTTACTATGACTTTACACCTCGTCAATGTCGAGGTCATTAGAGGCGGGATGGGATTGGGGACAAGGAACGGAAGTAATTCGGTCATGGACTTTTGAAGGAAGCATCCAGGCATTCGTTTGGAGTGATTTGGGGAAACCATGGAAAACCCAAATCTGGATGCCTGGGCGGGATTTGAACCGGCGTCCTCTCGAATGCGAGAACAGAGCGTTAACCACACACCCACCACTCTCGGGCTCACGATGATCGAGTTATTTTTAAATATACAATCGATAAGGCGTTTTAGATTTATCTTTCCGACATTACTGGAATCAGAACCCTGAAATCTATTTATTTCAATGTGAGTTATTTGAAAACCTCGCCTCAAAGAGTGACAGTACAGCTCAGAGTTAGTAACAGTGGCGGCTGAAGACGTCACGGTGCAGAATGACAAGACAATGTGCATTGTATTCACACAGGGTATAACTCAGGTCGGCTTTTGACAAACTGCACAGTGATTACGGGCGAAGGCCCGGAGCTACGAGACAACTAAACAAGTTGATTGAGACGAGGTAATCTTCTGCAGCCTGATGAAATCTTTTAAACAGGTAATTCCAGATGCAACTGTTACGCGATGAAATAATGAAGCCAACAGTTCCCTTAGTCGCCCTTGTAATATAACTCTGTTTGACTGAAGAAAAACACGCAGGATTTTTTTCTTCTGACCATGAATCGTGGAAACAGGAAATGTCCTCTAAGCACACTTGGCAATTAGTCCTAGAGTGTTAGCTGCTTTTTAGTATTATAATTCAGTGTGTGGATAAATTGTGTTTACATCTCTTTGTTGGATCCATCCTTAGTAAAGAGTACTGGCTCAAAGTCAGAAATCAATAGGTTGGTTCTAGTTTTACATGAATCTAGTGTGTAGAAAACTGTTATAAGAGCTGAACAATTGTGGTTGTTCTCATGCTAGCATGAGAAAAGGAGCGCAGTTCGTTACTAGATGCTGTCCCAGTCAGAAGGAAGCAATCGTTATCAACACAACGCCGTAAGCAATGTGAATTTAATCCAGACCTTTGTTGCACAATCTAGTAATTAGGAATTTTAAACCCCTTGCTTTGCTTCGCAGCTAACGCAATAACTGAGAGCGAACACTTCTTCCACGTCCACGAATTTACTTCACTAACCTTACGCCAGAGCAAAACACAGTATCGTGGATTAGTGAGGTAGGTTAACATGGCGGACTTCAGATTACTAACTGTATAGACTGAATTTGAGGTATTTTCTTAGCCTGAGTTTTGCAATGTTAGGTTTTCGATGTTTTTCTTTTAGAAAACATAAGAGCTCAAATACCCACATTAGATTCCCCGTATACCAGAGGTAGATAGTAAATGATGTGAAATATTGTTAGCTTTTAATACAAATCAGTGATAAGACGAGTTGAAAACTATTTTTTAGATTTTTTTTTTTTGAAAATTGTTCTGCTCATATATCTAATCAGCACAATCATGGTAGTGACGGAAGTTCAACATCATGACACATCAAAACTGTGTATTATTTTCGTCATTTGCATTTGCCCGCCTGATGAGAAATTTGATAAAATTAGCGTCATTTTTTATTTTGATAAGGGTTAAGAGATTCGGTAATTCACGATTTCGCCAACATGGAAAAAAAATCAGCAGTAAGGTAGCCTAGCTCATAGTTATTAATATTTTTCCTTAGCTGCTGTTAGGAGCTTTGGTACTTCGACGTTTCAATGTAATCTGCGTAAATTTTCAGCGCACATTTTGGTCACAGACTCCTGATTTGAGAACGTGTAAATCATACTGTCTACGTCTGGGAACCTGCAGTTGTATGACAGGAAATATTATGCTAGTACCATAAGCACGAAAAAATATATACTTAAGGCAGCTAAATTAAAAAAAAAATGCATTTAATTTCTTTCACAGTCTATTAATTTTCCTCATCCAATGGTAAATATGCTCCCCGTTTTTTCCCAAATAAATTGGCAACTACCTGTCATTATATTTTTTATATGTACCTTCATTGGTTAGTGTCTGAAATGGTATGCACCCAGGAATTAAATAGAATAGGTGCCAGAACTGATCCTTGAGATTGGAAAATGGTTGCTTTTCTATTCTGGAAGCAACTAGTGAAAAGCATGTTATTCAACAAGGCTGCTAGGATATCATTTATGAACTAGAATAAATGTCACAAAGTATTTTAGTGGTGAATAAAACTCACTAAAAGACTAGACAGCATATTTTTAAATACTTATTATAAGTCACTAAAAGCATAGTTATCACAAGTTGTTTCAGAGCGTACTGAGAGGTTGCTAGGGCAGTACAGCGTTGCGATTGCACAGTAGTTTGGAGCGGTCGCGCGCGTCTCCCCAGTAACTCACCCCGCGCCGCCGCTATCTTATCTGACGTACTTCAAAGGCCCGGCGTAGCGCCGACGCCAGCACGCACCTCGCGAATCCGCCGCCCAAACGACGCAATTACGATGCCGCCCGCCGATACCCGGCCTGTTGGTATTGGACGCGCCGCAGACCTCGTTAATGGACCGCATTAAGCTCGCTTTGTAATTACGGAAGGCGCGGGCCGGCCATTAGGTTTAATTGGGTCCGCGCGGCGCCCTGGACGAGGCGGGATATTTTTTATTTTTCCTCCGAAACTTCTCAAACGCCGTGGAGCCGGCGAACAGCACCAGCTCGTTCCCTTCAGAGCAGCGAAGATTCACGATGGTAGGAGTACTACATCTCCCGAAACCTTGCCCAACACTGATAACAGATAGGCCCTTATGTCAATGAAAAGAATAAGAAGCGTTTAAGGTAATAATATCTGTTCTATTTGGGACTTTTGTTCAAGTTCATAAATGGTATCCTGGCAGTCTCACTGAATAACATACTTCTCACCAGCTGCTTCCACAATAGAATAACTAACAACCTCAAGGATCAGTTCTGGCACCTATTCTATTTAATTTCTGGGTCCATGATTTGTCAGACTCTAGCTCCATGTTTTGGATTTTCCATGATTTACCAATATCACTCCAGGCGAATGCCGGAATGCTTCCTTCAAAAGGCAATGGCCGAATTGCTTCCCGTTCCTTATTCACAATCCCATTCCGCCTCTAAAGACCATGACGTCGACAGGGCGTAAAGCCACAAGAATATAAAAAAAATGTCCAACCGCATGAAGAGGTATATGAAGAGCTAACGAACAAAAAGTTTTAAGTTCATTTTTCGTTATTTTACAGGAAATCGATTTGAATTCAGGGCTTGTCATATACGTCCAATTCGTGCTAAATATACGAGTGAAAATATATTGAGGGCTGAGCATGCTTTAGCCTTGAAAATCGGACAGCTCATTCTATTTATTTCTAACAACCAGAACACATCATATGATATTTTTGACACGTTTTTTCATTAGTTTTTCTTTAAAAAAGTTATTATTTTATTTTTCAGAAGAAGAGTGAACTGACACACAAAATTAACGGTTTAACTTGGTACTTCCACGAATGGGGACGTCAAATCCGAATAATGCTGATCACAATATTTCACTTCTATAATAAGTTAGATCGCTGAAGCCAAACTATGACATTTGGGGTAGCAAACGTTTCGCATGCTTACCCTGTAGACTCAGCTGGTTGCGGCATCGCGGTAATTTACTTTGCTGATACGGAGTTAGATGGTTCGAGTCATTGTGATGGAGGAGATTTTCATGATCAGGACTTGGCTGGCAGGGTAGGAGAAGTGGTGATGCACACTTCCCAATCACCAGATTGCGCATCAAAGTTTTGTATTAAACCTATCCGCAGTACGTATGGAGTGAGGGAATACAACAATGTTGATAGTGATTTGTCCGTTAAGCCTGTCGGTCCGCGGTGTCTTTTGAAAGAGTAGGCCTTTCAATTCTCACTTCAAAGAACACAAACTACATCATATACCGAACACACTCTATCACAGTTCTCCACATCTAGGATAACACATACGAACATACAGTGAGGAAACCAACGGGAAACCCCATTTCATCTTCCCAAGAGAGTTCCTGTATTGGGGTACATCGTCTAACCGCCAATGCCCAGCAACGGGCTGCGTCATAAGAACAATATTTCGCATAACTTCAATCTAAAACATTTGTTGTCGAAATGGAGATAGTCCCAACTAGACTGCAAGACACCTGAATTCCTTCCACTTCTTCTGGCGCCGTCTCCTTACAGACGGTTAGCGACAATCACAGAACAGTTCTTCTGCTTTCAGTTGCACGTATGGCTGTCGGAGAAGTAGAACAACTGACCGAGTATAATGCGTGGCTTCTTAGTGTTCAGGAGGACGCGAGTCGTATCCCCGTCCGGCCATCCAGATTTTGGTTTTACATGGTTTCTTGAAATCACTCCTGACGAATGCTGCGACGGTTCCTTCAAACGACCATTCCCGAATTACTTGTTCCCAGTCGTTTACCGGCTCTAATGGCCCTAACCAAACGGACCATTTCCGGAGGTTCTGCGACGAAGAAGCAGACCTTCACCCGTCTGCCTTCCAAATTTACTTAAGCGATAAGCTGTAGTCTGTACATTCAGAAGAATAAGACCAAAAGGCGCTGCCTCATGATGGTCATGGACTTTCTTTTTGTATTAGCACGCCGGAGGACTTCTTCATTGGTTACGACTAAGGATTGCAATCCCGCAGTGTTTTCAATCCCGCTAATCCCGCGGAATCCATGCGGGATTGCTACAAACAGTTTTTTAACGCATATATTTAAAGCATAGTTACTTAAAACGTTAATAAATTAAATAACAATTAAATTAATAAATAATTTTTTATGTTAAACGATAAAAATTAACAGTTAATAATATTTTGATGGGCAAAATGACATTAAAACTTTTTATCGTGTCTTAAGTGTATTTCGAGGTTTTACATTTTTGTTTTTTAATCTGAACCAATTTTTAAATAAATAATGAAAATGGAAAATATTGAGTCTTTGGTCATATTATGTACCTTACAATACATCACATAAGTTTAAAAATATGGTTTGCTTAATGGCCAAGTTACCACAGTTTTTTTTATTATTCTAAATAAACGTTCCATAACACCGAGAAAAGCATTCCATTTCACACAATGAAGTGAATATACTCTGTAAAGTGTAGACTTGGCTCAGAACAAGATCTCACAACTTTTTGTCACTGCACAAGCACGAGACTTGGCCTTTTTTGCGTGATTCATTATTATATCTCCTGATTCCTTGATTGATATTACAGTTGATTCTATGTTATTGAAAGAAACCACTCACCAACTCGTAAACTGTCAAGTATTTCTGATTTACTTATGTGGCGTAACGACGTTTTTAGAGTGGAAATTATTATTTTTTAATAGGAAAGGAGACTTTCTCGGCGAATGATTCATTGCAAACACACGAAATTACACACGTGAGGAAGACGGCGGAGGCAGCCGTCGAAGTATGGTGTTCCTATAACACAATTCGTCGATACACCCGTGAAAATTTAATTATAAGTTTTTTTTACCTTTAGTCGAAATAATAACAAGGAGAAGAGGGATTAATCGAAAGCCTGAGCAGCACATGTAAGCAGGTGGCTTTCGTCAAAGAAATGCATTGAGGCAGCGGCCAAAACAACAATAAGTCAAAGGATATACAATTTCCTTTTGATAGGTGTTAAATAAATAGGTACGCGATCGTTAAAATTACCATAACATTAGTTTCATTTCAACGAATAATCAAATTTTCAGCCGCAAATTAGGAAATTGTCACAATTACTTTATCTGCAAATACAGAAAATGGGAATAATGAAACCGTAAATAAAAAGCCGTAACCGTGTAGTTCAGATAACGTGTGCGACACTTAAAAAATAATTATATAGTTATAAAATCGTACGAAATACGCACCATAACTCAAATTACAGAAATGCGTACTCGAAACAAACGTAAGTTTTGATCAATACGTAAAAGTGTATTTATTTACATACGAATGACGAAGGTTGACAAAAACAAACGCTTGTTCACATGAGTCAAATGCCAACTGGAAGGGTACAGGCAAACAGTGCAAAATATCCGACAGAGACCGAGTGGGGTAGCGAGTCACGCAGACTGACACGTGTTTCCGCCGGATTTTGCGGATTGCGGATCCGCTTAATTTTGTGCGCGATCCGCCAGACTGTCTAATGATGCGGGGTCCCGCGGGATTGCGGGATCTCGCTTTGCTGGATTGCAATCCCTAGTTACGACATCTGTACAAGGGATTTTTATCATTGGCTGGTACACGCGCAATTTAAAGTGTCCAACCTATTAACAGAAGAGGACTTAAATGTGCAGGTTAATTTAATTTAATTGCAATGGAGCACACGCTCCGGTGGCAATTTCCCTACACACCCATCTTCCCCCTACCCTGCACCCACCTGTACAGAAATAGCGACAGCACGTAACATTTCAAGACTCCCCAGTGAGGGCTAAACTGCAGATAACGCCTCAATTTTTTTTTTAATAAAAAAGTTTTCCTGTGGCAGTTATTTTGACATTGTTGAAACCCGGAGGAAATGCTACCACACGTTTATTAATCGAGTAGGCCTTATACAAAACATGTAGCCTTACTGCTTCTTAAAATCGTATATTTTTGATGCAGTTCTTGACTCGAAATGCTGCGCCGGATACCAGAACGCTTTGCTCATACCTCATTATATCTAGTACGGCGGTATATCTGTTCCGAGATGTAGGTTCTCCAAAAATCAAACTATAATTTTCCCTTCTTTTTTACACATTTTTCTTTGTATTCTGTACGAAACGGGATTAACAGTTATGTGATTGTCATCAAAGAATTTCATTCGTGAAGGTTTCGGATGGGGAGTTGAATTACGTTTCATTGTCATTTTGTAGATGAAAGTATGGTTGTTAGTAGCACCACAATATTTTTCAAATAAGACGGGTGATTACTTTTACATTTGCCCACTATTTTTAAAAGAGGGGAAATCGAAATGTGGTATTACACACTAGAAGGAAAGCATTTTTCTTTTCTGAATTATACGATATATACTTTATGCTAAAGAAGACCACAGAGTATGACTAGTTAAGATTAATATTTTACATAATTCTGGCCCATTAGACTTTTATATAGTTGGCTATAACCATTTCGACTGTGAGAAAATATTCTGATTCGTTTAGCGCGATTCCTGCTACATCAACAAGACAGATTTTCATAGTTTCATACGTTATGCAGCCCACGACCTAGGACTAAAATTAGGTATATTTTATCTCAATGCGGCATCTAGATACTGAGAAATAAACAAAAAAGTGTCTGTTTGTTTCGTTGATTTTGATGGGTGTTTGATCACTGTACAGCCCCTGGTCCCAAGAGTAATATAGGATATGTTTTATTTCAATATGACGTCAAAAATCTAAGAAACTAACTTAAGATAAAAGTGTCGGCAAATTAATATACAGGGTGTTACAAAAAGGTACGGCCAAACTTTCAGGAAACATTCCTCACATACAAACAAAGAAAATATGTTATGTGGACATGTATCCGGAAACGCTTACTTTCCATGTTAGAGCTCATTTTATTACTTCTCTTCAAATCACATTAAACATGGAAACACACATCAACAGAACGTACCAGCGTGACTTCAAACACTTTGTTACAGGAAATGTTCAAAATGTCCCCCGTTAGCGAGGATACATGCATCCACCCTCCGTCGCATGGAATCCCTGATGCGCTGATGCAGCTCTGGAGAATGGCGTATTGTATCACAGCCGTCCACAATTCGAGCGGTGAATCGAGGAAGTACAGTACATACTAACGAAACTAAAATGAGCTCTAACATGGAAAGTAAGCGTTTCCGGACACATGTCCACATAACATATTTTCTTTGTTTGTGTGTGAGGAATGTTTCCTGTAAGTTTGGCCGTACGTTTTTGTAACACCCTGTATATTTAAAGATAAGTCAACTCTCGCTGTCGAAATATATGACGGCATACTTATCACCGGCATCGTGTTATTCGAAGTTAAAACTGATATTAATCATCCATCATTTAACTTATTTCTTACAGTCGTAACACCGCCGCATTCTTGACTGTAAACTAGGAGGTCAAATAGTAGAAGGCAGAATACAATGTGATCAGAGCAACATCAGAGAAAATGCCTCCCTACACAAGAGTCGAATAAACTTGACCCACTGATAATTGAATCGATATTCAACGCTTTGTCACACACATTATGACAGAGTGAAGATACCTTTACATCTGCCGTGCCTCAAACGTCCAGCACACATGTTCTGCTTAGTATTTTGATGTTAGTGCACCTGAGTAGCTTCGGTCAGACGTGATAAACTGATTCCAATTTTACAGTGCTGTCTGCATTCTAATTATAGTATGTAATCATCCGTTACTTTTCCCGTATTATTCAGGATTTCTGGGTTTAGAACTGGCTGTTATTTTCATCGTAAGGAAGCAGCTATAGCGTCTTAATAGGATACATTTTCTCAAGCGAAAATTCACTGGGAAATATTAAAAAATTCAGAGTAGCTATCAATATTTCTTTTATGTACTCACCCAAATGTAGAATTTGTAGCACTATGTCCTCCCATTGAAGCAACCTGCAACAAACCAGAGATCGAAACATTTAGAAAATGCCGTTTTATAAACAACTACTGAAATGTTTTTGTTTTATTGACAAACAAATACCTGAATCTTTGAGCCAAAGAGTCATACTTTACTTAGAATGTCACTTATATCTACTAATTGCAAACAACGGCACATGACTTTCCTTGTGAAGTATGACATTCATTACCGCGTTAGAAGAGGGGGATCCGTGTACGAAATCGAAAAACGGAATGCCTGAAATTCTTCATTTCCACACGTCCTTTCGTCGTAAATCCATTATATGACTATTATCTGTGACGAAATTTCGTAGGATGGATCCGCAGACACATACTATTAGGAAACTTTTTCATACGGCTGACAGGGGAATGTAATTCTTGTTCCTCGTGGACCATAGAGCATGGAATTGGTTAGAGGTAACTTTGTGCGATGAATCGTATGATACTGTAATGATCCGCGAGAGACAGAGGTGCGCGTGTTTCTTTTCTCGTCTGGTGTGTGTCGGTCCCCGGTCCCAGGGGAGGTTCTGCTAGTGTTTGGAGAACGCCAGCCCCTGAGTGTTTCCATTAAATGTGACTTATGGCATAACAGCCTCGTGACAAGGCCTGCGACTCAAGATGGAGTGGGAGCCTGGGCTGTGTTAGTAAACAAACAAAATAAGAAATAAATCGGTATCCTAGAACGAAGTGTAAGGGGAAGCCAGGAGTACAGCCAATGGGAGCAATTTGTATTTTTATTACAAAAAAGGGTGGTTTTGTTGCATGTCCTGAGCCAACCAACGGAAAAAGCTTCCCTCCAAAGACAGTGATTGGCAGACGTCATGAAGAGGGGGCGGAACACGACGCTTCTTCGAGGCAGCACGAGAAGACGGGGGGACTTGTTGACTACCGACGGAGAGGTGTGGATCGACCGAACAGCTGACTACTGGCGACAGCAGTGAGGCAGCCGGCCGTGATGGAGAGCTGGTCAACCCACCGACTGCACAACGTAGATTCGCCTGCACGGTAACCACCATTCAGAAAAAGGAACTTTTGCATCATCGTCGTTTTTTACCCTAGTTATCGCCCCGAGACAGACTCTCTTGCTCCACCGAGAAAGTTATGTACCCTTGTGTTGCAGAAAGAAAATTAATCTTTGTAAAATCTTGTCAAGCAAACAATTAAAGTAAATCGTAAAGTCAGATTGTGAACCTTGTTTTCAATAGATCCCATCCAATCATGTAATGTGTCATTTGACTTTATTTATAATTCTAGTTGTTCAATAATTCATGTTTAAATAACAATACTTTGAGATCTGGATGTCGCTTCCCTCAGAATAGGGTACACTCCAATCTCTGGCGCCCACCTGATTTTTTTATTATACTTAATATTATTTGGAAATTAATAACTGGTAGTGAACGGCCACAGTAAGGTCGAGAAGTCGCTTTCCTAACATAGGGAACACTTCAAATTATGACGCCCAGAACGTGGGGCTAACGAAAAAAAAAATAAATGGGTGGATGCAAAAGTTTCAATTCCATTATTATTATAACATTATTTTTTATTTCAGTGCAGTGCCGAACCAGATGGAGATTTTTTTTAAAAAAAATAATCATATGATCTATGTTAAACATACAGGTCTTGTTATGTCATATGAACTTTGTTTTATTTAGTTTTGGATGCAGGCGAAAGCAGGATGGAGAATATTATATGTTTGATGTTTTGTTGATTTTTTTTAGTCGATGTTCAAAGAGATTTGAGTTGGCATAGGTCTGAAATTTGGTGTGATGGTTTTTTTTTTTTTTTGTTCGCCTTTGTTTTGTCCTGATTTGTTGTGTGATGGTATCTTATTTTGTGTTGTCATTATTGTGGAATATTGTTTTTGGAAAGTTATGTTGAAACAACTTCCAAGGTTCATGTCTGAAGGTAAGAATTTTCATCTGACCGGCGTTGAAAAATTCTGTGTTGGAGTATAGAATATCTGTTTGACTATGCTGAGATTTGTATGAGTTTTTTTTGCTTTAATTATATTTGTGTGGTCAAAATCTGTATGCATTTTGGTAATCGGAAAGTTTTTTCTTGTGGGTTACTGATTTTCCGGGTTAAATTCGCGGTGTGTTTGCATTGATTGAAAGTGTTATGGTCGTAAATGTGGTTTACTGAGAGGTTTAATTTGATGTCGTTTGTAAAGAATTTTATAAATCATTGCGTTGGATTCAAAAGTTGGTAACGCGAACTTACGCTAATGAATTAAGTGAATGTTACTCAGGTCAGGAAAATCAACAAACATGTCGCAAAGTACCAATCCGTCAACTTCGGAAACGATAGACTCTGTGAGTGTAGAAAGCGCACAGTTTCCAGTCGATGCCGGGATAATGGAAGTTAGAGAAAATCCTTGTCAAACCGGAAGTGAGGACACAATCACGTGCCCTCCAACTAATGAACCGATTCAACAAGCGGTAGCTCTATCTGAAACTGATGCTCAGAGTACGGGTTGCGAAAATGTTGCATGTAATCCCATGATGTTAATGTTTAAAACTATGTTGGAACAACAGTCGAAGATCATTTGCGAACAAATTCTGGAACAACAGAAAGCTATGATGGAAAGACAAAATGAAACCGAAAACCGGATAAGCGAAAAATTTATGGCTCTCAGTGAAAGCTTGAAAATTGATATAAGTCTACAGTTGAATGAACAGCGAATCGCCATTTGCGAACAAGTAAGATCTGATATCAGAAGCGGGGATGCCGATATGAGAAAGATCGAAACTGAAACTGCACGTCAGTGCATGGAAAAAATGTTTGAAGAGACGGATCGAAAAATGACAGAGCATTCGCGAAAAACAGTAGACCAGGAAATAAAACCTACAATTAATGTAGTGGAGAATGAAGATATGAAAAACACTGTAGCTGTGGTTGTTGATAAGTGGAAAAACGAGGTGAATAATTTGAATGAATTGAGGAGCACTGCGAGGGAAAATCAAATGATTGAAGATGAAGTTTCTAAGGAAACGGAAACAAGAGATCCTGGAAGAGAATCTGAGGATGATTTGCGAACTTTAGAGTCTTGCGGAAAATTTGCTGAAATTGAAAGTATCGTCGGAAGAAAAGAAGAAAACAATGCGTGTGAAAATAGTAGCTTTTCACATTCGATTACCGAACTCGAAAAGAGTATGTTGAAGGATGAAATTAAGTCGATTCGGCTACAGCTGTCTGTCAGTGGAACAATAACAAACAGAGGAAAAAAGAGACAAATACATCAAAGATCAACAGTCTGCAGCGAACGAGAATACATAAAGTATGTCAAGTTCTTAAAGGTAAATGAAACATCTGCCGGGATAATGGGAGAGTTTCAGAGGCTGAGAACCTTGCGGAAAAACAGATGTGTGAGGGGGGCTGCTTTCCTCCGGGTGCATGACCTCACAGCTGGAAGGGCGGGTGACACAAGCGAAAAAAAAGTTCTGGATCACTGGCCCACGCTAGAAAAGGTATTCGACCGGGAGTCCTACAGAAATATTACGACAACAAAGAGAAAACAAAGCTGTACAGGATTGCCGATCGTAAATGAACAGCACTGCTTGGAGTATCGAGCGAAAAGGAACAATAATAATTTGGAAAATGAAAAATGGATGACGATTGTGCATGGCCGTTTGAAGTTTTAAAGAATATATGAAGGATTTTTGGTCGCCCGATATTGGAAATATGACCATGCAAGATTATTATGTTTGTAGTTAGCAATAAGTGAGTATAGAATAGTAACTGTAAAATTAATTTTTTGTACTGATAATTAATCAAGCATTGTAGGATATGTTATAAATCAGGTAGACGTTGTTTCATCAAAAATTGTAAAGAACGGAAGTTAAAGTAGCAATTTCGTTAAAAAAGAAAATAATAATTGAGATGTATGAGTGGACAGAATACGGAAAAATTGATCAATTGGTGTTCCCAAGTTTAGAAGCTTTCCATAAAAAAAAAAAAAAAAAAAAAAAAAAAAAAAAAAAAAAAAAAAAAAAAAGACCCCGTTATTCATAATACTAAAAAAAAAATATCCTCGACGAATTATAAAAAGAGAGAGATCTGGTTTAGTTACGTTATGTTATAATAATTCGAGACGGGTTTGCTGAAATGTTTACAAAGGTAATCAAATCTAAAATAATACGTGGCATTAAGATGTAGTTTATAATCGGAATCATGATAATTGGCGGGGTGTTGATGTTGAAAATCGTAAGAGTCAAGAGAAAGGAAGTGCTCGTTATAGTAAGAATGATGACGAAAATTTGCGAGAAATGATATTGAGTGATTGGTAAAAATATATGCTGACCGAAAGACCGTTGAAGGTAAAAGGGGCATAAATGATTTGTTGACGGATAAAGTCGTCAATTAGAATTCAATAGATGACAGATAAAGTCATTTAATTTCGTCGTGGAAGCTAGAACGAGCGCGAAACTATAGTCGCATTACGAAAGTAGAGGCTGGTACAACGCACTGAGAATTTTCTGAAAAGAAGATTGTAAACTCTTGATAAAGAATATACAAAGAACACCGATTAGAAGATTTAAAGAAAGAAGTAATTGTGGATTGATGAAAATTAAAGCGTTTTGCTGAAGTGAGTGTAGAAATTCATTAAGAAACTGTGAATAATCATGAACCCGTCATGAAAGATTTCTCGAGGATGCTATGAGAAAATATTTTGAATTGGTGGTATAAAACGATAAAAGATAATTAGATTTACTTAAGTAGTTAAAATTGAACTGGTCGTACTAAGATTGTTTTGCTGTCTAAGAGCCCTGAAATTTTAATTTTACAGATGGGAAACGCCGATACAGAATGAGTTGATTGTAAAATAGTTTGAAAAACGTAGAAGTAAAAATAGTTAAGCACTAGAAATAAGCCAACGGATCGTTGAAGATTTAAGTAGTTGACGATAATTTAAACCTATTTTATTATTGTGATAAGAGATTTTAGGATTAATAAGATTAATTTTCCTGCTCTAGCAGTAACGAAAACTATTCAGTTTTGTTTCACTGGTATTGTTTGAATCAACTTCTTTAACAACGGCGTGGTAAGTGATACGGTCGGTGACACACAATAAAAAAAATCAAACACGGGGTATCAACATGCCTTAGAGAGGGAAGGAAGGGTTTTTCCCGAAAAAGGAACCAAGGATCTTACAAAACTCAGCTAGATAAACATTAGAAAGACGTGCTTCTGTACTGGTCAGAGGATAGACATTCATGTAATTACGCTACACATTGCTGTGTGAGAACTCAAACTGTGTACTAATCTTGGAAGTTGGTTCAATGAAGGTATGTGGTCAGAGAAACCACTGGTGAAATAATAAAATAAAAAAAAAAAAGAATTAAAAAAAAAAAACTTATTTAGTAAGGTTTTGTAGTAAGGATACGCTCATCACAAATGATTGTGTGAAGGATTATAATCATTAAAAAAATGGTTTAATGAATATAGAATTGTTAGAAAACATTAAGAGAATGTGAATCATAGTGTATCTACAAGTGAATTAAGAATTTTCAAAGTTGTATGTCCATTTATTTTCATGTTTCATTGTTTAATTATAAATGCAACATTGTTAGATAAGTAATGAATGTAATATGTTTATTAGATGACGTACTCCATCTGGTTTCGCTCCACACTTGTCAGGGGATTGAAACGGATGCTCAAGGATAATACGCTCTTGAATCATGTTAAATGACATATTAGCTGGGATGATTGAAAGCAGGGTATTTTATTACTCAATTTGATATTTTGTTAGTACGTATGTGGAGTGGTCACAAGGGACAGAGCAAGACAGGGCATAATTAAATAGTGATGCTGGCTATCGCGAGTGTGTTTAGTGAACAATTATTAAGGAATTTAAAATTATTCAGTGAATAATTTTAAATTATCGGAGTTGGTGGATAAAGTTGTAATGATCCGCGAGAGACAGAGGTGCGCGTGTTTCTTTTCTCGTCTGGTGTGTGTCGGTCCCCGGTCCCAGGGGAGGTTCTGCTAGTGTTTGGAGAACGCCAGCCCCTGAGTGTTTCCATTAAATGTGACTTATGGCATAACAGCCTCGTGACAAGGCCTGCGACTCAAGATGGAGTGGGAGCCTGGGCTGTTTTAGTAAACAAACAAAATAAGAAATAAATCGGTATCCTAGAACGAAGTGTAAGGGGAAGCCAGGAGTACAGCCAATGGGAGCAATTTGTATTTTTATTACAAAAAAGGGTGGTTTTGTTGCATGTCCTGAGCCAACCAACGGAAAAAGCTTCCCTCCAAAGACAGTGATTGGCAGACGTCATGAAGAGGGGGCGGAACACGACGCTTCTTCGAGGCAGCACGAGAAGACGGGGGGACTTGTTGACTACCGACGGAGAGGTGTGGATCGACCGAACAGCTGACTACTGGCGACAGCAGTGAGGCAGCCGGCCGTGATGGAGAGCTGGTCAACCCACCGACTGCACAACGTAGATTCGCCTGCACGGTAACCACCATTCAGAAAAAGGAACTTTTGCATCATCGTCGTTTTTTTTTACCCTAGTTATCGCCCCGAGACAGACTCTCTTGCTCCACCGAGAAAGTTATGTACCCTTGTGTTGCAGAAAGAAAATTAATCTTTGTAAAATCTTGTCAAGCACGTAAAGTCAGATTGTGAACCTTGTTTTCAATAGATCCCATCCAATCATGTAATGTGTCATTTGACTTTATTTATAATTCTAGTTGTTCAATAATTCATGTTTAAATAACAATACTTTGAGATCTGGATGTCGCTTCCCTCAGAATAGGGTACACTCCAATCTCTGGCGCCCACCTGATTTTTTTAATCTTAATATTATTTGGAAATTAATAACTGGTAGTGAACGGCCACAGTAAGGTCGAGAAGTCGCTTTCCTAACATAGGGAACACTTCAATACTGATTATAAAACAATTACCTAAGTGATATAATATAGTACATGAGGTAAAAAATATAATTGATACATAGGATACTAATCAAATAATTTCGTTCTGAAATCTTTTCCTCAATATATCTTCATCTTATTCTACGGAAGCCAGTCCTGGGATTGGTGTGCGGTGTCTCCCATTCAGCTCTTCTCTCTGTCCTCCTCTTCATATGTGCATATTTCCTGCAACAAACATCTTTCCTTAACTGCTGGATGTATTTTAAACGCGGTCTTCCTCGATATCACTTTCTACCATTTCCTCCATTATTGTTTTCACTTAGCTCTCAGGTCTTAAGATATGTCCAATTAATATTGTCCACCGCGTTTTTATACTCTTCCATAGAGGGTTATACTCTCCTGCCCACTCAAAAATTTCCTCATTAGTAATATTGTCCCTCCTGCTAATCTTTAACATCGTTCTATAATAGCATTGACCAACCAAAATAATCTTCTTTTCTCTTCTGTACCAACCGTCTAGGTTTCACTTCCATACAGGACAATACTCCAGGCATAAATTTTTAATAGTCTTCTCCTCGTTTGTCCAGCTGATGTTATTTGTCGTAAAATACCGTTTCTTTTTGTGGAACGCTATTTTGCTAGTGCAATCCTGCATTTTATCTCATTCTTGCTTCTTCCACCTGTTGTGATTTTGTTCCTAAGTAGCAGAATTCTTGCACATCCTCCAATGTTTCTCCATTAATTTTTATTTTCAAATTTTTATCTTTACCACATACCATGACTTTCGTCTTCGCTTTATAAATTTTCATATTGTACTCATTCCCCATTGTTTCCTCCATTGTTTCCAAAATTTTCTTAAGATATTCTTCACTTTCTGTTACTATCACAATGTCATCTGCGAATCGAATCATATTTAATAGTTTTCCTGTATCTTTATCCCAGTATCAATTTCGTCTCTGATCTTATATATTATGTATATTGACAGTTGATCTTAATTGGTATATGATGTAGTTAAGAGTGTTTAATTAGATACTATTTCACCACACAGAACGTGAAGAGTATGTGCGAAAGACAACGTTGCGGTTGAATTAGAATATCTTTAGCTGATCACCAGTGGTAGACATTGCCAATGTGCCACCGGTTAAACAAATACTTGCGAAATGGGCGCCCCTCGTCTCCGAGGTAGCTAATGACACCAGCGTTTCCTAGCTCGGTGCTTGGAAACGGTCGACCCATCTAATATGCACGCTTCCCGAGATATCCATCACAGATCTCTCTTCTGGGCGGCCAACATTTACGGATTATTACGGTCTGTTGCTCAATTAAGATGCGCTGAGCCACTAACAATCGTGCCTGATAGTTTCCGTTTCCTCTGACAGCACCTTGTATTGTTTTAATGTTGCTTTCTATGTTAAAGAAGCACAGCTTTTGAATACTGCAGAAAACAAAGGAATGGGATACAGAAATGGGCTTTAAACCGTTATAGTTCTGCATTTGGAATGCCTTACGTACAAGTTAAATTTTTCCATCACTAGTAGCTTTCAAATAAACAATGCGTAACACATATCTGTTTTGTTTTTCCACTATATGATTTTCAAAGTATCATTCACTATATCACGCATTGTAGCTGATTTTTCAAAATTATTTTTACCAATCAAAAAATACATTAGATTTTCTTTAGTTTCAAAAGTTGTGTATAAAAAGCTTTTAATAGAGCAATTTAGTGTTGTCTTCATTACCCGATAACACAATTTCTTACCAGCTGCGCAATCAGCCTGTATCGTAGCCATCTATCCTAACGCGGTACGGGGGATCTAAAGTTTAACATTTTATCTGAGACACGAAGGAGTTCTAACACGATTCAGTTACACAAAGCAAGCTTGGCCAGAGGGAAAGACGCCTTACAAGCCTCCTAAAATCTCAGTCGAGACCGGGAATCGAACTGGGTACATTTCCCCGAGACAGATGCATTAAACATTGAGCCACCAGGCCACTTAAAATACTAAAATAAATTACAAAGTATTTTGATTTTGGTTTTATACAGATAGCGATATGTAAAATAGTTTCCACTTTTCTGAAACATGAAATAAAACTATAATGTATTGTACATAAAATACGTTTCTTCCCTGCACATCTGACGTTAGTAGTGTGTATCATAACGTTATTTTCTTCCATATTCCCATTCACATGTCTTTCGTTAATGTAACTTAAAGTGTTCAGCATTGTCTACTACAAAATGCAGTGGAGAAAAATATGTGAAAAATTTTCTGAAAGTAAATTACTTAAACATACAAAATCGCACTGTTTCTAACTCAGCCAGGTGGTATATTATTGTTTTCGGGAAACTTTAAAAACTATATTGTAGTGATCAGGGTCACTCCATAGTTTGTTGTGAATGGCAAGAGTGGCTGGATGAGACATGGTATGCCACCTACTGGCAGAATATTGAGGTGTGTTCTTTCTTTTCATGGCGAACGGTGGGGTTGACCAGCGGCTTAGACTCCTAATTGGCCAATGGAATTTCGCCCGCAAAAAGAGACAAAGGGTGCGTACGGCTGCCGGAAGAAGAGGGACAGTGAGCCATAGGTGGTGGGTCAAGCAACACCTCTGTGCCACCTCTCTGTGGATGCAGACCAAGAAGCTGTGTAAAGTTATGAGTATAAGTGTGTTTTTCAGCGGGAAATAGTGCAGTGGTTAAACTTAAAGTTTAACTAAGTTTATGGTTGCTTGGCGCTGCGGTTGGACCTCCTGATCGACTAAGGATGCTGGTTTAGTGCATCTACACAACATCATGCAATTGAGAAGGTGAATATAACATTACCACTGAATTGTTTAGGAATCAAGACTCCAGTAAACGTTCCTGGGTGAAGCGATTCACCAGATAAGAAGTTCTCATGTTATAACAGGCTATATTATTCTATTCCAACCTTACCAGGCAAGCCATGTTATAAACTGCCGGTCATTTCTTTTATTTAACTCGGCAGTTGTTGCATATTAATGTAAGCCTTTAAGTGAAAATAATATTTACTAAACCAAGAAAAACCACACATATATATAGAACACCAACAACATTAGATGTTTATTCAAATTCAAATATCCCACAATACAAAAAACTCTCGCAAGTTTTAACACAGTCGTTGCTCTCATTTGTCTTACAGCGATTACCTCTCTCATACTAATTATATTATTCTTTGGCAGCGCCCGCTGACCAAAGATAATTGTCACTTAATGTAAACACTTATAAGCTAGTATTAGCGTATATGCTACACCTGCCCCCACTTCGAGGCAGATTAATAAATTTAGCACAATTTTTAATTTACCGAGAAGTTATTGAACTACACAATGGATGACAACATTTTCTCCTTGAATATAATGTCCAACAGTTCTTCTCAAATTTAGTTTGCAATGGCCTTGCTTTTCCACATTATGCTAATAATTTCGATTCAAAATCCAAAGTATTTTACAGTCTATATCAGTTCACTATTTGAATTTTTGCTTGTCACTAAATCTGGCATCATATGCACTATATAGCGTCCAATTTTATTATTGTTCGTTCGACCTGACACGTACACTCAGTTCAGATTAAACATGCTCAAATTTCAATCTTAACCATTACATTTATCATGCTACTTTTTTTTTTATCACAAGGCGTTAACAATAACATTACATAGAACCATTGGATTGCTTTTCATGTTTCTTTTATGATACTATTCTGTTTTAAGATCAATACAATATTACTTTGACAATTACTTAACATTTTATCTTTTCAGTCCTTTGTTCTATACAATTTTAAATCGATCACACTTCTTAATCCTAATATTTTATTATATTTGGCATAAGCAAGCAAATAGGCGCTCGCATTTGGCTTAACAACAATCTTAAAAGGTCCGTGATATATTTTAAATATTTTTTTTTATCTCTGCATTTATTTCGCAAGAATTTTGTCTAGTTTTCACCAAAAATAAATTCTACAAACGAATCAATAATGGAAATACTTGCCCCCGATAAGCTTCTTGCATACACGTAGTTCTACCGTAGCTTTTTCTTCCGCCTCTTCCAATTCCTTTCTGCCACTTTTATATATTCTTCCAGCCCTTCATGTAATTTCTTTCTTGTTTTCCAGTTTTCCTTTTCATGAGACCATTCAACTACTTCTCTTGTACTTATATCAGGTGGGTACTCTTTTCTCAAATAATTTGAAGTAATTCGGTGTCGGCCATCATCGATTGTGTCCTGCAACAATACTTCCATCGATCCCTTCTCATCTTTCCTGTCAAAAGAAACATATGTAGCGGCTTCTGTATTACCGTGCCGGAAAAATACATTCGTTCTTTTATTGCTACCTGGACCTGGTACAATATTCTTTTCTTCGGTTCCCATTTGCAATACATTTTCATCTTTTTCTTCGTCATAACTCCTTATAAAAAACATTCTTATTTCGCTTTCTTCATTTTCTTCATATTCATTCTCACTACTTCTGCATTCGTACTCTTCTCCATAGATGCTAGGAACATTTTCAATTTCTTCACTTTCGTTAATACTTAACGGTAGCTCGCTATCATTATCTGCTAATTCTTCTTCCTCGAATGTCTCTTTTAACGACTCTTTTCGTGCTTCTGCTATACTCATTTTTTCTTCAACAGCTTCTACATAACTTCGTACTTGGCCTTCAAAAATTTCTTCCATTTTATTTTCCACATTTTTCTGACTTTCTTCTATTTTTTTATTTAATGACACTTCTACAGTTCCAACAATAGTTTTCTCCTTTTCTTCCATATAGTGATCCATTAAAACAACGACATCTTGCTCCATAACTTTCTTGATTTCAATGGTATCTTCCTTCATTGTTTTCAGTTCTTTTTCTTACTCCTTTTCCACCATCAAATTTCTTCCAGACACACTTACTATCAACTCTTCTGTCCTTTTAATATTCTGATTAATACGTTCAGTAATCCTTTTCTCAGATTCTTGACTACTTTGTATAACTTGCGTGATTTTTTCATTAATTATTCCGATGTCTTGTCTGGTTTTTTCTAGGCTCTGTTCAAATCCTTGTCTGGTTTTTTTCTAGGCTCTGTTCAAATCCTTGTCTGGTTTTTTCTTGGCTCTCTTCAAATCTTCGGATGTCTTGTCTGGTTTTTCTTGACTCTGTTCAAATCCTCGGATGTCTTGTCTGGTTTTTTCTTGACTCTGTTCAAATCCTCGGATGGCATGTAATATCAATTCAAGATCCGTACTCTTTAAGTCTGTACTCATTTCGGCACTCATTCTAGCAAGTTTTATACAATTATTATGTATAATTCATATATTACAAGCAACAACAAAAGTTTTACTACTCAGGACAGCCAATCCCCACAGCAAAAATCACTGCTTCATATTTAACTTCTGTACTACACACTACTCACTCCTTATCAAAATAATAAATGATTTACTAATGAAGAAAGACATTCTCAATAACAATTACTGCTTCAGTTCAAGTTCTTTACTATACGTCATTCACTCAGTGTTCAAATTTTAATTACTTTTCTTTTCTTTTTTTCTTTTTTTATATGACTGATGATTACTGCCACCTCAGAACTTATAAATGGAATGTTCTCTACTTGCCGTGCTGCGTAGAATGAAAATCTGGAACTCGCCGCTGCCACTGCGTCATCAGAAGATTCCAGTCGTTTAGGATGCTATGCTCATTAGTAGTACACCCATAAATTCTGGTCCAGGGTCGCCAAATATAACAAGGCTATATTATTCTATTCAACCTTACCAGGCAAGCCATGTTATAAACTGCCGGTCATTTCTTTTATTTAACTCGGCAGTTGTTGCATATTAATGTAATGCCTTTAAGTGAAAATAATATTTACTAAACCAAGAAAACCCACACATATATATAGAACACCAACAACATTAGATGTTTATTCAAATTCAAATATCCCACAATACAAAAAACTCTCGCAAGTTTTAACACAGTCGTTGCTCTCATTTGTCTTACAGCGATTACCTCTCTCATACTAATTATATTATTCTTTGGCAGCGCCCGCTGACCAAAGATAATTGTCACTTAATGTAAACACTTATAAGCTAGTATTAGCGTATATGCTACAATGTCCAGTAAAATTGTTTATAATGAGCTAGTCGGACAATTTGTCTTGAGTCAACATTGTGTAAACATAAGTCTCATGTAGGGTGGCACCCATGGTATCAAATGTTGTGATTTTTGATAATTATAAAAAAGGAAGGTGAATGTTAAATTTTTATAATTAAATTCATCAAGTTTCATATGTGAAAATAAATGTCTAGTTATGTTTGTGAATCTTTTGTTCAGAGCAAATGTGACCCATTCCCCGCAAAAATGAGACGCTTATGAAATATCAATGTAAGAAGAATTGATCTAATATTAAAATTAATGTGAATGTAAAATATTAAATTTCCATAATTATCACTGCTATTTAAGCACAGAGACGGTCGGACCGTCACAATATTGACTGGAAATTTATTGTTAAATATTAACATGATTATTTAATGTCTACGAGATAGTGTTCTAATCTGTCTTCTAACTATATGCTAGAATCTTCAAAGAAAAGTATCATGTTTTCGCTTCTAACCAGTGCAAAATCATTTTCGTATAATAAGAAGAGCTAAAAATTAATCCCTAGGAGACAATATCTTAACTCCTCTCCGTTCTGAATTGATACTGTCATCTATATTTACATTTCATACGGATTCTCCTCAGTCGATGTTTTCTGGAAGATTTAAGCAAAAATCGTGATTCACGCCAGTCTTTCAGTGAATTAAGATCAGCGCGAAAAATCATTCTGTAAGAACTACAAATTCAACTCTGTTTCTAATGTTCACTTTACGAAAAAAAAGTGGTAGGAGCTTTCAACATGGTATCACTGAAATGAGATTTTACTAATTAATTGAATAACATCAAGGAAAATACGAACGCTTCTACATCTCTTAAATATACGCTTTCAAGCTTTAGAACGTTTCTACCTGATTAAAAGCAGAGTTTTATTCTTGTTTCCTGAAAATAAGGAAAATAGTGTGTCAAAGTTAGAAAGCGCTATTCAAAAGTGAAACAGAAAATGCAAGGAAATAAGGATTTATTATACTGCAAGACAGACGTTGGCTGAAGTATCAGGCGTACCTCATATAAAAAAAGCAACGCCTGTACAAAAATTCCTGACTGCATTGGGATTTGAACCCGACAACCCATATTTCCAAAGTAAAGGCCATAATCACTGAGCTACCAGACCTTTCATTATAAGTCCTTAAACGTTATAAAATACAATTAATGGCTGGCAGAAATGTCGAACATGGTTATGAGTTATACTGCAGAACTATAATTTTCTGTCCCGTAAAACAGCCATTTTCACTTAAGGAATAATAATAATAAAACTCTTCGCCCTTTGATGGAATATGAAGAAAAAAATGAGACCGATGTGTAGAAACGTGACTACGATCTACTCACTGATATATGAATTCCTGCTCTGCTAAAAATAAGTAACCACCATTAAATCTACTAATCTTATTAGTTGCGCTGTGTTATGTTATGTCCAACTGCTTACATGGTTTGTTTGGTGACATAAAATTAATATTAATATCCTGCCAGTGAAGTATTTAACTTCATTGCCCTCTTCTAAAAAGGTAAGAATGGTCTTACATATATGGTTCAAATTATATCTCGCAAACACATCATTAGGTTTGTAATATAACCCACAGAAGGCTCATTTAAGGACACTACTTACTGATCCTACTGTGTAATTAATTTTTCACAGTTTCATTTGAGTCGGTGAAGTTAAATACCCAATTGAGAGCAGAAACTGCGAAGCGAATCACGTCTGGTACAGTAATTATACAACCGCCAGTCACAACGCAAAGTATCTCTTTACTCTTCGTTAATTTTCGTTCTGTGTTAAAGCTATTACAACGTAATAGAGTTAATCAATTCATTGATGGTTTACAGTTTTACTATTATATCGCAGTATATATCAATTTTGGATCACAATTAAAGTAAATTGTAATGGAAGACACAGGATATTCTATCGAAGAGTCTTACAAAAATAAGTAATTAATACGTTACGTTTTAAGACATTAGAATTTGCAGGAATTTAAATAAATACTTTGTACTTGTACTTGGAGATGAATAATTTGGTAAACGGTGAAATGAGGTGGAAATTCGCACCAAGGCATCTGTTAAACTGATAATAAAAAGTCGACAGAATCGTAATCGAAGAAGATCTTCCCTTTGACGACTTGACGATAGTATAATGTAAAACTATATTTCTAATTAGTTAAAAGTTTCTTGTGCGGTTCGTAGGTAAAAACTAGCTGCCGAACTATAACAATAAGTAGTCAATAAATTTTTCAGAATTTGAAACAATATCTTTGAGTGCCATAGATATTAATATATTGACTGTCGTAAGAGGACGAACTGTCTACCGGCAGGAAAATGGTTGAGGAGGAAAGTTTTCTAATCCCAATTTCTTAATTTTAGACTCTGCAGCAGTGAAAACTGCCACAATTACTATGAAAGTTATGACTTCTTTATGAAGCAGAAAGATATTGGTGGAAGAATTAGGAGGGGTGCTTAGAAAGTAAAAGGTTGCCCTGACCACAAGCTATCACTCGATTTCATGATTAAAGGTATGGCGAAATATTATTTCGCAGATAAGGGAGTGATGTATTGGAATAAATTATCAGGAAACGGTAAGGAATTCTGCCGAGGACTTTTGAAGAAACCATCCTGAGGTGATTTGGGGAAACTATGGAACACCCGAATCCGGATGGACGGAAGGGGATTCGAAGAGGCTTCCTCACGAACGCTTTACCGCTCACCCACCACACTCGATGAAGGAATTTAAAATTCGTGCGGGACAAAAGAAGACTGATGCAAGGAGGGCGAAAACTGAAAATGGAGGGAAATTTCCACGCTAGCGTGCGCTCTAACGCAATTAAAAATTATATTAAATACAGTCATTTTTGTCCTATATTGAAGATAAGGAGAAAATTGAGAGCACAAATATGGAACTGCTTATTTTAGTAATAATAAGGCAATAAAGTGACTGTATGAAAACAGAAACGATTATTGTTAAGGTATAAACATACCACAACCCAAAGGATGTTTGGATCTTCCAGATGGAGTAACCAGAGTAGCAGTGACAGCATGAGCCTTTCATTTCCTCCTGTATCCATAGCTTTACTCTGAACCCTAAGAAGGGAGTGTGCTAGCCTACCCCATGTGAACAAAGCACAGCCCGTAAAAATGCCTACTTACTTGCAAGGCCTTCTTCTACGGTTCTCAATCCTGGGATTGGTCTTCCATACAGCTCTACTCTCTGCCCTCCTCTTCATATCTCCTGTAGCCAACATCTTCCATTATCTGCTGTATATGTTTTAAAAGTGGCCTTACTCGATATCTATTCCCTTCCACCATTACCTCCATTATTGTTTTTACTAAGCTCTCATGTCTTACGACATGTCCAATTAATATTGTCCTCAGCGTTTTTATACTCTTCCATATTGTGTTATACTCTTCTGTCTTCTCAAAAATTTCCTCATTAGTAATCTTGTCCTTCCTGCTAATCTTTAACATCCTTCTATAACACCATTTTTCAAACTAAATTAATCTTCTCTTCTCTTCTGTGCCTACTGTCCAGGTTTCATATCCATACAGGGAAATACTCCTGACATAAGTTTTTAATAATCTTTTCTTCGTTATCCAGCTGATTGTATTTGTTGTAAAAATTCGTTTCTTTTTGCTAAACGATATTTTTACTTGTTCAATACTGCATTTTATCTCATTCTTGCTTGTTGCAACTTTTGTGATTTTGCTTCATAGGTAGCAGAATTCTTTCTCATCCTCCAATGTTTCTCCATTAATTATAATTTTAATTTTGGAGTTTTTATCTTTACTACATACCATGACTTTCGTCTTCGCTTTATTAATTTTCATATTGTATTCATTCCCCATTGTTTCCAAAATTTTCTTAAGATCTTCTTCAGTTTCTGATACTATCACAATGTCATCTGCGAATTGAATCATATTTACTAGTTTTCCCTGTATCTCATCCCAGCACCAATTTCATCTCTGATCTTATCCAGTCTTGAATATATGCATTGGAAATTAAGAGAGACGACAACTGCTTGCAACGTACCAACTGCAATAACATCGTGGCGCGCATTTTGTGATCAAGAATAACATTTTACCCATAGAGTGCATTTCTTCTTTCCACCGATACTGTACAATATCATTAGATTCTGTCCCAGTTGCATGAAGTGACGCTAGTCGTATCGATCCTGACTTAAACGTTTTGGCCGTATCCTGATGTATTTAGATGGAGTAAAATTTTCAATTAATGTTCGCAAAGAAACATGTTTATTTTTCAAGTCTGATTTAATGTAGAATTAAGCTAAATAATTTAAACTATCCTCGACACTTTTTTCACGATTATCACATCTCTTCATAGTGACTGTTTGAAGAAAACGATCGTTCTGCGTCATACATTGTAGAGAGGATAAGTGGGGTTTGTCTATGTGACTGTAGAAGAATTCTGTTCTGATTGGGGGGGGGGGGTAGTAGGCCAAACCAAACGTGACTAAGCGCAACAAAGACATTGTTAATAAATTTGGAAAGGTTTCCCCACCCACCATCTATAATTAGATGCGTTTCCAGCTTTCAAAATCACCATTAGGCAACGTCACTAGAACGTCTTGCACTAAGACCTTGATTCTCACTCATTCAGTCAGTAAGATTTTGCTCACCTGGTTGCTTAGTTCGAATCCCCGTCCGGGCATCCAGATTTGGGTTTTCCATGGTTTCCCCAAATCACTCCAGGTGAATGCCGGGATGCTTCCTTCAAAAGGCCATGGCCGAATTCCTTCCCATTCCTTGCCCCCATCCTTGCCTCCCATCCTCTCCCGTCTCTAAAGACCTCGATGTTAAAAAGAGACGTAAAGCAGTTAAAAAAAAAAATGGTTGCTTAGTGTCAGTCCTGTAGTATTTTGTTTTAATCTCAGCCGGCACCAATACTCAGAATTTCTTCGTCGGGATTAGTCTGTCCTTATTAAATTTCATTAGTAAATAATCAGCAATGAATTAGTTTCCAGTTAGAATATTGGCGACGATACTGAATGTGATGCCAAGCACCATGGGCCTCGCATTCGGGAAGACGTGAGTTCAAATCCCTATATGGCATTCCAGATTTAGGTCTTCGATGATTTCAATAAATTATGCTACGGTGGTTCCTCCAAAAAGTCATGGCCAAATTCCTTTCCATTCCTTGTTCTCAATCGTCTACAACCTCTAATTGCCTTGAAGTCTACGAGGCGTAAAGCCAGAATTACAAATAAACTTAATATTGTAACGGGAAGTCATTTAGTTTAACATAAAAGTATTAAAATCGTATATGTTTGTTAGGTTTCACAGCAACTAGACGTCGAATTAGCACGTACTGTTTGTTCGACTTTCTGCCGATCGCAGTACAGGTTGCAAGTTACACGTGCGCTGCTGAGCACACAAGCCGATACTTTACCAGCGCGCCAGAATACATGGATCACTCTCACTTCTTCTCTGTCGAGCAACAAGTTACCAGCTAGCCCTCGTAATAGTTAGTCGTTGCATCATCCATACCATTCTCTGTTAGTTGTATACTGTAGGGCTAAGTCTCATCCCTTTGATGAGTAGTACAGGTTATGGAATACCTCTCTATCCTGTACATCATCAGTTGTAGTGGTTTTACGGTTTAGTACAGATTAAACGAGGTTTCCTGAAGAGATTGTTTGATTCAAGTAACCTTTAGCTGTCCGCTTCCTTTCCTAGATACAAACTCAACCCTCGATACTTATGTTTATTCAGTAGTTAGACTTTAGAAGAGAAGAAGAGGACCGATCTGAAGAACAAGAGTGCAAGAGCAGAAGTAACACGATAGTCAGCGCAAGTCATAGGGCACCATAGGGAAATCCCATAAAACCCACATGTCAGCAATCCATTCACACCCTACTATTACAAGCACCACCACAATATGACGTTTCCTCTTCTAGTGTTCAGCAAAAGCAATCCGTTTTAAATAAAGTAAGGCTTTGCGGTTGGATGTATTAAATTTGCAACACCTGGAACAGTTGTAGCATAAACATATGTTCATGATTAAATTTTGAATGCATATTGAAATGTCTCGGCTCGTTCTGCCGAGAAAAACATTTACCTGCATGAGATACAAGATTTTATTTCTTTAAAAAATGTTCTCTTAATATTTGTTTTTAATTGCAAAAAGTCTGGCTTAAATTTAAATGACACCCTCTAATTACAAAAGGAAAAATTACATTCATAAAATAAAACACTGAAAAAAATACATGTTTGTTTAATATTTTCACCAAAAATTGGACTCAGCCAGCAAAAGAAAAAGAAAATAAGCTATCAGACAATGAACAAAATTGTTCCCGGCTAGGGAGAGCACGAAACTCCATCAGTTTGGGCGAATACTGGGCATATGTTAGATGAATTTTTGTCACTTATCGTTTACGCAGATGGCTGTCGGCGACCTTGGTGTTTCCCTCGCGATGACGAACCACTTAACACCCTCCACAAACTGAGATGAGTTCACTCGTAAAAGCACATAAAGAAAACAGCACGACAAATGATGTCGTGACAAAAACACGGCCTCCACGTTTCTGGAGTCCGCATCCACAAATACACACGTGCGTAATAAACGGGATCTCAACCCGCAGTGCCTCTCGCTACTCAACTCCACTCACCCCCTCCTAGCTTCCGGGACGACCTCTGTACCTGGGTCCAACAAAGAATTTAGCCACGTTGACAACCTGCCGCCTCGCTGGAATTCCACACTCCGTCATCTCACAAAAACGGCTGAGCCAAATATATTGAGAGGCGACGAAATATTAAAAACAGCAGAGGCTGGACATTACATGATTAAATTTTGAATGCATATCTAATAGGTAGTTTATAATTTTGTGTGGATTTAAAAAAAAGTTATTACACATTTTCATAAACGCAGCAGGCTTCGGATAGATTTAGATGGCGGGAACAAGGTATTAAAATTCTACTCGTACAATAAACTACAGTTTTTTCCGACATTCTGTTTATTTATTGTTACAAAATAAAATAATCGATATAACAATTTATGATCCACGTTAAGAAATTTTGAAACCAAGACGGAAAAAAGCATTTTCTAATGGCAAACAGTGCTTAAATAGCACAGGTTCGTCGGTATGGGGTTCACGTAGGTTTTAATGACGTCTTATTAAAAAAAAAAAATCATACGACTACTTCAGGACAAATCACCACCCAGATCTGAGACTGGTTCGAATCGCATAAATTCACATTACTTCTCCGTAGTATCATTGTTCAGTAGCCAAATCCGTGAAACTATGTGGCATAGCAGATCATCGGATGCCGGGGCTATAGAGAGAATTTATTGCGTGACCAAGTATCTCTGACGTAGGTGCCTAACAGTGGAAAGTACGGTCATCTTTTCAATGGACGTCATGCATGTTACAATAATTGTCGTAAGACAATTAAAACTTATTTTTTGAACACTAACGTAAATTCAATAAGGTGTCCTCAAATCGAAATTCTTACTGCCAGATTTGTAAATACCCTCAAGTTTTTAAATCTTCTCAATCAGTTTTGATTATTGTTCGCACTAAATATATGTATTCTAGTACAGCTGTTATTATTTACACAAATATCAATCGGAAAAATCAATCAAATGATCGTATGCAATTGTTATCAGGGCTTATTCGGCCTCCAATTAACAGAGTGTTCGATTCACCGTCCTATACGCCTCTTGTCGTGGCTTACTAACCTTATCCGGAAATCCCACCGTGTATAGGCGATATGCATCTAATCTTGGAATCCGAACCACGGCGCATTTCATATTACACAGTATGCTGTGCCCCGGTGAGAACGAGGGTTCGAATCCCCGTCCAGTAGTCCAGATTTGAGTTTTCCATGGTTTTCCCAAATCGCTCCAAGTAAATTCTGGGATGGATCCTTCAAAAGGCCGTGGCCGAATTCCTGCCCGTTCCTTGCACTCAGTCCTTTCCAGCCTCTAATGATCTTGACGTCTAAGGGGCGTAAAGCAAAAAAAAAAAAAAAAAGAAAAGAAAATCGATCTCCAGTTAGACGCGTTAATCATTGAGCCAGCAGACTTCTCATTCAACGTTAGATAGCTTAATAGTGAATTTTCAAACAAACTTTATATCATCGTACTATCAGTTTTTTATATCATTCTTTTCTGACACTTTAATAAGCGGGCTCAAATTTCACCCGTGATTGAGTTTGAGCAGTCAAAAATATTACTTTTCCTCAATGGAAAGCGTAGATATTATTTTAAGGGTGTTTATACATTTCTTCTAACAATTAATAGATCTCTATACCGAAATAACAGTATAAAAGGTGATGTAGGATTAAATTATTCGAAGTGACTTATCAGAATTGATTTTAGCGTAAGTCAAGTAAATATGTAACTTGTCTTACCGATGAAATCACCTTCATGGCTAAAAATCATCGTGTTAACTGCGACATCGTGGGAGAATACGTCCTGACACAACAGCTTAGGATTCAGGCAAACAACAGAAGCACAATAACAAAATCGGATATAGAGTAGTTCTTAATTGCGATTTACATAAAAGACTTACTGAAAACGGCAGCGGAAGGTCTGCAACCAGATACAATCATCGATTACTTCACAATTTAAAATGTTCGCAAATATGGGTGTTTCAAAAAGAATATACGTATTACAAATTATTCTTTTGTCCAAACTATCGATCGCTGCGCCCCGGCTCGGCTATTGGAGAAACGAATACATAGTCTAGTTTATTTAATAGCCGCTAGATGTCAGTCGTCTTGTGTTATTCTTGGTAACCGTCATATGTTTAATATGACTACTCCACAGCAGAAATCATTTTGTGTTATCGAGTTTGCGAAGTGCAATTCCGTGATTACAGTGCAAAGACGTTTCAGGTTGAGGTACCAAATGCATCCTCCGAATGGGTGGAACATTCGTAGATGGTATCGACAGTTTGTAGATACCAGATGTGTATGTAAAGGAAAGAGTCCTAACCGCCCTCGTGTTTCTGAGGCACATGTTGCACGAATTCAAACTGCTTTCCAACGTAGTCCTTCAAAATCAAATCGTCGTGGCAGTCGCGAGTTACAACTACCTACAACAACAATTTGGCGTGTTTTGAGACGTCGGTTGGTTATGAAGCCGTACAAGTTACAGTTGTTACAAGCTCTGCGTCCTGATGACAAACGGAAACGTGTGGCATTTTGTAACGAGATTAATGATGCTATTGACAATGATAACACTTTCGCACAACGCATCGTTTTCAGTGATGAAGCGACTTTCCATGTGAGTGGTCAGGTAAACAAACACAATGTTCGAATTTGGGGTCTACAGAACCCACATGCAGTCATTGAACATGTACGAGATTCGCCTAAATTCAATGTGTTTTGTGCGATATCCCGATCATCTGTTTACGGCCCATTCTTCTTTCATGGAAACACGGTTAACGGTCAGCAGTATCTCGCTATGTTACAAAACTGCTTGTTTCCGAGGCTGCACGAAGACAACTTCATTTTTCAACAAGACGGGGCACCTCCTCACTGGAGTCGCTAAGTGCGTGAATATCTGAATGAAACTCTACCGAACCGTTGGATTGGTCGTCAAGGAGCTGGCGACTTAGCATGCATCAGCTGGGCTCCACGGTCACCGGATTTGACACCCTGTGACTTCTTCCTGTGGGGTTTCATTAAAGACAACGTTTATGTACCACCACTCCCACAGAACCTTGAGGACTTGAGGAACCGGATCCGTACTGCCGTAACATCAGTGACGAAGGACATGCTTGCCCGAGTATGGGAGGAATTTGAGTATCGATGTGATATTGTTCGTGTGGCTGATGGAGGACATATTGAACATCTGTAATATGAACTTAAGAGGTTCGTAAATATGTGTGTAAAGTTTCATATTCGTATGTCTTACAGTTTAATAAATATATGCATTCGAAATACGTATATTCTTTTTGAAACACCCTGTATTTGGACAGACCTCAGTCAGTATTGCCGGTAAGAGCATTTATTGTTGTCAAAACATAATCACAGAGATAGGTTCCTGTTTCTCTTTACAGTTCAGTAGCTGTGCTGATGCGCTGTCTTTGATGTGAGAGTTATTCCCACGCTGCTGGCTGCAGGCGCTGCTTCGCAGACAGCTGGCCGCCAGCTGACTCGGCAGGTCAGGCCATGTGTCCGCAGAACAATGAGCCAGCCAGAGCCACTGGGCCTCAATTAGCACTGTGCCACTCGGGCGGACGCGCCCCTGCCGCCTATGCTCGCCCGCGACGCGCACCTGACCCCTTTCGCATCCACCTGCAGCAAGCTCTCGTATGCGTTCACAGTTATTCTTCGTAGAGCCGTCCGAGTACGACGTTAAGAAATTTTTTGTAACTGTATGAAATTTCGATTTGTAGATACCACATATTACTTGATTGCTTGAAAACAATTAGCCTATTTTGTCAATTATATCTGTCTGGACTATTGTCACCCCCATACTTTCTTTATTCAAGTGTACTTGCTAGATTTGTATTTACTCCATCGCTAATTCAATTCCCAGCAGACTCATTTCTATTAAATGCATTCTGTAAGGAAACAAGATATTCCTACATATATGTATAATTATTCTTTGAAATGTCATCTTCTTCAATTTGTAGCTGCAATATCTTTAGTTTGAATGAGTGTTCTAGCATCTCTGACAATGAACGAGGGTGAAATAGAGTATCTTTGCTTGGTGGTTGCCACGAAGTTTGTTGTTTCGCAGAGAGAAGAAAGAAGCCGAAGGCAAAAAGAAAGACCGTGCCTGTTATTTTTTTTTTTTATTGTGGAAGAGGATTAATGTATAGAAAATCGTTTGTATTACTGCAAGTTGCAAAAAAATATGTCAATTTAATTAATGTGCTAGTAGATTTTGTATAAGCTGCCAACTTCAACTATTCTATTTACGGCTAAATGATGGGTAATAAGAGAAATATGCGTATATATAAAATCTTACAAGTGGCATTCCGTTACGAGGACATCAAATACTTAATGAGCATAAGAAGTCAAATAATCTAACAATTCTAAGATTCGACATCATTGGCACGAAATGTATATTTTGCTGTTTACGCATCTATCAGTAAGGTCGTCTATTCAAAACCTTTTATTCGCAAACTTGGTTATTTGAAAAATAACCGAGAGTTTCCGTTCTAACAGTATTCGAATTTAACAATGACAGAACGCTGAAGACTTAGAAAATAGCAAATAATGATGCCTCAACCCGGTCCCGTTGTACCTCCTAGATGCAGTGTGATTGCACCGTCAGGCACGCAGAAACATTGACGAGTATAAATAAAAACATTATTTTAACACAGAAATATGAACCCAAATATCAAAGTTGAAAAGGAAACTGTCAGAAGCAAAATTTGTGCGTCAAAATCAAATACGGAAACAAATTAACACATCGAAATATTTGGGTTATAAAATACTTTATGAATAAAAAGAAGAAGTACCCCATGAGCAAAATTAGAAATTATTCAATAGTAAAAGAAACAAATTATACCATCATACTGTAATTAGTTCAGATACAAACTAGAATAACATTGTAAAATACCATAGGAAAAACAACTCTGGCATTTCACAATTCAACATGGTCAATCCATAAAATAGAGTAAAAAATGCTGTCATCCAGAGAAATATTATTTATGCTTACAACAACTGGACGTGCCCTACGGGGCAGGAAAAGGGAAGAGCATATCATAAAGGAATTATTATCAGAAACAGTCAACGAATTCTTACCAAAGAACAGAAACAAATGCCAAAAAAATGGGGCATACTGCAGAAGTATCTTTAAGAAGCACCTCGTGTCTTTCTACAGGTATGCTGCGATTGTATTTTTTAAGTCATTTTCTTTCAAAGGTGTATCAGTCACAAACATGATTGCGTTACTCATCGTCGGATATCGTCTCTGGTGACACTTTTTTTCGCTGATGAAATTCTTACCCATTAATATATAAAAGAACAGCGAAAAAAATTATAGAGGGATCAAGCGTGCTTGACTCGGTTTCGGTATGGGTGAACTGCGGGAAAATTAATTCTTCCATTTTTTCATGGGAGTTGAGATTTTGGACGATTGACTCTTGCAACAATTGCGTCGCTGAAAGGTCAGGACAGTCATGATTTGTGATTCGGTTTCTTTTGATATGGGAGAGGATCATTTTTGGAGATCTAACCCAGTAGTATACCATCCTGATTTCGGTTTCCATGGTTTCCCGAAATCACGCCAGGCGATATAGGACACGGCCGAACTCCTTCCCGTTCATATACCCTATCCACTTCCTTAGGGGGGAGAGGCACCTGATGTTTACAGCACCCTGTGGTGTTGGGCTTGCCCGGGGCATCATTTTTAATTAATTATTTTTTTTTAAACAGTTACGTAAAATGTACATTTTAAGTAAATACAATAACCCACTGTTACAAAAACTCGCATGTACCAAACTGTACACGATTATCACATATCTTAAACATATCATAATGAAAAATAAAATATTTTACTGTTTGCTGATATGCTGAAGACTAATTCAATTGCGTCTCAGCAACATCTAACTCTATCCTATCGACGTGTATACGTTTCTAATAAAAAGAAACGGGCGGAAGGGGTGAGAAATAACGCTACTTTCACACATTCGCTATGTCGCAGGCTCGAATACCACTCCATCCAACCTGATTTTGACTTTACATGGTTTCCCGAAATCATTCCAGGCGAATGGTGGGATGGTTCCTCCAAATTTCATGATAAAGTTACTTCCCGTTCCTCCTCTTAGTCCTTTCCCTCCTCTAATGATCTCGACATCTACAGATGTAAAGCCATATAAAATAGTTTTTTAAAACCGATAGAAGTCCTTAGAATACCAACATGTTCATGGATTCATTGACTGTTTGCAGCGGGACGATACTCGATGCATGCACAATCTCATACACAATGCGAAACTGCGTTTCAGTGCATGCGCAATTGTGTGTTGCCCGAGCGTGACATTCTGCAAGGAGAGTACTCATCGACCTCAGTGCCGTCATATATCTTCTCATATCAACAACCACTCCCGACTGGCAATTCAAATGCCGAACTATGTGCAAAAGATAGTTTCAACTCGTAACAGAGCAACTGGCATGTTACATGTACGGATGAATGAGTATGTAATCAATGTGCACACTATGGACTGTATATGACAAAGTTCTGGGTACATTAATGATGATATCTCCTAACGAATGAATACAACCAACTAATCCATCGTACTTCAACATGTGGCGCCTGAAACTGAATATAAAATAGACAGAGGTCAACTCTTTTCACCTAAACAATATCATATCCATAAAACAGCTTCAAAAGTCAAAACCCGAAATAACATCCTTCATAAACATTCAGGAACGGGTTGAAGAACACATGCATCAGCTTTCAGAACAGCACCTCTTGCACTAGTATACCCAAATGCTCAATACTGCAATCCAGTTTGACTAAATAGCAGTCACACACACGCACACAAAATCGACAGTCAGCCATACGAAGCAATGAGATTAGTATCTGGAATTGTAAAATCTACACCTACAGAACGGCTGCCTGTACCTTCAAACATCCCACCTCCAAATCTGCGCACACATGCGGCTTTAAAAAAGGATTGGTAGAAATGTTTAAGAAACCAACAACTTCCAAACATCGGGTCTGCACATGCCAAAGTCTAAATATATTAAATTCAAGGTATTCAACATGAAAGTTCAGAGCGATGCTGGCGCAAAATTACTTCAACATAAACTAAGCAGCCTCTTGGATTCAACCTACCTAGGAGAAACTGGAAAAAACGAATCGTGTGAGATTAGGCCACTGTAGATTCAACTACTGGATGCACAAGTGAAGAATAATAGAGAATCCTTCTTGTGACTGTAGCAAACTATCCACCACATCGCCATGGAATGCTCACTTAGGAGATTCAATGGTACGATAGAGTAGCTTCATCAAGCAACCGCAGAGGCAGCTGCAATCTCTCGACATCAATCTATAGAAACATCTATGTTTGATACCATCCATTGTAATCAAATGTATCCTTGTTCCATACGAAATATATTCCTGCCACTCTGTGGACAGTAGTAGCAAGTGTTCGGTAGGACAAGGGGCAGTGCAGACTGCGAGAGCCGGTAAAGAAGCACAGCAGCCGCGGCAGTGAGAATAGAGTGGCTGAATAGCGGGCGTTGCTGGACAAGCCCCGACCACAGACACACGAGACGTAACGGGCGGTAAACACACGGCTGGCGGGCATTGTGCCGCTAACAATGCCGCAGTGACAGCTGCCCTTCCTGCCTCCCGCTAATTACCGTCAACGGGTTTACACCGGCCCCGCAGCTGATTAAGCCTGCCTCTGCCTTACATCCACTGCACGACTTCCCAACACAAGCAGCGCCAGCAAGTTGGAATCTAGTAATAGGACAAGTCTTTCAGGTTTTTTTTTTTAAACTGCTTTACGTCTCTTTTTAACATCGAGGTCTTTAGAGACGGGAAAGGATGGGGGGCAAGGATGGGAGCAAGGAATGGGAAGGAATTCGGCCATGGCCTTTTGAAGGAAGCATCCCGGCATTTGCCTGGAGTGATTTGGGAAACCATGGAAAACCCAAATCTGGATGCCCGGACGGGGATTCGAACCGCCGTCCTCCCGAATGCGAGGCGAGAACGCTAACCGTTACACCGCCCCGCTCGGTAAGTCTTTCAGTGTTCCTTTATACAGGGTGAGGCACTTAAAACTGTTTGTCGGTATATTTGGGAAAATACAAATCGGATTAAAAAAAGTTGTAATAAAAGTTGTTCACCCCGAAGCTCGACCACCCTGCACCACCCCCGGGGGCGGGAGGAGGGGTGAATTTGATATCTTAAATAGGAACCCCTATATTTTTTTATTGCAGATTTGGATTCTCCGTTAAAAAATATGTATCTTTTGTATGAAACATTTTTTTCTTTTCGTGATAGATAGCACTGTAATCGGCAAAAATGAAACTGAGTTGAAGATTGTTGCAAAACGGTAATATCTCAAATAAATACACATCAGATTAGGAAATTAGAAATTAGACTCTCTCTGCAATTGTTAGCATCGTGGAACAGTTTCGATGAGATGTGTACAGTCCGAATCATTGAAGTAACATGCACAGTCTGACCACGGACTGAGACGCATGATCACAGTCTGTGCTTATTCGATTGTGGGAGGTGACACATGATGGCATTATCAAAAATATAAAAAAAAAGTGCAGGGGAGTCGAGGGTTATGTTAATGGATGTCCCTCTTTGAGGTGAACAACTTTTATTACAACTTCTTTTAATCCGATTTGTACTTTGCGAAATATCCCAACAAACAATTTTAAATGCCTCACCCTGTATATCGGGGTGGAGGAGTAGAGAGGGAAAGGGGGGAGATTGGGTTGGAGGACACTTCAAATCTAATATCGATATCGATTAGATCAGTTGTTGAAACTGTATAAACTATTGACGAACGAATGTGTCGAAGGAAAATAATAATAAGGCTCAATTTTGCCTCTTCCATACAGCATGGAGTTTTTGAGGTTAGATTGCAATTAGAGTACAGTCTTGAAATGCATTGTAGGATAGTTCTAAAACGTAAGGCTATGTTCAGAGACTGGGAAGTCGGTTGTATTAGCCATACCTGCCAACTAAGGCTGCCACTGCATCAGGGCCGGATTGAAACAGTGCGTAGGAAATGTGAAGAAGGGACCCTTTGTTTACGCCGTCCGGGGCAATAGTAAAGCCAGAAAAAAACCCATCTGTCCTGACGGAAAGGTTCCTAAGAATCCAAAGAGCGGCGGGGCCCCCAGAAGGCGCGGAGCCCCCCAGAAGTCGCGGGGCCCCCAGAAGGCGTGGGGCTCCCCAGAAGGCGTGGGGCTCCCCAGAAGGTGCGGGGATCCCCAGAAGGCGTGGGGCTCCCCAGAAGGCGCGGGGCCCCCAGAAAGGCATGGGGCCTTCAGAAGGCGTGGGCCCCCAAAAGGCGTGGGGTCCCCGAAGGCGCGGGGCCACCCAGGTAGGCGTGGGGTCTTCAGAAGGCGCGGAGCACCCCAGAAGACGCGAGGCCCCCCAGAAGGCGTGGGCTCCCCAGAAGGCGTGGGGCTCCCCAGAAGGTGCGGGGATCCCCAAAAGGCGTGGGGCTCCCCCAGAAGGCGCGGGGCCATCCAGAAGGCGTGGGGCCCCCAGAAGGCGCGGGGCCACCCAGAAGGCGTGGGGCTCCCCAGAAGGCGCGGGACCCCCCAGAAGGCGTGGGGCCCCCCAGAAGGCGCGGGGCCACCCAGAAGGCGAGGGGCTCTCAGAAGGCGTGGGGCCCCCAAAAGGCGTGGGGCTCCCCAGAAGGCGTAATCCGGTACTTCACTACATGTCAGTAGTGCACGGTTTCATTGCTAGCAAGCACAATGATAGATGGCGGACACTCGGTCTGATTCCGTTCACAGCTCGCTCGTATTCTTATTTTGATGTGTAACAAGAGAACCGAGAACCGTGAACTGTACGCAGTATGAAACGAATATGCTTATTGTCTCTTTAGACTGCTTTTTAATTCAGAGATTCTCTCCCTACGCGTTAAGATCATCACATCATCAAACTGTCTGATTGTGTTTTTTAATAGACGACGGCAGAAGGCTTTCCGCTTTCTTGCTCATACTATGTAGTGAAATTTTATGCAAATCGGAAGATATAACGCAAAATCAAATTAGAAAATTGGAAACTGTAGCTAAGCACTGCAGCTCCAAATCTGCCACACATATCCTAAATCGAATGAAAGAATTCGACAGATAAAGGATGAAACAATTTTTTATGCTAACTGCTGGCCGTGTCGTGGAATCGCGTTTGATCCTCGTTAGAGCCAGGATAGTTCCTTCAAAAGGCCATGGTAGCATTATTATTCCCTACCTTCACTCGGCTTTGACGTCTACGAACCGTAAGGCCCGGACTAAAAATAATAGTTGTACGATACTCGGTACTTCATTTAGCATCTGTATTATTATTTTTTGATCGTAGGAGTACATGCGGTTCGACTATATTTCTCCGCCATCACGAACATTTCGCCGGTTGAAACTTACAAGCATCATTCACAAATGGAGATACTCAGTTAAATGCTCTAGAATTATATTATTTTTTTGACCTTAGATTCCTGAAAAGAAAGAAAAAGTGAAACAACGATCTCTTGTTTTCCTATCGAAAATTGTTATTTGCTTTTAGGCTATTTAAGTTCGAACTGTCACACTTCCCTACTTCTTCCGACACAGCTGATTTAGATAAAGAAACAAAATCTACAGAATTATAAAGCTGTAAGTGGCTGCGTCTGTCTGTTCCATTGTCCATGCATCACGCAACAACTATCAAACATATTTGGACAGAAATTTCACAATTTGAAAACTAATGATTTAGCTTAAAATCTTTGGTATGTCTTATGATTCTACGTAACCGGGGAACGGAGCAAGAAACACTATTTTGTTCATACGGAGAACAGAGAAGCGCCAAAGATCACACCGCTTTCAGATGGAAATACCCATCAAAATTATGCTACAATACAGTAAACAATCCTACCCTCCGAATTCTGTTATATTTTTTTTTCTGACTACGTAGCTTTTGTTGTTTGTAGTTTCAGCTAACTAGAGTTCGATAATACGCATGGAAAACGATAATGAAACAACTACATCAAAAATTAACACATCAATAAACGTAAAGAAATTGTGAAATTTAATTTTTCGATAATGGTTGCAACGATTCTTCATTTTTTCTACTAGAAGAAAAATTAAAACAGCTGGAAACTTCTAGTTACGAAATAAAAGGCTGAAACTGTTACGTTTGATACGGCGTGATTGCAGCATTCAGAACAAATCTAAACCGAACATAATTTATGTGAAGTGGTATTTTAAAAACAAAAATATATACCCTTGCCGACAGCTACCGGTTAGGGGAAAATTAGAGTTCGTCTGCTGACATCCGCTTTTGATCAAGCAGACGAAACGGGAGCTGCAAGATGTTAAGATATGTCTTTCAACATCTGATGTCTGCTAACATGACGAATGTTCGAATTACGATAATAGTATCAGACGTAATCGATCAATCACTGTCCGTGGAGAGCGTAAACGACCAAATTACTGCGATTCAAAAGTAGTGATGCTCATTGGTGATAAGAATGTAACCTGTGGAAACGTCTGACTAAAATCTTCAGTTCTTGTCAGACTGGTTTGGTGCAACTCTCCAGAATAATCAGTACTCTGTGACGAACCTTAGAATACTACATATCCTTACACCTATTTGTTGTATATATCCTGCAGTTTCGAGAAATACAATTTATCTCTTAAGCTTCCCAAGCGACTCATTAATTTTGTCTTATGAAAATACTCCACTTATTCACTAAGTTTCGGGACAGAAGTCTTTCCTAATAATTTTTTTTTTTTTTTTTTTGTAACTGCTTTACGTCTCTTTTTAACATCGAGGTCTTTAGAGACGGGAAAGGATGGGGGGTAAGGAATGGGAAGGAATTCGGCCATGGCCTTTTGAAGGAAGCATCCCGGCATTTGCCTGGAGTGATTTGGGGAAACCATGGAAAACCCAAATCTGGATGCCCGGACGGGGATTCGAACCGCCGTCCTCCCGAATGCGAGGAGAGAACGCTAACCGTTACACCGCCCCGCTCGGTCTTTCCTAATTATTTGAACTCAGTAACTCGTCATGTATGATCTCATTCCTCCTTGCCAGTATTCAGCATTGTTATATACCATTACACCACAGTGAACTTTGGCATTTCCCGTTATTCCGTGCTAGTTTTTGTGCAAAATAATTTATTTTTCTAATACAATTAATGCAAAATTCAGTTATAGATTTTATGTTATTTTTTTGTAAAATATAATAGTTTTTCATTACGATTATTAATAATCGCCATTGTGCCTCAGTGCGCTACGGTGTCGTTCACCAGATCGGGGGGGGGGGGAATTAGTTAATGCCAGGCCGGTCCCCAATCTACGCCTTACAAACTAAGATACACATTACACAAACAAAAAAAACACAGAAATAAAAAAAGCCGCATACAGCAAAATATAAGACGGGGAAAACAATAAACTAGAATAACAAGTGTTTTCGTATGTTGATGTTTTAGTTGCTGTGGTAAATATTTGTATACGGTTTTGGTGTTTTGAGGGGGAGCAAAAATAATAAATCAATACTATTTATACCGAATATGGTTGGCGGCGAACTGTGTCAAATATTCTGCAACAAACCCTATTCTTATTTAAGCGTAATTAAATACGTATGTGTTACAGTGTCATTTAAAAAATTAACTACTACCATAATCCTTTCTTTAGAACTAAATCCCCTCGTAATGTTCCACAACCACGAAACCAAATTTAGATGAAAATTAACGTTTTCGATTACATCGAATTAAACCAAACATCTTTAGAAATAAGGCTATTGTTAAAACATATCTCTGTATTATCTCCCGCGGCCCCTTAGTTCCAATTTAAAGGTAAAAAAGGAGAATGTTTGAAGGCGTTGCCACAATGGATAGCAATGAGGCCATTATTCCATTCTTTGGCAATAATTATTTTATTCCCTCTTAATTTCGACTTGAAATACGACCTGTGCTTCAATGCAGATAATGATCTGGTTAATAGTGCGTCAAACATATTAAATTATGTCGCAGCCCTTTTAGTCTAATAGCTTACATTCTATTCCGCTAGCAGGCATAAAAGAAGTAACATTTGAGTTAATTAACAAATGAAATGTGAATGTCATTAGGATAAGCAGGAAGTGTTTGGTCGTATGATTTCTTCGCAGTTATTAGAGTATAGCTCAGAACACATGCAGTAAATTTCCGTATTTTTGTGTTTATAAAGAAGTATACTTATAATTTTAATCAAAACCTAAAGTCTGTCCATTAGCACCAAAGAGTGTAAATGTTCTGAAATATTTCTTTCCGCCAATATTTGTAACAGAAAAAAAACTAAATTCTTAACTCTTTTGCAGCTCCATTGACTCCAACCCATATTTCGGCTTAAGACGTATTTATAAATGGCGATTCTTAGTTAACGAATCAGACTTTATAGGATTTATGTAGCTCCGATTTCATTTTCACATTGTATGGATGGATGCGTGTAATTTATTTCGTAGCAAAAACATTAACTGCTTAGGAAATGGATTAAAGCCTTTATTTAATTTGTTTAGAACTATGGGTTTATAATAATTTACTAATAACTCGTGTTAAAAAAATGGGACCTAATGAGATACGTGGGTGGGTGAAAAGAATACGAAATAATGGTATCATTTGGAAAATTAACTTGCAGAACATTAAATAATTCAGTAATTCAGAGAAAGCAAATACGATTTCAATGTAAAGGGCTGCGAACAAGAACTGAAAAGAGTCGTTAAAATCGTTTTCCGAACGTTTACTCAACATATCAACCCCATTAACTGGGTTTGTACCGTCAGCATTATCAAACGGGCTCATTGCATAATACTTGTCAGAAATACAACAGCTCCAGCAGTTGTTGACAGTATTTCACTAGAATTTGTTACAGGAATTATTGCACGTTGCGCGGATGTGATTGAAGTGACAGTATTTTGAGTCTGGCATGTAAAGTATTTATACCTATTTCATATTCTTCTTTCTTTGTCTGCTTCCAGGTTAAAACAGTTGGTTATCACGACGACTCCCAGTCCATTCCTCGATGTCACCTACACATATTTATTTCCTTGCTTAAAAACACTTCATTTGTCTCAGATGATAATTAATTCCTCGCGGTATATAACCCATTTTGATTGCAATAAGAAGTTCTCGGCTCATTTTAGTTGTCTTCAGTACCTTGCAGTTTTCTGTATTTTGGATTCAAGTTATTTGAAGCAGTCTTCCATGCATCCAAGTTGTAAGGGAACAATATCCTTGTACGTCGAAATTAACTTCATTTGGTCATTAAACTAAATACATTCTCACCTGATACAGATAATATCTTGTTGCTGAAATTTGCATTACTCGATAAATTATTTAATTCAACATTTCCAACTGGCCCAGCTTTGTCACAGGCACGCTTTGTTTTTGTCGGTTTAGCGCTTGGTTCTTCCCTCCAGGGAATGTTCCATATCTACTCTTCTCTCGTAGTATGGCGAAGTGGATTTACTTCAAAAATTCCAAAAGTGTTTGGTTGTAAGATGCCTGTCAGAAAGTGAGTTTAGTGCTTTGAGTGATCTTTATTTGACGCATTCCTCAAGAAGTGATATACAGATCCCGCAGAACATCAGAATAAGGCGGGTGAGGACTAAAGAAAAGGAACGAGAAATAATTTTTCAATGGCATTCTGAATGAACTATCCCCGCATTAGAATGCTGTGACTCCGGAAAACCATTGAAAACCGACATCTGGATGGCCGGACGAGGATTTGAAGTCGCGTCCTCCCGCATGCGGGGTCCGAGCATTACCGCTCATCCACCACGCTCGATATTTAAAGATAGAAGTAGAGAAGGCCATCCAGTGAGGAAATGCGAGCTTAAGTTTATTAATCTGTTGACTTTTAAACATCAAGAAAGCCTTCTGCGAATTGCAAACTACGAGTGAGTAAGAAACACCTGATAAATTATTAATGAAACTTGAACCATATTGGTGGTGGAATATTTTAAAACTGTTTCAGGTGTATAAATAAATAGAAATGGCAGGTTACATGCATATTATTAGCCATAGATGAAAGTATCTATGTAAATAAATAGAAGAAAAACTTCGTCAAAAATTATAGATTGGGGCAAGAGAATGTGTATGAAGGTTTTATCCTCTTCCATCAAATGTCAGCCTCTGCTTCGTTTGATTCGTACAAGCAGATGAACTATTCGCAGAGAACCACTATTGCTATTTGGACTGAAAACGGTCCCAAATGTTATATGAATCAAAAAATGACCAACGGTAAGCGGATCAAGAAAGCGATCGGAAACCATTGCACGATTGACGTAAATCTCGAGGGAAAACAAGCCAAAATTATGTTACCAAGGTTCCTAGCAAGGAAAATTTTCTTGGTGGGAAACGGCACCTACCTCTGATCTCCGATGAGGGATTTCAGTGCTAGGATGTTAAGGAAACGAGACCTTCCAACCTGGAATGATAAGCAGCTATGCTACGTATCCGAACAGAGAAGGACCTAATCCCCTTAAGTTATTGCAGATCTTCTAGGATGTATGATATGACAGTTGTGAGATAAGAAAGGGAAAATGAGTCGATCAAACCATTCCAGAGAATCATTGCAATTTTTATTACTTGAGTTCATCACAGCATATTATTATTACTATTAAAAAAAGAGTTTCCTGACAATTTTTGTCTTTTCTTTTGAATGTGCCGGTATTCTGAAACATGAAATTATCAGTTTTCATATAAATAATGTTAAAATATAAATTCTGTCAAGGATATTGATATTGATTTTTTGTTAACGCACATGCCCTCGTCCCAAGTTAACGCAACGTCATTTCAAACTAGTAGACAGATTTTCAGATTAAAGAATGTCCTGTTTTCATATTTCGGATTTTGAAAATAAGTATAAAATCCAATGAATCAGAACTGTAGCAATGATAATTCAACGGTTAAAATGCTGCTCTCAAAGATATGCACTAGTGAAAGCTGTGAAGCTTTCCGCAAACAGCTAACAAACTTGTTGTTAGTTAATTGTTTTTGCTTGAGCTTCAGGTCTTTTCAACGATGATAATTCATAAACGGTGATACAACTTGTTAGAAAGAATTAAATATTGCCATCTGTCTTCGGATGATAAGTGTTTTGTGAAAAAAATATCCTTATTCATCTTTTCGGATGCTGAGTACCGAAAATATCGCAATTAATGACGGCTTCGGCAAAACAAATGTGTAAAAGAAAGGTAGCCCCTATGTATCCAATAAATTTAAGACATGTCACAGAAAAGAAGAGGTATGTGAAATTGTATTTTATTTTTATTTATTGCTTTTTTGCTTTGGACTGTACTGCAGGTTTACGTCCTGATTAATAGAACTGGGAGAAAAATGAGGCGATGGGGGAGAAAAGAACGTGAAGGAATTTGGCCGTGGTCTTTTGAAGGAACCATCATGACATTAACCTGCAATGATCTCTGCAAATGAATCTGGATAGCTAAAAGCGGATATGAAACCACACATTCCCGCATGACAGGCGCTATCATTAAGTCTCACCCAACAGGTTCGGTATATTTTACTTAAGCAAGGTGTTTGCAGAACACAACGAAGTGTTTTAAAAAAAGCTAATAACGCAAGCACGGAGATTATAAACCATTATTTTGAGATCCGTGTTTTTTTTAATGGCTTTTCGTCTTTTGACGTCAAGGTCATTAGAGGCGGGAAAGGAAGGGAAAAAATTAACGGGAAGGAATTCAACCATGCCCTTTTTGGAGGAACCATCCCGGCATTTGCCAGGAATTATTTGGGGGAACCATAGAAAACCGAAATCTGGACGTCCGGACGGAGATTCGAACCCGCGTCCTCCAGTGCGAAGGAAGACTGTTATCCCAATGCTCGATATTTGAACCATACCTCTTGACAACATCAGAAACTGAAATCGTATGAAGTGGAATCTCTTGAGGAACACAGGAATGAGAAATAAGGCTGTATAGAAACGGAATGGTATTAATAATACTTCTTTCGACCAGCAGCAGCGAGCGTAAACGGGACTGTAAGCACTGTTTCAGATTAATTTACAGTAAGAAAGATTGCACACCCTGCTATCTGCGGCATAAATTCAGTAATTCAACATTGAATTCCCTACGATAACGTAGATTTTACACGCACCAACAAACCGCTAAAACACGTATTCCAGATCTCTGCACAAAGCGAAAAATTTTAATAACACATCGCACTTCGCTCCTTTATTTCTCCTAACCGCCGTCTTCGTCCAGTGGTATTTCGTCTCACACGCCCAACACATATAATTACCGATAAAACTTTGACCAAAGTTTCGCTTCGAGGCCCCGGCAGAGCAGGCTGTTATTAATGGCGAGGGTGCCCGGCTGTTATTGTTTATCTAATTAAGGCCGACTTGGCCTTCAGACACACGCGAGATGAAATACGACGTCACGAGGTGAGCGGTAAATTACCGCGCGCCCGGCTTGATAAATATTGTACTTGCCGCGGCGCTGATTTTCGGGACGAAGCGATTTGCTGGCGTGTCCGTGTTCCGACGAGATGCCTCGTTCCGTGTTGATAGTCCACCATCAACTACAAGGCAACGAGCTGCTTTCAACTTCTGAGATCTCACTAGTTTTTTCTCAACCTTGGAGCAGATTTTAAAAGACGCGGATACTGTTGGTGTATAACATGCAAGCACCAACAGGGAAACACAACGCAAATATTAATAGCTTCACATTTTTTTTTTATTTATTTAAGTGAAGCTTCTTTTGGTGCGGTAGGCAGAAATTTATTAATTCTACGCGTTCAATGCGCATGCGTCGCAATGATATGCACATGCGTCGCAACGTTCCGCGCATGCGCATCTCCATTCTGTGCTCTTTGCAGCAGAGGGAATTAATTAATGGCTGGCTTTAGAATCTAATTACTAGCAAAATATTTACACACTGATACATGCACCAATTTTTTATTTTTATTTTAAGAGACGGAAATCTGCGTTTAAGCAGTCAGACGGTCTTAGAAGTTATTTATTAACGAAACTGGATTTAAAAGGACGGTTATCACATAATCTTTTCCATGATGTTCTTTGATTTAAAAGCTCTGAACACCAAACACAGAAAAGGCTAGGTGTAGTAGTCTATAATCTAAAAAAGTGTGCTTTAACATTTTTATAATATTAATTCGTTTACGAGAATAATTTGGCCAAAGTTGATAATTGCTGCACAGTTGGGGAAAGATGGTATCGAGTGCGAAAGATACATCAAAAACTCAAAAAAAAAATTAACAGATAAAAAAATCCACAGAAAATAACAGAAGAAAACATTTAGAAGTTTCACTTTTTGCCCGTGTACACACTTACATACTCACCAGTATTTTTTTATTTTACGTGATTAAGTCTTCCAATTTAAGTATTTGGTAGAGGAGAAGGTCCAAAGACGGGCTAGGTTCTAAACAAGGGCTACTTGCTGAAAGTGGGGGAGGGAGGTTATGACGAAAATGGCACAAAGGGAAGAGCACTAAGAAAATGAACTTGGTCCATGACACTCGTGCGTTGGTGTAAATTGTTTTATTAGAAAATTTGCTTTTGACAAACTCAGAACTTTTCAAGGTATGCAAACTTTAATTTCTTTCCTTCTTACTTATTCAGCAAAGTAAATGGCTTTCACCTCGTAACAAAGTAGATTTCCGAGCTTTATGCAGGACACTGTCCTGTTCGATTTGTTTGTTTTTTAATGGCTGCCGAGACCATCAACTTGAAGTGATGCATGGTCTACAACCGGCTACCATTTGTGGTCCAATAACGGGATACCTCTTGACAAGTATCCACCAAGGTTTCAGCACCCAAAATCAACGACCAACTGCTCAAGCTTCAACGTCCAAAAGGGTTAGTCCATATGATGAACCATCGATCCCCACCATTGCTAAGACAAAGCAATCGTGGTCGCAAGTGCGCCAAGACTTGCATTATATCTGGATCTCCTTACAGCGAATGACTGAAGAAATGTGTGAAGTGTACAGCCTTGAATAACTGCAGGAAGAAGATCATAGGGTCCCTCCTACAGATGATGACAATGACGTTGATGAGTTAGCGATTTCTCTGGGAGATAAACGTGGTGACTATGATGCAGCATGCATTTTCTCTGATGAACTCTTTTTCAGATGATGTCGGAGGGGAAGTGTGAATTCAGTTCTATAAGTGTTAATGTTGGGCAGAGATTGGATATGCTGGAATGGAAAATGAGCAATTTTGGAAAATTAAAATTGGTTATTGAAGGTTTGAAGCCTCATATCACCTTTATGATTGTTTAAAGAAGTAACTGACGTCAAAATTATCCATATTGAGTGACTAGTTAAATCAGTAGGACCAAACTAAAGTGGTAGCCCGTATTTGGACCTTCTCCTCTAGCATTCCAGGGTTATGAGCGAAATAATCAAGTTTGAAGCGACCAATAGTTCAAAACTACTGAACATATCAGAACGGAATGGATAGAGTTCTAAAGAGCAATGTTGAAAGATTAAAGTATATTAGCTGTCATCTTACCTGCCCACCGCATGACACAGTGGAAGGGACGCGATTGGTCGGATAAGGAAATGGTGATCCAGTGGACGCCGTGTATCCTTAGAGAATAGGCCGCGCTTGTTTGTCGCGTGAATCGAGGTAAAATAACAATATTTAGTACGAAATACACCACGGCGGACAGTGTAAGACTATTTCAAGACCAATAAAAATACATGTCAAAAAATCGCAACAATTTGAAAGTAGAAGAAATGTCAGAGTGGTAAGAAAGTGAAAGCAGAACAAACAGAACACAGGTAGAAACAAAGGAATCCAGCTAAGAAATGCGGAAAGGTATCGGCTTCACAAACTGAGTAGAAAACCAAATGAAAGAAAGTCGTGAGGAGCCCAGTGGTGCGGGAGGAGGAGTACCTCCTCTCATGGACTGGACACTGTGCTACAACGGGCGATCAGCCTTGGCTTTATTACTTTTGCAAACCTCGTCTGAAAAGCATGTTAGAGCAATTAACTACAGAGTCTATGTTTCTCTTGTAGACCTCAACAATACGTTTAGCAATTAAGTACCTAGTTGTATTTTCTCTTGTGGATCTAAATAAAATCTTAAGTTATAAGCACCATTTGATGTTAAACTGGTTATTTAGCTAAAGAAAGACGTATTCACGTTAATACTTGCGGTACAACTCCAACTGTTCCCCACACCAATTTTTCTTTTTCCTTTCCCCAAGACTTTAGGGAGAAAATAATTTGAATGTGGTTTCTGACATTGCGTTTTATTCATCTCTATCATATCGACTTTTAGATTTTTCCAACCTCGAAGGATGCTCTCCGTGTGACACGATTACCAATCACCTCACATCAGCAAAACGATTTTGCTACGGTCAAAGAATAGCTCTAAGAACAGTGGGTGTCTTTAGGAAGACTAGGCCTGAATAGGGCAGCACAGATTTTCACCCTCTACCTTCTTTCATCCTCATCCACAATATAAACAGCCGTATACACTGAGCTTACACACTACCACAGTCATTCACAACTCCTGCAAACATTATTACTCCGTTTCTAGACTTTTTCGTGAAGGGGTAAACAACCCCCATGTTGACCGCATACGTCTGGACACGGGCGAGGCGTTTAGAGACGATGAATAATAGTAAAAACAGAGAATTTTTTAAAGACTGTTACTGTCAAAAGAAAATGGAGATAAACTGAAAAAAGAACTAGTAAAAAATTGTATTAAAAAACTGAAAAATTTCGAATGCTTAAGCAAAAAGAAATTCGATAATGGTCATTTTTACTGAACTGATTATTTGGTTATTATGATAAAAAACACAAACATGATACAAATTCGATGATTTCTTTTTGAAATAGAAGCGGATTTAGCAGAAATGAATCTTGCACGGATCATAGTTCAAAAACTACGAAGATTTCAAAAAGAGGGCAAATTATTTATTTGTTGCATTTTCTTCTCTGCAAACTGATTTTCTTTTCCTTCTTTTATTTTCTCTTGGAAATCCGCTAAAACATCGGTTTCTTTTCTTTATTCCTTCCTTAACATGCATTTATGTTTCATTAGTTTCTACTTCAGTAAACCAATAAATTGGTGAATAATTCCTAAAAAGGGCTCATAAAAATCAATTCATCTTTTAGTAGTACACGAAAATTTTTCAGTTTAGAAATATAATTATTATTACTTCTTTTACTAATTTTCCCCTCTTTTTTGGCAACAAAGTTTTATTTTTTCTCTCTCCAATTTGTTGAGGTTTTTTTTTTTAAAAAAAAAAAAAAAAATGGCCTCCTCTCTTACCCATACAGACATCACAAAATACATTTAACTTTGATATTACAATTTTGAATAAGTAATGTATATCCCGATTAGCGACTGAAGACGAATGCATCATTTAACCAAATCAACCAGTCCCACCTGCTGGCTTCGAACTGGCGACTCTAGAAACAAGAGACTAACACGTTAATTATTCCGCAGCAGGGGCTGGTGACTGTAAATCTCAAGTGAGGTTAAATAAGTTAATGCTGCTTATACAACGCTGCCAACATCACGCAAAAGAGATAGTAAATACCCCTCTTAGAAGTGCACAGCCATTTCGTATGCAAAACGCACATTATCTGACTGCTATTAAAGTCGCAAACAGGGTGGTACACGCGAATTCAACTTGCATGACGCCCACGTAATGGTATTCAGGTCCCAGTGCTGTTATCAGATATGTACCTGGAGCTCAGTTTGATTTGCAATCTTGTATCGTATTTCCTGACCCACTTCACCTGTTTACATCTCTCGATGCAAACTAAAATCGAACTCTGTGACCATAACTCTGTAATCAATAAATACAGTTTTTATAGTTCCTCAGGTAAAATGTGTTGGCATAAGTAAGTATTTCAAAACACAAGATACATATGGTATTGGGGAAATTATATTTTTAATGTTTTTATTTGATTAGATCGTATGGCTAGGGTGCAGCTGAAATAGAATAAAATTTCCCGTCAGCTCTATCGCAATGGAATCGCAGTACCTGCAGCAAATGGTGGAGTGGGTTCGAATAGCACACCGAGCGTGGTGGGTGAACGGTTAACGTTCTGGCCTCGCATTCGGGAGGACGCGGGTTCGAATACCCTTCCGGGCACCCAGATTTTGGTTTTCTATGGTTTCCCCAAATCAGTCCAGGCGAATGCAGGTATGCTTCCTTCAAAAGGCCATAGCCGAATTCCTTCCCGTTCCACATCATCAGTCCCATTCCGCCCCTAATGACCCCGACGTCGATGAGGTGTAAAGACAGAAGTAAAAAGAAAAAAGTCGAATCCCACTTCTGACACCAATTGAAGTAGTTACTGTGGTATGCCTCCGAATAGCGACGAATATATTCTCAATTGCGTCATCTGTTGTTGAATTGTTCTGACTCCTTTATGTGGGCATACCTGGATTCCGTTGATCTAGGAATAGAATCTGACAACGGGTTAAATCATTCGTTCATAAATAAAGTAGGTTTCGTATACTGGAAACTATATCTGCAGTTACAATTGCTGTACGGATTAATATGCTTCCGAATGACAACTACTAGTGCTAACTGTTCTAAAATGTCTTAATTTACAGAAATCGTGCGAAATGAAATGCAGCGGGTAATGGTGCTATGGCATCAGTCTGGTCGATCCAAGGCAAAAGAAATAATGCCCCCGTAGGCCAAAGGCAAATCAAGGAAAAATCGTATGCCGGGCTCACATGTTAGGATTGGTATGCTTCAAGTGTCACGATTCCACTGTTGAAGTACTGATGGAGAATTCTATCAGATCCCGACAAGTAAGTGGTCTGCAGGTTTTAGTTGGATATTAATCATACGGAAGAATCTAATCAAAAACAGGAAGAAAAAGAATAGGAGCATAATGTTACAGTATGACTCAAAGAACAAGCTCCTCAAATTACTCAGACGAACAGAAACGTGTAACAGGTTAGTGAACTGCGATCATTGGTGTTCATTACTCTAATGAGTGATGCTGTTGTTGGCTTACAATCAGAATCAGATATTTTTGACATGATATAATGTTACAGAAAATGATAACAACGAGAGAACATTGTGAACAGCTACAGTAGGATCAGGATACTATACATAGTGAGGCAGGTCAATAGGGAACGGGGATAAATGCCAAAACAGTTAGTTTAATAGTTACAAAGATAAAAAAAAACAAAGGTTTTTAATGGCAATATTACGCATGAGGAACAGCTTGTTGAGGAAAAAACTGCAGACAGTTTGGCATGTTTTTTTTTTGTGATAAGATGGTCCTGCAGTGTTCTATGAAAGTAAGGAAACTGAACTGCAAAATATTGGTCAGGACAGAGCACGATTTTGAGATCCAAATAATGCAGAAGTTGCAGTGGGTGCAAAGATAGCTTGGTTTATTTGTGGAGATAAACAGATTTATCTAACTGATATTATAAAACAGCTGGGCAGAAAATCATTGAAAGACAGGAGACTGGTGACAAGCGTGCTGGGAGTGTATATAACGCGATTTCGCCTGTACGGATAATATTGGAAGAATCAGGAGTAGTAACTGGAAAGGAAGAGATAAGCGTTATTATGAATGAGCACTCGATGGCAATGCAAAAAATTTCAAGGAATCGAATATGTTAATATGTCCTCAAACAGTGAAAGAAGTTGAAGTGATAATGCGTGTGATCAATAAGTTAATGCGATATAAAAATGCCACCAAAGAACAAGCTTCATCTTAATCATTAATTATAATAAAATATCCGGGTCCCTTACTTACTAAGGAGTAATATTTAAGAAGAAATATTTCCTCGTATGCTTGTTTAATGCGGTGTTCCAACACCGTTCCTGGGAGCAACAAATGGTGACTGAACCGGACATCTAACCTGTGACTTCGCAATGTCCCTCTCATTCACCAACTTCGTGTATGTCGTTGTTAAGTAAATCGCACATTCAGGATGTTTTGAGATTACTAAAGTTATAAGTACAGTGAAAATTTATGTTTATAAACGTTTCTCGGGAAACAAACCGAGTAATATTGTTATTAATGCACAATATTCTCCGTCGCCATCTTCAGGTACAGTTGCAAGTCTTGAAGTCTGCCTTGAAGTCAGCCTTGAGCGTGTTGTTTGTAAACTGGCATGGCAACGACTGATGTTGTTACGTTGCCTAGCAGCATCTCAGATGTCATTAGACGCCCGCGGAACACAAAAAGCAGAGCGTTGGTGATGAGCAGCCTCAATTACAGGAATCCATGCATCACTTATCTGGAATCCACAATCCCTGTTTACCAAATCAGACGCGAGGCGAATTTCAAATGCTTCTTTAATGACGCTGTCCCGGAAGCCTCTCGCATGTGTCAACACCTTAGTCGCTTCGAAATCGAAACCATGTCCTTCTGTCAAACTATGTTCCGCCACTGCTGATTTATCTTTCTGCCCCAGGCGAACATGTCGGGCGTGTTCCAAACAACGTTGTTGTACGCACCGTATGGTCTGACCGATGTATTTCTTTCCACATTCACACGGGATGCAGTAAACTCCGGGTGTACGCAGGGCAAGGTCATCTTTTGGAGAGCGCAAAATGTTTCTCAAGAGTTTTGGGGGAAAAAAGTCATGACCAAGTGTTCTGATCTCTCTGAAATAACAACTTATTGTATACTTGACACAAAGGCTTCGTTCTGCAAAATTTGAAACATTTCTGTTGATTCTGAATGGTGTTAGAAAGGGACAGAGACGATCACGCCATGTAATGATAAATGTAATCTCCTAAAATATCCACACGGATTTCACAAACGATTATTTTTTTTCAGGTACAGTGTTTTTCTATACGAAGAAATCAAATGTGGTGTTAAAATTTTCACTGTTAAATACAAGGCAATAAAATGGAATTACTGTTTGTAAGTAATAGAATCACCATAGCCAGGCTTGATCGCATCGCATGGGAGGATAACAGTTCAATGGAATTTCCACCCCAGAGTGAATAATATTTGTAAGAGTATAACTGTGTATGTGTTGAGGGTGTTGCATAGTTTATGTCGTGAATCAAAGATGAAATAACGCAGAGAGTACTGTAGTTAAGAACCACCAAGGGGGTTTCCAGGTTCAACGTCCCAGTTCGATGGATAACTCAGCGGCAAGCGTGTTGCATGCCTTCCGTACATCCCCACTGGAATTTAAACTACGCCTTTGGCACACAACCTGGCAATTATAAGAGTTTTGGGTCCTCTTCTGCCCTGTTTGTCAAATATCTAATGGCGAATTTTTTTTTCACTGTCTGTGTTCGAACCAGCTAAACCTCTGTCGTGTTGAATAGTTCGTTAGCGACCTAGGTAACGGGACGAGATAACCCCAATTACAAAATATTTCATTTTAAATAAACGCCAGTAGTTTTCTTAATTGGATTTAATGCGAATAATGACGAAATTATAGGAAAGGTTTAAAGTTTATTTATAAAATTCCAAAATGGTGGCCAATCACCACAATTTACAGAGCGCGTTGGAAATGGAAATACACAGACTGGGCGATGCAGATCGTTTTTTCCCGGGCCTCATCAATCTCTGGTGGATCGTCTCTGTCCTTATTCATGTCTGTTATTACGCCACAAGTAGCGGTGGCTACTCTCGATACGGATGAATAATGTATCTGCGTTTTCCATAAATGTATTGCGGCGTCTGTTTGGATTATTAGAGCAGAGCGACTGACGGTTTGAAAAACAGTCACCGATCGGTAGTCGAGTAGTAAATAACAGCTCAGTAGCTTCACATTGGTTTGTGTCGGAAATAAATATGACACTAACTTCATACTGTTATGTCAAAAGAGGTTATTGTAAATGAATTATCACTATCAGTAAATAATCGAATTGAAAAAACATTTCATGTGTCTTGTTCGTAAAGCAAAAAAAGATTTGACGTATAGAAAGCCACAAAGGAAATGACGGCAACGTTTCAAATTTAGTATTAGAGAATGATGTTCTGAATATGAAATAAATATTAATCTTTTCATGTCAATGATGGAAGAACAAAGTATTTTGCTGAAGACTCTCACAAAAACAAGTACAGATTAGTAACTCACCAAATCAATAGTGGCGAAGCACTGTTTAGAATTTTGCCTTCATATTCAGTCGAAGGGATGAAATATCATAGCACAAGCAAATGGCTATATAGGACGTAAAATTAGGGAATCGATCGAAGTTTTTAAACACCCCCAAATTTTTTATAAAAATGTGAAATTTGGCGCTTGTGGACAAATGCTATGTCTAAACAAAACAATATCACTTTTCCATATGAGGCAATACTCATTCATACCCTCACTGGAAACGTATAATCTGCTGAAATCAAAACAATCTTTCCAATATGTACGGGAAACAACGAAGGGAATATAATCAATTTCTTGTCACGTAGCCTACTCAACAGGCAGAAGAAGCTCTGAAGAGGATCGCAGGTGAGGACTGAACCGTTATGACAACCAAAGGAAAAGACGCAGCAAAAAAGCAATTACTTCGGTATAAAATCTTGCATACGGGATCTCTTTATTTCCTAGTAGAAGGTACAGTTGAGTGGTAGAACCATAAGACGAAGCCAATGGCTAGAACACGCTTTTCTTTAGCTTAAGACAGGGATGGCTAACCCAAAAGAAGTTGTGGGCCACTTTGGAAATGCGTCATAACTCCACGAATTAGATTTAGACACACTACAGATATTTTTTTCATTGAAACATAATGATTTATTATTATTTTGTTTACTATTAGTCTTGCATGTAAACTTAGATAATACAATAATGATACTAGTAATATCTGTCGTTTATTCGCAAGAATATTATTTTAAAATCAAAGTTAATTTGTTTCTCATAATTTCGACAGCTAATTTCTGATTATATGGATTGCCAAATAATGTATTTTTTTAATACGTTGATTTTCACTACTTTGGCCATTATAAACTAAACATTTCTTGTAGAAGTGAGATGAATCTCGCTGGTCGGAAAAATATTCAAGGTGGGCCGTGGCTTGGCCATCCCTGGCTTAAGGCTTTACGCCTCACTGACGTCTAAGTTAATAGAGACGGGAGACAATAGGGAGCATAGAGGCTAGAAACGGGAAGTAATGCAGTCATGGCCTTTTCGATGGAACTATCCTGCCATTGGTCTGAGTAACTTCGGAAAAAACGAAATCTTGATACCCTTACCGGGTATCGAACCCACGACCTCCACAAAGGCCATGCTAGAAAATATTAAGCATTAACTGAGTAGGCAGGTTGAAATAGGCATATGAACATGAAAATTTCATCACAGTACATACAAGCTTGAAGGATTGCATCGAACCGGAAGAGAATGTCGGAATCAAAATATTTTTAGTACAAAGAAGATGTTAAACCGCAGATAAAACACACTTTCCTGGTAACAAAATCTACGCTAATATTATAATGCGACAGTAACTCTGTATCTCTATTAAGTATTCACGACTAAGCGGCTAAACCGAATTTGACAATGAAGTACTATTTATGATTAAGAAAGACGTAGGATACATTTTTCGGTATAAATAACACATTTTGCCGTAAAATTGTGAAAACTGACAGAGCAGTTGCAGACGGCAAAACTGTAAGACTCTGGAAAGTTATATCGGTCGTTTAAGCTTTGTTTCTCTCGCAGTCAGTTTTCTTACAATCTGTTCACGTCCAGACACAACTTATTACGTAGTATAGATGTGGATTTGCAGTAAACCAGTTCATTATTTTGTGTTTATATGCAGGTAGATCCCCGTTTTCCAATCCCTAAAGACTATATATCTTACCAAAGGACATAAAAATCAAGAATGGTGTGTACAAAATGATATTGACATAAGATGTCCCAAGAAACTGACAATTTTAAACCACAAACAAAAATCTGTCGGACAAACTCTGGTATATAGCCCCCACAGTTAAACCTCCTACTATTATTAAATATGTTCTTCACGAAACAGATTTAATGGTAGAACGGTATGTTGATGGTTTCTTCATCATATGATTCCGTCATCTTTCTACATCCAATTCTAGCAATAAAATTCTATGTTCACGCGTACGAAGTTGGGCTAATAGCTAGCCCAGATATAATTTGATAAATGCCAAGCACTAGATATTGTAAAATGTTGCTAGTTCTGTACGTTCCGCGTGTTCGGAAATGTAACAACCTTTCTGCATACTACATACACAGATATTAAATGCTGAAAGGAGAAAGCGTTCAGCTGTGGATGTGTTCTGACATTACTCTAAGAGTTTACCAACATGTGTTGCGGTTTGCGGTTGGGTGTTGTGCGCATAAAGGCGAGCGGTTACCGATTTCCCAGAACTCTCCTCTGCTCTCCGTGTAAGCTCTTAATTGTTACCTCTGGCTCGTTCATTAGTACCGCAGTATACCGTTTGCAGCTGCACATAATTCCCGACTCCTTTTCGTTTACAAATAATGGACAAAAGTAAGCATCAGGCCCCAGTCTCACCTGTTTGGAAACGCCAATGATATTCTTGACCTAACCTACAACACGCAAGGGATCTTGTTGACGAAAACTGCAAAGGAGGACTGGAAAGTGTAAAACTCGATGAAGTAAAATCAAACGTTAAGTGTAAATACGTATATTGGCATATCCTTTAAGTGTAAATTCAGTTATGCAGGAGTGATGGAGGAGGCCGTGGGTAAAGGTTTCATAGGGTATTGTTCGAAGGAACTATAGGAACTGAGTTACAAATAATTTATCAGGCCGTTAGTTAAGTATGATGGGATATTATGGCACTCACTAAGTGGATACCAAATCCAGAAGTATAATGGGGCAAACTAAAAAAGGCAGCTCGAGATGTTTGTTGAAATTTCCGTACAGTTCAATCAGTATTAAGTGATGTAGGAAATACAATCTATCTGAAACGCTGAAAGAGTTTAAATCCCTAATTCAAACAGTAAAAAAGAAAGGTATGGGGAATTTGTCATGTAGGCACAAGTTCGCTTTAAATTGACAAATATAACAATAAAATCATTTGTATTGTCTAATACGATAAATAGTTCCTTACATACGTAATGCAGTAAATTAATTCTGGACGTTATTTGAGTTATAAATAATCATTAACGTCCATCAAGTTTCAGATCGTAGTTCATGTTAGTCTGTTCCAGACTGACACGAACCACAAAGAAATAATTTGAGGTGACCCTTCAAAAGACTGAATTTATAGAAAGCAGAATTGATTCTCTAATAATATTACAACTGGCACGTATTCCTTTTAACCAAAAATCTTCCACACAACGTAACTTTTAATCAAATTGTCTTTAAAATAAACCGTCGTGATATTTAATGCATGATCGTCTATGGATATTTTCTATGGAAACTGTTTTATTCACAAGTTGTGTTGCTTCCCATTTATTTTGTGATATTTTACTTTTTTATATGCTATTTCTTATAAAATCAATAACGTCTGTTCCTTATTTCCCTGAACAATGCATGTAATTAGTTTATAGATTCATTTCCCCATTTATTATAGTTTTATGGATCTAGAGTGAATTGAAGATAATTTAAGCAAATTTAGATTAATAGGGGACCAGAAAATCATCCTTAAGGAACTTCCATTTTTTGACCGGTATTTAACTGAAAAATCTGCCATTTTTTCAAGCACGCATTTCGAGCGATGTCTTGTCTGAATATTATGCTTTTATCAGTTTTTTTTTTTTTTTTTTTTTTTTTTTTTTTTTTTTTTTTGCTGAAATGAAAAATTTAATTTTCTTATCTACTTAATTTCGTACGTGAGCACTTTTAATTGTTTACAAGTTCGCCTTATTTTATCCATTTTTTTAAAGTAATGTAAAAATTTTGGTTGCATTTGTACTGATGAATAGGAGCAATGGTGATTGGGGAGACATGTTTTAATATTAGAATTACGTTAAACTATAAGCAATGTTTTAGGTTTGTTGTACAGCATGTGTAGGGACTCACGTGTCCTAGAGCTCGGCCTTCATGTGGGCGATGATGTCGACGGAGCTGTTGGCGGGCGCGGGCGGCGGCTGTGTGGGGGGCGGCAGGGCGAGGAAGCCGTGGGGCGGCGCGAGAGCGTGCGGCTTGAGCGGCGCCGCCTTGAGGCCGTGAGGGCCGGGCCCCAGCAGCCCCAGCGCCGCGGCGTACAGCGCCGCCGCGTGCTGCAGGTACGGCGGCAGACACACGGGCGGGTGGTGGTGCAGGCACGCGCTCACGTACGACGCCGCCGCAGCAGCCGCGGGGCAGAACCCTGCACACACGCAACCACCTCAAGGATCAGCTCCCGGGCTTAAACTATTATTCACACACGGATACTTTCACGTGAAATAGCAGAGTCTTTAGCTAATGATGCAAGTACGTATGATACACAACCAAAGACTTTAATTATCAGCTACACATAATAGATTCCTCAACTTAACATCTTTTTTAGCTACAAAAGTTTGAAATTTAACTGTCGCTGTACATCAGTGCCCAGATATTTGTCTAATCTTAGTTATTCTTAATATACAGTTTATAAGATTCTTCGTGGTTTTATTAAGACGATAATTAAGTAGTCCACGATACGTTTCAATTTAAATTTGTTTTTATTCTCAAAGAAAACAGGAACGTCAACGATACTGTTTACATGGATACATACAATCCATCGATTTCATACAACACTTCTTCCACAGACAATACAGTACTTGGCCGTCGGTGAAAAACTTTGCCGAAAAACTGACTGTCTTGGACGTTCGCTTTATATAATCTCCACCGAAATTTCCAGAACACTTCAAATGATTCCGACAGATGTTTCTCGAACATTAACAATACTTAAACTATTGAAAAATATTAAAAACAATCAAAATTAATACAAAATTGTCAGAAATGGACATTAAACATACTTAAACAAAATTATTTACAGAAATCATTTTAAACTGTAGCAAATTGTCCTTTAGACATCGTAACTTGCATTAATACTTGAAATTCGAAACATCTAATCAATTCTCTTGCACAATTCTGTTCTTAAACATATTACATGGCCTTTAAATAATTTCTTTTTTAAAAAAAAAAAAACAGTCTATATACATTGATTTACAGTTAATTGAAAAATAAACCTTCAATATCATATTCAACCAATCTCTAGCTTACTACAAGTTCTTCATAAAATCCAATTCCATTTAATTTTAGGTTTTGAGAGCTGCTACAACGTGATACGTAAAATACTCTCCGTCTTACAGCCACCCATAAATGTCACTTTGATGGGGCGTTTCGAGGGAGTCACGTTCACCCTCATTTTCAACCAACTAACATACTATCAGGGCGGAGAAAGACTCCCTCCAAATGTCCCTTGAAAGTGATATTTACTCGCATACTCGGCTGTAAGGCTGAGAGAATTTTATTTATTCACAACGCCGATTAAAGCTTTGTTCTTATACTACTAGCAAAGTATATACCAGTAAAAAAAGAATGGCAAAACATTTCCAAAAAATTTATTAATAAATAATCTGCAGGTAAGAAACAAAATTTTTGAAGCTCGTCAACCATTAGCTTCGTTTGGAAGTAGATTAACAATTATCTAATAGTGTTCCTTACATACGCATACATATACATAAATGACCTTCCAGTTACTTCACCTTTCAATAAAACCTACATATATTTTTTCAAGAAACAAGTGAATATTAAAATAAACTCTGCATTTGTTTGGATCCGGAAATCGGATGCCGACATCGAAGATTTATATATGATTTATATATACCTTTAATTCGTACCCAGGCAGCATTAACGTCTATTTGCATAAAATCTTCATTCAATACACTTAACTACTTGCATCGTTACACAACATGGTTCATAATCCGCTGTGTTATATGCGTGATGTGAATAGATTGCTTAAAAGCAGAGAAGTATATCCCCACATGCACGAGAAACAAGAACATTAGGAATGTACAGAAAGCTTCAATTAAGTTGGCGAAGCATTTAACGGATTCCGTCGCAATTCTATTTACAAAATCTTAACAGAAAACCAAAACAAATTTTGCTCGTACATATGTACAGACAGTTGCAATGGCAAGACTATACCATTATTAATACTCGACGAACGTTTAGTGAAATCCGCGACAAGGTTAATGTCCTTAACATCAATCTTAAAGGCTCACCAATTAGAGAAAACAGAATTGTCACAACAGTTTTCCCACCTCGTGTAGAGTTAGATATGAACTCAATAAAAATAAACCTTTCAGATATAGAAAAGCAGGTAGAGATTTTGAAATGATGGAAAAAATTAGGGCTCCTTGGTATAAAATCAAGAATATTTTTAGAATAGAACTATTTTAATGTTGTATGTACCAGTTTAAAGACGAAAAAATACTTTCCGAATGGAAAATCACGGAGGTTACTTTCATTAACAAGAAATGAGATCGAAGAAATCCAACGAGTTACAGAATTACTCTCTAACATCTACCTGCAAAATAGTTGTGGAGTATGTCGTATGATCGAAAATTACTTAAATCTTAGACGAAAAAAGTGCACCAAATTGCGGAAGAATAGTTACCTTCTGGAAACTCTAGTTGCATATATTATGAGAAATAACGACTAAACGTCCATTCCTCTATCATCAAACAGCGAATCATAACGCGATATTACCATTAACTTCACTGAGGAAAGAGAAGTTTTGTGCATGTGATGGATATCATAACTCACAGCGATTCAGATATAATGTGAAGTTAAAGGTCTCTTTATCAGGTCTGGTTACCAGTTAGGTTAAGCCACAATAAATGAAACACTCCGCAAACTCAAATTCAATCAGCGGGCATGTAAGACTACTCTTGGAATATTTTATATGTGACTCTTGCTATTGTGGTGAACAAGCTGCGTATTCATAGAGAAAAAGTTCACTACCAGATGTTATGCTAGTAATATAGTAGTCACTGTTACAATGAATGGATGGAACTGATGAGGTACAGAGCTGAGTGCAGTTTTTCCTGACTTGTTTGTGATGATAGTGTTGAGACTTGGAGACTTACGCACCTATTGGTGTTGGCACTACGGGAAGCGGCTGCAGAGCAGGTGGAGGCGGCGTGTCCTGCTGGATGATGCTGTCGATGCTGAAGGACTTGGGGGCGGCGGGCAGCGCCGGGGGCAGCGGAGGCGGCAGAGTGGTGGCGGAGGGCGGCAGCGCGGAGGCCATACTAGCCAGACCCGCCTCCAGGGCCTCCTTCTCCATCTGACCAATAGGAGCACATACTGACCAATGACTACACAGTGGTAAACATTCAATGGCATAGAAAAAAGAAACGTAACTGATATACATTCTAAGCAGTAAAGCGATGTTCATCCATACAGTTACATAACCAGTATTCAGTGTACACTACTTCTGAAAGAAAATTATCTTAAAACATCTTTTTGATAATTTTTAGTTAAGTAACATGGAGAAGATGAAAATATAATAGAGTTGTACAACTGAACAGAGGCTAACTGAATTTATTGATTTTTAAATTATTATTTTTTTTTGTGCGGTAAATAAAACAAAAAAGTTGTTTGAAAAACAAAGATGCTATACAAATAGTTACAACGAATTATATACAAGAAATGTTTCCAAATTAGAAAAAATAAGTGATAAAATATTGGCCTGATTCCTTGAAGTAGCTCATCATATTATTGCTCCATTATGTCGGACAGAAAAGATTTTCATCATTTACTTAAACGTTATTTCCAATCAGCTTTTTTTACATCACGTTTCTAAACGTCTTAAACACGTTTTTCCCCCTTGACATTTTTTGGATCGTCAATGTCAAGATTGATAATAAGAAACAAATTGAAACATGGCCATTTGGAGAAATTATACCGGTATTTCTCAGAAGTGATTTCGTGAAACCATGGAAAAGCGAAATGAGGATTTCCATTCCTAGGATCGAACTGAAGTTCTCCATAAAGTCAGTACTGACCACACAAAGGGCTCAGTCTAATTCCTTAATAGGCTGTCTCTGATCCTTTTGTTGTATGCGTGTGCTACGATAAAACAGTTGGACGAAATATACGCGAATACACACAGCAAGCAGCAACCAACCCACAGCTTTATTTCTCTCCGCAGTAAAACCGACTTGCCGCGTTAAAACATCTATCTTCACAGCGCATTTTGAATCTTCTTCATAACTGTAGTTTAGGCACGGACATTGAATTTTGTATTTGCATCACAATGAAGTATATCGTGGTGTAATCCCCTTCGCATATTTATACAAATTTTTCTTAGTTGTTATATATATATAACGCATCACCACAATGGTTTTCAATACATTTAATATTAATTTATTTGCCATTGATTTAACATTTCTTAGTCAAATTACAAGTTTTTATTATTTATTGTGTTTGCTGCCAATGCGTTTACATTTATTGCAATTTGCTTACTACGCATTACAATCACTACATATTTATTAAGTTATTTCGCGATGGCGTATTGTTGCTTACTAATAGTCTGCTCATACTCACTACTATCATGGCTTAAGCGTTTTCATTGGCAAATTCCTTTTACAAGGAGTGTTCTAATTGCCCCAGCCGCCGCACAATTCAGAGTTGCGAATGACGGTCAGCCATCTACAGACGAATTGATCGTGGTCATATTATCGTATCTCAAGTACACCCGAGCTTACATTTTAACCACCTAACAATCATTTATTTATACTGAGGTATGTAGCTTCGGACTGAATTATTTAAAAACTTGGTTTAGGAACAACCTATTTCATCTTTAATAACCAAAGAGGTTTTATTTTAATAATGATGGAAATATATATAAGGAATTAAGTAATTATGATTATTTCATGTATCCTGTAAGATTAAATAACAAGCAGCTGGCTTCAGTAGCATCAGGGGTAGAGGATCAATAGTTCTTTTTTTATGTCTTTACGCCTCGTCGACGTCGAGGTCATAAGAGGCGAGAAAGGTCTATAGGCAAGGAACGTGAAGGAATTTTTCCATGCCCTTTTGAAGAAATTATCCTGGCTTTCACCTGGAGTGATTTGGGGAAACCATGAATAACCCAAATCTGGATGCCCGGACGGGTATTCGAACCAGCGTTGTGTTAGTTCTTTGTTATGCTTACTACCCGGATGAATAACTTCATTGATGGAAGTGTGAAGACCAAAGGTGAGAACAGAAATACAAGACTGTGGCAGGCTGTATGTCCGAAATGGAAAAGTGGAATCCACTTTAATAAAATGTTTTCTGCCTGGAGACTGGACGTGAACTCAATAGCTCGGCAACCTTCACCACAGCACTGCTTGGATAAACAGGAAAATTCAAATAAATAACTGAATTTCAATTTATTTTCACTTAAAAGAAGTGTAACTACGATGACAGCTAAAAGTTAATTGTCTGTTGAGGTAGTAACACAAATACCAAAGGCAGAGATAAAAAATTACAATGTGAGTTAGAGATATATACGACGTTCGAGTGTGTTTAAATGTTGCCATTTGTTTACTTAGGACGCTTAGATACACAAATTCAAGTAAGGAGAAAAGAAACTGACGTTTTCGATTTAATCTATATAGCAGTAACGAGAACCAGGTCACAACATAACCTTAGAATTTTTTGACAGAATATAATACCTAACAAAGTTCATTAAAAACTCAGGGAAAGATTATAGGAAACGTAAGAAATCAGAAAATACATCACACAAATTAATAATCGTTATTCGTTTTTTAAATAATGTTTTACTCCATAGCAATAAACATTTCCGCTATTTTTGACGAGCTATGTGGAAATAATTGCAAGCAGTATAACCCTCCCCTTTTGTAATACTTGCAGTTACATCAACAAAGAGATAAAAAAACATTATAATACCTGGCAAAGATGCCATGTTTATCTTCTCACTGCGAGTCTGCTTTAATCATTCTGTATTATGTTTTCCTCCCATTGCCTGTTGTGGAAAAAGTAGCAAAAAAACGAATGGCAGAACGAGATTTCACTATGAAGAAATATATTTCTTTATTTAATCACAGCTTGTGAGGTGGTTATCTTTAAAAAATTATTAATAGCCACGCAAGCTGCCCGTGTAACGGACTTTGACCTTGTTAAATAATAACATAAAAGTTTCTTGATGGTTACAGGAGTCGAAACTGTAAGCCACAAAAAAAAAAAAAAAAAAAAAAAAAAAAAAAATGTTGTTTAATGTCAGCTACTATATATTTCATTACTTTCCCTTATCGTTAAATACATAAAAACAGAATAAAATAATAAGCAACTATGATAATAAAGAAACAAAATGTCATATTCTACAAACTATTGCCAAAATGATGTTGCGAGGGACGTAATAAGAATGTGATATGTTACACCTATAGAGCCTGAATGACAAACGGTTAGCATTTTAGGGGACACAGCTCAATACATCGACACGGAACCAGTTTTCAGATTTCCATTGCTTCCCCAAGTCACTCCAGGTGAACTTCTTGGACGAATCCCTTCCCATTCCTCACCCACCATCTTCTTCCTGCTTTAATTACCTCGATGTTAATGAATCGTTAACAGACAGTTTGAAATATTACGCCTCGTTGGCACTCTCATGCATTTCTTCATGACAGCCTTCGCAAGACCAAAGTATTTACATTAATAGCACGTTAACACAGCTAAACGGACCTGCATACTGGTTTAGAAACCAGCAATTTCTTGGACGTAACCCGAACTAGTTAAACGCTTTTTGCCGCAAATGTTCGTTAATAATTCTTTATAGCCGAGCCAACATTTGGGACACGCAATAAATACACACTTACAACACCAGCATGACTTCCTTCTTTTGCAAAAAACTTATTAGTTTAAAAGCATAGGAGATGTTGAAAGATAGCTATTTAGTAGCCGTTATATGAATGATTACCGGCAATCAAGACCTCCTTTCGTGCTTGTATATGTCGGCACAAACTTATAGGCAGCACAGTGGCAGTGAAAGCATCAAATATTACTGCTAGATAATTACGCATGTTCTCACCGAATTAGACGTCTTTAACAGGGTTTAAATGAGCTGAAGTAATTTGTCACAATATGTTGAGCTTTATATTCAACCCGAAGGTTGGTTAGACCCTCCCAAAAGATATATACACAGGCTAGTAATCGATGTATGGTGTTATATACTTGAATACTATAATCTCAGCTATCTTTGGTGGCTTAGGTATTTTCTAAACCAACGTCCATCACACTAGTCTCATCCTTGCGCAAAACTGTTTGTTGAGAAACGCATGGATTCTAAGTAATGGATGTACGGAATGAAGCGAGAAATCTCACAAATCTGTGGTGGAATAAAATAAGGCTGATTGATTTTCAATTGACGTCGCGTCACAAAAGAAGTTAGCAAATCGTTAATAGTGACATGATGTTATGTATCTGTTACTTGACGTTGAAGACATGGAATCCTTTTTGGCGCAGGACAGCGGACCATCTTGGCCAGTCAGCCATCCTGATGTCAGAACACTGAATTACAATGGCCACCATAGGGGTGTAGTGCTAACACTGAAGCAATATTCAGTTGACAAATGCGTAGAGATTGTCCAATTCTACGAGCTTGTGGGTCCTGAAAAGGACCTTCTGGCTCCTTTTTGTGTATCTTTTGACCGAGAGATCTATTCAGACAGTTCGGTCTCATCTTATCGCTGTTGCTTTCTTAGCACCACCCAGGTAATACCTACGAACGTGAAGCAACTTAGAACCAATAAAAATATAGTTGAGGATCCCTCAGTAAGGTTACAAGGTTTCGATCTCCCCAGACGGCAGTGTAGAATCATCAATCAGATTCGAACAGGACAAGGCAGATGCGCCTACTTACTATACAAATGGAGCTGGGTAGATTCTGCAAATTGTGACTGTGGAGCCACCTTACAGACAATCAATCACGTCGTTTCTGACTGTCCTCTTCGGGCCTACAAGGGGGCAGTGGCGGAAATACATGATGCGTCGATCAGTGCAGTTGACTGGATTAAAACATTAGATCTCGAGATATGAAATTTTACAAGCTTGTGATATGTACATTTCCTATTGTGTACTTTTTTAATCATACGATGAATAAATAAATAAATAACTAAAGCAATGGTACTGCATTAGTTGCGAGAAGGCATTATTCTTAGCTGGCTGCAAGATTTAGCTTTTTAGCCTGGTAGAGGAGAAGTTCTCTATCGACTACCGACAGTTCAGCATACGATATCATCCACATTCTTCGGTTTATCGTTGTACTGTACTTTTTTCCTTTACATTTAGTCACACGTTTCGAAATTACATCAAAATTTTTGCACAAGATATGACTCAGTTTGCATAAAAATGAAAGATTCGCAATATTATCGGTGATTTATATTGTTAGAAAAATATCTGTTTAGTTGACACCCTGACAGAGCGATTGAACGATGTATCTATAATCAGTGTGGCATATCGAGCCTTACTATCATATCTGTTTCGACCTTCAAATGGCAGCGTAAAAGCTTGGGAGGAAGAGAGCGGGAGAGTTGAGGGTACTGGCCTCATTAAACCGATATCGCTGAAAAAGATTCTTTTTTGCTCTATCCGATGATGACAAAGCGACTCGGACTTAACACTGACTTAATGGAAATTTTTACGTCACGTACGGTGTTTCGATATTACAGTGTATCTCATACCGACTTTTTATACGAATAGACCTTTCGCAGTTAAAATAAACGCAGAAGGTCAACAACGTTTAGGTTTTGTGCTGGTTCTTTGCAGTATGTGTCATTACTCCAGGTGTCGCAAAAAGAATATTGGTGCTGTCCGTGGCGGAGTAATCTCACATCTGAGCGATACGCGGTCGGGCGGAACGGGCGCTGTGATTCCACGCTGCTCTGTCGGTACCAACCGTGCAAAGACAATTTATAGGCGGCCCTCGCAGGGAGAAAGCCCTGCTTCCGACAAGGACCGCTATCATCACATCATACCAACACACCGCGTGGACGACGAGATAAAAAAAAAAACTCAACTACATAAAGCACAGCGACCGCTCAGGCGAAAATAGGCTAGCAGCTACCACTTGATGTGTGACTTTTCCCTTGAGCAAAACTCGAGCCCAACGATCGATATAAATATTTTTGAATTGAATTGTGAATGAGTGCATGCTCCGCTGGCAAATTGCCAAATCATCCATTTACCCCATTCCTCTTAATCTCATTATCATCTTATAAACTTTGAATGTAAATTTCTCCCTCCTCTTTTTCTCAGTATACTTTTACATTTGCGAATTTTATTTTGCTTCGGCCTTTTTGATATATTATTCATCATATTCCTAGGTAATTAATTCCAATCCCTGACACAATTACCCATTTAAAAAAAATTTCGCGCTTCCTAAAGCTTAAATCTGAGTGCCAGATTGATCTCATGGTCATCTTTTCCTTTTCATGCTTTAATCCTAATATTCTCATCCTCATCATCAACATATGCTTTGTACACTCCCAGCACTTCTTTACCCTCCACCCGTCTAACACTAATTTCTAATCCAGCTCCTTTATCATATCAGCTACTGACTGGTTCCTGCAAGTAATTTCCACAAAAAAAATTACATTCTCTCCTTTGCTTGCCCACCATCTCCTGTAAGTACACCAGCTTATTCTAGCAATGGCCTGACAAAAGTTTTGAACCCAATTCCCTCACAGCTCTGGTACTTTCAAACACCATCTCCAGTAAGTCTAGTATTTTGAAACCATTCCTACCATCTGCCCTGTGTCCTGCTCAATTGTAAGACAAGTTTTAATAGTCTGATGAGACAACGCTGTGACCGAACATTTCACGCCAAAAACTGCTATTGGACATGTTGTTCTTGTACCCCTTTCTAGCAGATTATTCCAAGAAGAATTTTCAATGACAAATCTGTCATGGAGTTCAACAATCCTTTTGGGAACCAATACATTTACGCTGACGTGACTAAAGCTGGGATAGCAGAATGCCAGGAGACGCCAAGCCACATAACATCTAAAGTAAATTTGAACTGTTCAACGAGCCTGGTGGGAGTGCGATAAAGCTCGTATTTGGTATTCGGGTGGATGTTGCTGAAATCCTCTTCTGGCCATCAAATGTTGAAAAACTATGGTTTTCAAAAATCACTACTGGCGAATACGGGGATGATTCCTTCAAAAATGCCATGGCTGAATACCTTCCCACTCCCCTCCTACATCCTCTTCCCGCTATAATTACCTCGACAATGACGAACTTTAAAGCCAGAAAAAAGAAGTAGGCTGCTGTTTGTTAGTGTTGTTATCTGGTTTCACGAGTGTCCTGAACTTTACGTTAATGACTACCAGACAATAATTTATCAATGAAAGACAGCAGCCAGAAATTGTGATTCCACTCTGCATACTGTCAAGGATAAAACGAGAGTGCGTCATGGACGGTATTACCTCTGACATGGTACGGTGGAGTGGCAGATACGTTTGTGGTGGTCTGAGCAGTTGCGTTCGAGCCAACGGAAGAAAAACACTACTCAAACTAACTGCTTTAGTCTATGAAGGCCGCCCCAGAGACGCACTCATTCTGCAGTTCTAACCGGGAGTTTTTTTTATTATTATTATTATTATTATTATTATTATTTTTACTTCGTGTTATCAGTGGTGTAGATGAATAGATTCATCTGAAGAGTACTTGGTAATTCCACAGCGCAGAGAGGTACAAATATGAAGCGAGAAGACGAAAGCCGCTTCCAGTAGTTATGGCAGAAATATAACCGGTTCTTGTAGTTTCCGAAGGTGAGTAAGGCTGTAATTGAAAGGCGTGCGAGAATTCGTCGCGTGCCGTAACTTGCAAAAAGGAATTGCGGACTAAATGATGAGTGCATACAACATGTTACAAAGTTCAAATAAGTGCCCAAGTTTCCGCGGTCGTCGTAAGTATTATCTTGGTTCTCTGTGTGGAACAGCGTCGATTTGTTAAAATCTAACGTTTCGGCCATCGTGCTGTGGTCTTCATCAGAGGACTGGGCAGTCCTCCAAATTGACGCGGCTCCACCCGGAGAACCAAGATAATATGTTACAAGGTTTTTAAAATCTAGTGGCAAGCAATGCCGAATGAGAGGAAGCACTGACATAGACTGACAAGCTGTGACGTCATGAGTTTCCCATCAAGCGAGTGGATGATGGAATTAGTTTCAAAAATTTGAAAAGTGGCCTTGCTACCTGTCGGAGATAATTAACTATTGCACTTCCATTCTACCTGAGAAGTTTTATGAAAATGAAAAAAAAGGGCGATGATATTGAGTAAGGAGAGGAACTTCTACACGGCCTTGCTATTAAATTTTCCAGCCGACTTTAGAAGTCGAACAGCCCATTTCGCATGTAGGTTGCCACATTCTGTTAAGCCTCAGCTGGCGGTTTGAGACCATATTCCCCTCACCCCGCTCCTCACCTCATCCCCTCCCTTATGCCGCCTCTGTTAAATGAACGGAATATCGTTCACTTAACATCCCTAATTATCCAAACTGTTATGCCAAGTTATTCCTAGATACCTTGTTGTTTGCTTTCACCTTGTAACTCTTATGTTTAAAAGTTCTCTAATGACTCTTATACCAGTGAGAGATTTACAACGCTTTGATCAAATCCAGCACACATGTCACTGATAAAAATTACTGTCATCATCATCTTCATTTTCCAGCTCCAGTCTCCGGGTTCTGGTCACTAGCACTCTCCACTTCTTCCTGTCCATGAATAGTTGTTGTTCTTCCAATCAAGTCCTAAGTCTTCTATAGCCTTCTTGATTTGGACTAACCATTTCTTTTTGTGCCTTCCCACACGTCTTTTACTTTGAATGTTCATACTAAAGTAGGCCTTTGCTCTTCTTTCTTCTTCCATCCTTTGGACATGTCCATACCATCTCAGGCGAGAACGCTGTAAGGATTTTGTACCGGCCTCTGCACGATTGTTTTCCTTCCTCACTTTGTCCTTTCGTGTTCTCTGTCGCATGATACGCAAAAACTTCATTTCAGTCTACTATTGTCTCTTCTGGACAGAGTACATGTTACCAGTGCATAAGTCAGTATGAGGATGTAATAGATTTTGAATAGTAAATGTTTGCACTTTCTGGGAACTTTGTTGGTCCACAATAGAGCAATCACCTGGTTATAGAATACTGCTACATTATCATTTCTGTTTGTAATAATTACTGTATTAAATCATTGTTAATGGTGTGAAATTCATTCACACCTTGGTTGAAGTTAGTGACTCTGCTTGTGACGACTTAGAGATGCGACATGTTAGTGTTACTGTGTTTACTAATGCAGTGTCTGACCTTAGGAAGCTTGAACCTCTTGCGGCGCCGCAGGAAGGAGCCGTTCTCGAACATGTTGAAGGCGGCGGGGTGCAGCGTCCAGTAGGCGCCCTTGCCCGGCCTGTCTGGGCGACGCGGCACTTTGACGAAGCAGTCGTTGAAGGACAGATTGTGTCTGAGTGAGTTCTGCCAGCGCTGGGTGTTGCGCCGGTAGTACGGGAAGCGGTCGGTGATGAAGCGGTATATGTCGGCCAAGGGGAGCATCTTCTCCGGGGAGCTCCAGATGGCCATGGCGGTGAGGGAGATGTACGAGTAGGGCGGCTTCTGGTCGCCGTACGACTCCCGGCTGGGTCGCGGCATGTCGCCCTCGCATGCTCTGGAGGCGCGGACGTCGACGACGTCCGCCTGGCCGCCCCCTGACCCGCTGCCCGTTGTGGTCACGGATGCGAGCAGGCTCCAGCTACGCGCATACCAGAGCAAACCCTGCAACACAAGGACACTCCTCCAGTTACCAACACTAGAAGAATCCTCCTCTAATAGCAATAGGAAAGGTTAATGCTAGGTCTAACTGCAAAAGACAAGAAGAGAGCAACCACGAAATTGCAATGGGCTGGCCATATTACTCGGTGGAGAGACGATAGATGGACAAAAATAGTGTAGGAGTGGAGCCCAAGAGACCATCAGAGACCGATAGAAGACCGCCAGACCGATGGGGCAAGGACATAACTGGCAGATGATCATCCAAAATTGTTCGACCAAGTGAAGACTGCTCAGGCTATACCTAAACTCATAATTCTAAGAGGGCCACATCATTTAATGACTGAACTTATGATGATGATCAATATCAATATCAGTATAAATATCATCACGCTGCCGAAGGTTCAAAATTCATCATTTATTTGAGATGGTAATAAGGGGATATACTAGGGGAGTGAGGAAATAGGTTCATAAAACCTTGGTCAGACCGCTGTTGTCTGAGACCCACAAGTTGAAGGGGGTATAAAGAAGAGCGCAAGATTTTTTTGTAGCAATAACCGCAGAACGCAATCAATGACTGCATTGTTGAAGAGCTGGATTGGAAAGCAAGTTGGGTATAATTGCAATGTAAGTAGAATGTGTGTCAATTTTTGATCATCATGTGACTATACCACCTGTATCTGATAGAACTGTCTATGCAGTTGTGTGTAAAGGTCTGAATAAGTTCCAGGAGTAAATGTAGCGATAACCGATTCATATCGTTCCGGCAGATTTGAGCATGGGAGTACAAGGATTATAATCGAGATAACATATTAATGGGTATTGGTAGAAAAACGGAAGGAAACAAATTACCATGCCCATAAGCTGCCACTTGATTTAAGGCGAAATGGAATGGGAATTTTTACATATATAAGTGTGGAAGTTAGCGACTGGAATAAAATTACCGAGGGATATGATGAACAATTAAAAAAAAAGAAAAACACTGAAGGACTTTAAAGTTTGAATTGGTAGGGCACTGAAGTAAGTGGATATTGAAAAATCAAGGCATGGCACGGCGAGGTTTCAGGGAAGTTGCCACTCCATCACAATTGAAAGTAAATTATAATTAAAGACGTTTAAAGACGTTTACATTACCAAACTGGTCTCTAATTGACATATATTCTCTACATGATTCGGTATTAAATCATCAGCTATTTTATGGTTAATGATAAACAGAGTAGAAATCAGTGTCTCCATCACCTAGTATGATCTAGATCCCGAAAACGTAAGGGCTAAGGTGATTACCTTGATTTGGGAGGTCACCAGTTCGAGTATAAGTCTGAGCATAAACAGTATTTAAGTTTTACGTCTGTCTAAATACATCAGTCAGTAAATTTATAGGATCATCACACTGTTATAACTGACTACATGACGTTACTCAGTGCAATTAGAATATAATAAAACATAATTAATTCCTACATCATTTCCTCGTTATTCTTGCAAAAACGAAATAGTAAATCTATAAATGAAATTATTTCTGAATGGTCCACGTTTCTTTTTTCTGGACAGATGCTGCTACCGTCAATCCAGATAAAATATAGCTAAGAATTAAAACTGGATACATAATTTTTGTATCTATAGCCCGTTGAGTTAACAGAATAAATGCAAGGTGTGTGTGTGCCTTTATGCCTGTTTGAGAATTGAACTCATGTTCTGGTGAATGCAATGCCAGGACATTACCACTCACATTTCAGATTACTATTACTATTAGTATTACTCCGTGATTCACTAAACATGGTTGGCGGAGGGTGCATTGCACCTATCCTAATGTGCAATCGTTTATGCATAGGAAGGGATGTACATGATATGGCAGGAGGCGGCCATGAGCTATTTTGAGGGAACATCCAGCATTTACCTGGAGCGACTTGGGAAATTAATGAAAAACACAAATCAGGATTGCCAGAGCGATTATAAGTTTTCTTGCTCAAAAAATCCTATCTATTCCATTCCTTAATCGCTCGTGGATAAATTAGTGTAGAAATGAAGCTAATTTCTTTTTTCTCAGTCATTCCTAAATATTAATGTTGCTGGTAGTAATCTGCATTTGCTGTTCCAAGTCTTCCAAACCTAATTCCATCAACATCGCACTAACGGTTTCTCTACAACTACCTGTCACGAATAGGGCGGCTCTTCTTTGGACCTCCTACAATACTTCCATTAACCCCTTAACCCCTTTTGAGTCGGTGAAGCAGGAAGATAACAATTGTAACAAATGCTTCTGGTAAACTGTAAGCTACACTTCCCCGTAAACCGACATAAGGACCGTTTTAAAACTCATCTTTGGCTGCACAGTGTAAAATTTAAGGAATGACAAATACAGCGGAGAATAACAGTATGCTTTATGGGTGTGCTGGGAGGTCACATCTATCAAGTATCCCCCTTCGCTAGTAATAGAAGGCTGACGACTTTCTCAGCCCCTGACATGCTGCACTCAGTCAAACACTGTTGACGACCTGGCGACAATGGAGGGACATCTAAAACGCTGCCAGGCGGTTCGTGCCGCAGCTACCTGTCGATGGGTCGTTTGTGAAGGTCACGCGCTTCCAATTCATCGCAGGTGACAGCTTGTTGAGCCGGGAGCGATAGCATTAGTAGACTCCGACACACAAGGTAGTGTCGCTAGCGTGGCAGCTTGGGAGGGGACACTTGCTTTCTGCTTCACTCCTCATCGACGTCGAGGGCATTGGAGGTGGGGAGGGACAGGAGGCAAGGAACAGGAAGGAATTCGTCAATGGCCTTTCGAAGGAACCATCCAGGCATTCGTCTGATAAAGGAACTGATAAATTAATCAATACGGCAACTCCGAACACGAGAAAAACGCTGCAGTATATTTTATCACCTGATTCCAGTAGTTGAAAAAAGGGTTACGAATACACAAAATACCACATGATTGGGGGAACTGTTTTGGAAATTTTTCGATCAGCAAGATAATTATTTGTGACATATGGATGAACTACAGGGTGTTACAAAAAGGTATGGCCAAACTTTCAGGAAACATTCCTCACACACAAACAAAGAAAATATGTTATGTGGACATGTGTCCGGAAACGCTTACTTTCCATGTTAGAGCTCATTTTAGTTTCGTTAGTATCTGCTGTGATACAATACGCCATTCTCCAGGGCTGCATCAGCGCATCAGGGATTCCATGCGACGGAGGGTGGATGCACGTATCCTCGCTAACGGAGGACATTTTGAACATTTCCTGTAACAAAGTGTTTGAAGTCACGCTGGTACGTTCTGTTGCTGTATGTTTCCATCCCATGTTTAATGTGATTTGAAGAGAAGTAATAAAATGAGCTCTAACATGGAAAGTAAGCGTTTCCGGATACATGTCCACATAAAATTTTCTTTGTTTGTGTGTGATGAATGTTTCCTGAAAGTTTGGCCGTACCTTTTTGTAACACCCTGTATATCTTAAATTTTATGTCCGGAATATTTTTGTGGTCTATAATCCTCAAAAAAATCAGAAAGATTAAAGAAAAGATGTAACATTTTGTAAACTCGTATCTCTTGTAATTTTTATCGCTTGTGGCACAACAAATGCTTTAGGAACTATAATTGCCCTTAATCGTTTCTAAGCATTCTTATCAACAACATTCTCGCGTGGTTGTAATTACCTAGTGACTGGGTTTCTCACCGGTAACGCAGTCCGCTTATACTAGTCCGGTAGTCCTACCGGGTACAGAAGACATACAGTTTAACGTGGTATCACAACTACAGAAATCGTCCTTTTAAATCATGCATACTAACAAATCGAAATTTTTTAAGAGCAAAAACAATGCCCGGTCTAAAATATGTTACTTGTGTAAATGAGGAAGTTTTTGGCAAATGGTTAACGTCTGGTTTACAGTGGCAAGTAAGACTATGTCGCCATCTGTGAGTGGAATTTGCACTCTTGTTATAATATTGGCAGCAAAATTGCGTCGAAATAGTATCGGGTTAATATACTGCAAACTACGCGCGAATTGAAAGCGTTAAATTTTGAAGCTATGAAAATATTATTTAAAAAAATTATAAACTTGTCTGACCATTTGTCGTACTGTTAGTAGTTAGCTAATTTATGTACTACAGTCAAGACAGTTCAGAATTAATTTCTTAGCAGCTGAAACCACAGTACATAAACTACGCCACCATTTCGTTCCTGACAAGTTTGAAAAACTGTAGAGAAAAGTCCATAACAGAAAAAGAAAACAAGTTTTCCTTAATTTGTCGCAAATGAGGGCTATGCTTTTGATTATTACAATAGTATCCAAGAATTTGTATTCTATCCAAATTAATTACACTTGAATTCCTATAACTGTTCCCTGATTCAAGAGATGTCGTCTAACATGTTAAAATCATCACCCGAGTTCTGATCATTCCGGTATGGTTCGTAAGAAACAATGGCAGCCACGCAAAATTCAAATCCAAAGATAACGAAGTAATACTATGGCCTCGCATTCGGAAGGACGTAGGTTTGAAACCCCGTATCCAGATTTGGTTTTTTCATGGTTCCTTCAAAAGGCCATGACCGAAATCCTTCCCAGCCCTTGTCTCCAGTGCTTTCCCGCCTCTAATTACCTCGACGTCAAAGAAACGCAAAGCCAGAAGCATAAAAAAAAAATAATAAGTTTTGGTCTATAAATATTTACTTAATGGAAATGATTTTAGTACCAAGCAATATTTTTTATATAAATTAATGATGGTTGCTTGAAATATGTTTTATAATACTAAGACAATTCGAGGCATCCAACAATACCTCCAGATCATTTGAGTCATATGGAACAAAGTACAACTTTTTTTTCCTTTTTATCAGATTGTTCGTAATAAAAACTGGTACATAGTGCCATTCGAACTTAGTTTCTTATTTCTATCAGATAATGCTTTGCAGAATAACTGCTTGTGGCAACTGCGTAGGTAATGATGTAACTTCAAACTGCAGAGACGGGTAAGAAGAATTGTGAATGGAAATAAGCTGTAAAACATCTTGTGGAACATAATTGAAATAGTCGTAACCTGATAACAGCTTCATAACACCCGTAATGATTAAGTAGGTTTTACCGGCGAATTCACCTACGTGGAATAGAGAAATAGCCACAGTTGTTTTCTCATCGACATGTAAAATGTCACAATTAAGATACTGACATTTGATACTAATTATATATTTAGACCAAATGAAAAAAGTAACCTAATCGACAGGTTTATCGAAGTCCTACATATATTGTCCGACGCACAACGAAACTCAAAGATTAATGTTCAGAAAACATTTGAATTGTTGTCATCTTACGTAGTATTGTGGGAGGTATCACAGGTTTTCAGCCATACCATATACGTTCAAACCATGAAAAACGCATCAAATTCAGTCAGAAGATCTTGTATGATGGACAAATGGACGAAGACACAAATAACAAACATACACAAACATTCTGAAATCAATTGTCTACACTTCAAGTACTTTCGAATTTCTGACTGCATACACTTTTTTTTTTAAAAAAAATCTTCTACGGACATCCGGTTACATATTCATAGTAGTATTATATGCTCAGTATTTGCTGGTGGACGACTGTGTATATTTATTTAAAAAAAAGGAAGGGAAAGAAAGAATGCCAAAGATTTTTCTTATCAAAAACAATTGACAAAAAAATCTGTTCAGATTCGAATGATTTAAAAAAGTCGAATAAAAGGTAAATACCGCTTTCATTTGCATAAAAATGAACAAAATTCAAAACATTGATGTTTACAGTGATATTCCCCTATACAAGGTAACGAAAGTTATCGATGCAGGTTCGCAAGTTGATGCAGTTTTTTTTGGATTTTCAGAAAGGTTTGATTCTGTGCCACACAACCGACTTTTAGAGAAGATTCGAGCTTACGGTATTTCGGCTCAGATTTGCGAGTGGATACGTGATTTTCTAACTGGTCGATCACAGTATGTCATTGTTGTTGTTGTTGTTGTTGTTGTTGGTGGTGGTGGTGGTGGTGGTGGTGGTGGTGGTGGTGTTTTAGGGCGCGTCGACGTCTAGGTCATTAGCGCCCTATCTTAAACACGGAATGACAATGTGGGATAAAATTAGCTACCTTCTTCATGGCCGACTGTAAAGGGGACGGTCACACAGACAGCATAATAATATACGAAAGCACTGACTAAAATACTGCCCACATGGCCGACTGTAAAGAGGTCGGTATGTCGTTGTTGACTGGGAAGCCTCTTCTAAGATAAATGTTACTTCGGGCGTTCCTCAAGGAAGTGTATAGGTCCACTTCTTTTCTTAATATTTATAAACGATCTAGGTGACAACGTCAAATGCTGGTTGCGATTGTTTGTCGACGATGCGGTTATCTATAGGGAAATAAGGTGCTCCGACGATTGCTTAGAAATTCAGCGCGATTTGGATGCTATTTTCGATTGGTGCCGTAAATGGCAGCTTACACTTAATTGCAAAAAGTGCAAGGCAATGCGGATAAGTGACAAGAAGAATCAGTTTGTTCACGAGTACAAAATAAACAATTCAGCTGTTGACACGGTTGATTCCGTGAAATATCTGGGGGTGATAGTACAAAGCAACATGAAATGGAACATGCACATAACTTCCGTCGTAGGCAAGGAAAATTCTAAATTACGATTCATAGGTCGTATTTTGAGGAATTGTAATCCTCATACCAAGGAGATAGCGTATAAAACACTAGTGCGTCCGCATCTGGATTACTGTTGTGGGGTTTGGGATCCGTATCGCAAGGTTCTGATTGACTCAGTGGAGAGGGTGCAGAGGAGAGCCGCTCGATTCGTGACTTGTTGTTACAGCCCTTATGATAGCGCCATAGAATTGACACATAGATTGGGCTGGGAGAGTTTGGAAGACAGACGACGTAGCCTACGTTCGAATTTATTGGAGAATATGAGAAAAAATGTTAATTTCAAGTGCAATGAAATACTTCTTCCACCAACCTATTTAGGTCGCAATGACCGGAGGGATAAGATTAGAGAAATAAGATGCCGTACTGATGCTTTTATGTATTCCTTCTTTCCTCGCACTATTCGGGATTGGAATGCGCGGGTTTAGGATTGGTGCTTAGCACCCTCTGCCACCCACAATGTTTGTGATTTGCAGAGTATGGATGTAGATGTAGTTTCCCCTCAGTATCTAAATCACTGTAGTGGAAAGAGAAATTGGAAGAAAATACTAAACGATTTTTTCCCCTAGACCAATTTTTCTATATTTCAAAGTGGAAACTATTTTGTTCAAACTGAGATTGGATTAATCAGGAATCACTGATTTAAGACGTAACTGATCCCTTGATTCTTAAAATTTCAATACATACTGAATCTTACTCGCAGGTGATTACGTTGAATGTAGGTGATAAAAGAAAACACTGATATCAATGGATTACTTTTTCTGCACCATAAGTTTAGTGTATGTGTTATATTTCAAAAGAGTAAAACATGTGATGTATACAATCCAACATGTCTTTAATAATGTTGTAGATGTGATAGTAACTCTATCTCTCTGACTGTTTGTTACGTTTCTTGGGCTAAACGGCTAATTTGATTGTGATGGAATTTGACAAGAAGATGATATTTGGCATTAGAATGGACATAAAATATTTTTTCTGTATAAATAGCACATATAATCATGTAATTTCGAAAAATTACTTAAACGAGCATAGACCGACGCTAAGGATGTGTAAGACTCTGTAATACCTCACAGTATTGCAGACTGGTAGCTTAGTGGTTAACGCGCTGGTGTACCAATGCATGGACCGTATTTCCCGGTTCAAATTCCGATAAACGCGAATATTTTTAAGATTTTTTTTTTTTTTTTTTTTTTTTTTTGGATCGTACAAGCCATGCTTGGACGGTCAGTTTTTCAGATTACATATTAAATCGTAGATATCACAGATTTAGGGGTGAAATGCTTGGCAAATCGTACTCGGTCTAACAATGCTGTAGGTGTACACTTTTTTACGTTGTATTTATCACTCAGCCGTTGTTTCTCTTGCAGTCTATGTGTGTGTGTGTGTGTGTGTGATCTGCACTAATAATATTATATATGCGAATGTAAGTCTTCGTCTTTTTATAATGTTTGTCGTCTAAATGGCTATACCGATATTGATGCAATTTGACATGGAAATACTTCATATCTGTGGAAAGGACACACGATGAATTACGGTTTTAGTCACGATGTTTAGAGAACTTATCGAATGGTGACAGACGGACGGATGCGTGTGTTAGTCTATAATGTTACGTCGGTTGCTCAAGCTGTGCTTCTCGCGCAGTCTGTTAGTGCATGATTTGTTAGTAAATTTCGTTTAGAGACAAAACGTATTTTAGTATAGATGTCGATTTGCTCTGTACATTACCATTACTTTGTGTCTGCTTAAATGTTTCTGTCAGCAGTTTATTTTGCCTTCTTTTTTGGCATACCTTGTGGGCGTAAACTGGCCTAAGGTATAGCTCTAGCAGAGCACGAGCAGTTATTAGAACAAAAGAATCGGATGCTCAAGTTGAAGTAAAGCTGCCCTTGGTTAACCCCCTCTCCCCCCTTCCACACACACACACACACATACACACACACACACACGCACATCACCGCATTTTCGTTTGTTTTTCTGTTTTTAAATATGTTGGAAATTGATTCTCTTCATAACACAGGTTCGAAGGTAGAATGATATAGTGATGGCTTTCCTGTCATATTATGCCAACTAGGTGTTGTTTGGGACCAATCCTATGTTACCAACAGATTTCTATATTCAATTCTGGCAGCGAAATTCTTAATTCGCGCGTACGAAGTAGCGGGTATCAGCTAGTATGCAAATGTTTTCTAGTCACCAAAACTTAATATACAGCAGAACTATATTCTTGTTGAGAATCCACGCAGGTGGGATATTGTGAATACGTTATTTCTCTCCTACCCTGTATTTCATTTAGTGGTTCTCCGACAGTCGTGAAATTTCATATGTATCGGTGGCGTGTTTTTAGGTTTGTTTGCATTTTCTGCTGTTAAATCGGAGAACAGGTTTCGTATCACCAGCAGCCAAAGCGATTTCAAGGTGTTAGTTAAGTGTCGATCGTATTACACGCTTACTTGAACCAGATTAGTGTGTTCACCTACTCGGGTAATATACCTTCCTTGACTCGACAACCCTTCATCAATGGGACAGTGGTAAAACATAAAAATTACTTTTAAAAGTTATGTGGAGGGAAAGGTTCGGTCGGAAGGTGCAATAATAAACCACGAAGATACGAACAGAAATTATGTGTATAGAAATTGCTTATTTGTTTGACTCTTCATGTAATTCTTACAATATAGGAATCAGACGAATTAACTGGAATATCTTCCAGTCGTTTGGTAACGTTATGTTGGTTCCACTGTACTAATTCGGTGGAGGTAAAACCGTATTTAGTTGAAATAAGCACGACAAACGCAGTTTTGAACAATCATGGTTTTCTAATATTGCTAACATTATTCGCATATGATGCTGAAGTCAAAGATATGGGAAAAAGGTACATATCCCTTCCCATATCTTTAAATGCATGTACATATACTGGAAGAGCTAACTTCCATTTAATTTTATATTGTCTGTAATTTTCTCTATACAAATAAAACACTTTCAGCGGACTTTTTTAAGCATATAATAATGCTAAGAAGTCATTCTACTCCATTAGTTTTCAGATACAATTTGTTTGAATGTTAATATTTCACGACTCTTATGCTCCATGTAATTTTACTTTATCTTGCTATACAAATGAACAAGGGGTAACTTGCAATATATTTTTTTTTCTACGTATTGTTGGTATAATCTAAAAAATTTCTTTAGGTCTATGATTTTTGTATTTCATTTATCACATTTATTCCTCGGAAAACGTATATATACAGATTCATTATTCTGTTATTTTGTGTTTATTCCTTGCATCTTTGCATTTAAATTTTCGATGTTGCAATAAACTTAAATGACTATTGTATGCTAAGAATTTTTTATTTAAAAAAAAAATCTGATTGATTTGTAAACAACATTGATACCTTCGTAATTAATTTGGCTTCATGAAAGGTTAAGTATAAGGAAATAAGGTGGCACAATAGTGCATTCAAATATTTAGTTTATCTTGCGCTATGAACGACAAAATTATTCTATTTAATGGTGTTCTCTGCTGCACACATTTGTGTAAAGCGGCGCTGTGTAATTTGTGTGTATAAACTACGCCTAAAGCTTCTAGTAGAAACTAATAGGTAGGTTTGATAGTGCTATGACATCTTGAGTTATTTGATAGGTTGAGGCCAAACACATTATCATAAATAATCAACAAAAATGTATCCCACTTTTAACCTCAATACCCCAGAACTAAAAACTGTAAGAGATTTATGGAAACTCTCAGTAAAAGTGTCACTTATGGATCATAGGTACGGACAGTAAGAAAGTCAATAAACTTGGTTAATATCGTTGTAAAATATCCTCACTTTGATGTGAGTCATAGACAATCGGTGTAAAAAAAAATTACAGATTTTACAGTCATAAGTAGGAAACAATGTGTTACAGCCATACGGAAAGAATTCTGAATAAAAACAGTATTGGGAAAAAGAGGGATGGAGGCCGATTCGCAGGTGCAACAACTGACCAAACACGATAAAAAAAAAAGACGCTCACCATAATTATCACCTTAAGCAAGTAGAAGTAAAAAAACTCCATTGCAGCATTTCATTCAAATCATAAAATGGGGTATCATGAGAGTATAGAAACTAGAATTCCTACACACTATATTTACTATCACTGTTCCAACGGAGACGTAGAATGAAATAGGCATAACATATTCTAACATCAGTGAAAGGGGTCCAACATCATATACAATATCGTGAATTGCAAAGTATAAATGACTCTAAGTTATCAATTGAATATATCCAGTGTATATAAATACATCACCCGCTATATTAGTCTAGCTGTGCAGGTCGAAGCATCGCTATACACCAAGAAGTAGGCCTACTGGCCGTCTTTATAACAATTTTAGGCGTTTTTCCACAGTAGCCTACGCCAGAGGTTCCCAAAGCTTTTCTTACCATGCCTCCCTTTTGTTCAAAGAAAAATTCCCAACCACTACCAAAATTTTGTGATTAGAAAGGCAAGAAAGGAAGCATGAAACGAATATATTTATGCTTCTATTGCTTATAAAATTACTAGTTTAATATTTCCTGAAAAAAAGATAAAAATAACAAACTTTAACTTTACTGTAAAGAAGTAACAAAGTAAAAGTAAATCAGTGGGATGTATGAACTTGCATCACCTTTTACAAGACTCCCAATTCTTGCCTGAATATTAAAAGTGCAATTCCGAGAGTGCTTCCATACTTTTTTTTAATTGCGACAAGAGCTGAAAACTCTCTTTCGTACAAATAAGTGCTCGCAAAAGGTGAATATAATCGCAGCGTTTGCCGTGATATGTTGGGACGTACATTTAGTAACAGCATCATTATTTATTTACAAAGCTAGCTCTTAAAGTACTATATTACCAGTATTGGCCAATATTTTACGTTTTCATAGTTGAAACGTCTCAGTAACGTGATGTTAGATTAAAAGGACCCATAGTAGAGCTAGTGTATCGCCCACAAGGGCGGCGAAGCTACCCCCCTCCGAGATCCCCTTGACATGTTTTTTTTCCCCCAGTGTGAGATCCTATGGCGTAGAAGAATGCTGATTCTGACCCCAATTTGTACTCCAGTGAACACACAATACACGTACAAGATAACACTAGTCACATATAACATTACTTCCTCGTTCAGTGACAGACATCGGCACTTGCGTCCAGTGACAGGCCCTACTACAATCCTGTTAGTAAACACAGTAGTTACAACACTTCAATAAAAGAGGACTCACCATGAAAAAAAAAAATAGTAAGAGGAAAAAAGTCGAACCACACCTTAATGACCTAAATAGATATATTGTATGTAGTAGGTCCACAGGTGGTGGGTTAGTAGAAAAACCGATACCTGAACGTTTTCAGATTAGACGCCACGTAGCCACTCGAAGAACCATAACAGAGGTTCGGTTCTAATAAAGTCTATGACACGTATTGTAGTGAATAGGGTCACTCCATAGTTTTTGTTGTGAATGGCAAGGTTCTCTGGAGAGACAGGGACTGCCACCTATTGAAGGAAAGATGTTTTTTTCTGTGCATGGCGCTGTTCGAATGGCGGGGGGTTGACCAGAGGCTTAGACACCTAATTGGCCGATGGAATTTCGCCCGCCAAAAACAGACAAAGGGTGCGTCGGTTGCCGGAGAAGGACGGACCTGGGGCCACAGGTGCCTGCCCAAGCAAGACGTCTGTGCCACCTCTCAGTGGTTGCAGATCAGAAGCTGTGTTAGGAAGTGTAAAGTTATGAGTCTAAGTGTGTTTCCAGCGGGAAGTAGTGAAGTGGTTGAACCTACGGTTTAACAAAGTTTGGAGCAGCGGTTGAACCTACGGTTTGACCAAGTCTACGGTTGCTTTCGCAGCAGTGCACAATCTCATATAGCACCAAGTGAGAAAATGATAAGGTGATTATATTTTTACCACTGAAAATGTTTATGGATCAATACTCCAGTAAACGCACCTGGATGGAGCAATTCGCCACATGAGAACTTCTCATTCCTATTCAAATTGTTTTTTAATTTGAGCTAGTCGGACAATTTTTATTGAGTATTAACAGCATGTAAGCATAAGCATATAGTAGTCTCATGTAGGGTGGCACCCATAATATATAGTATTGTTTTATCTATTTGATCATTATGTAAGAGAAGGTGATTGTCAATTTTTTTTATAATTAAATGTATTTAAGTTTCATATCTGAAAATAAATATTTAGTTATGGTTATTAATCTTTTGTTCAGAACAAATCTTATCTAATCCCTGCCAAGATTAAAATGCTTATATGATATCAGTGCAAGAAGTTTTAATATAAAAATGAAATTAAAATATTAAATTTTCATAATTTTCTTTGCTATTTAAGAACATAGACGGTCGGACCGTCACAGTATAATATATTACAATGCAGTCTGAATTAAGGATAATTTCGAGAAAATAGTATTAATATATAACAAAGTAACATAAAAATAAAAACTTCTGCTTTTCTTGCTGCCAACTTACAAATTATATTAGATTTTTTAGTATTTAAATACAGGATAAAACTGATATTAGAGGCAAATTTCAAGTACGTAGGTAGCATATTTTTTCAGATTAAAAATGGAACAAAGCTGATAGCTTTGGGACCGTTTTATATAAATATTTTTAAGCTAAAAATTTATCTTAGTCCTCTATTTCACAAGTTTTAAACATTAATACGCCTACACAGACCTAGAAAAAAAAAAATTTTTTCTCTACGCCCTTAATTATAATATAACACACCCTTAGAATACAATTTGACAAAGTTTGAAATACGATAGGTATTCTGTTAACAAGACAAATACAATTTGTAAATTTGAAGACAGACAGCGGAGGGACAGCAATAGCGCTCTGGAACACTAAACAAGGCTCCTGCGGAACACCGAGAAAACGCTACCAAGAGAAACCTGTATAGATGCATTGATACCCCTTTACGCATGAACAATAAATATCCGTGCCGGAGACGAAGACAATGCTTACTTCAAACCTGATTAAAGGTAATAAAGCGTTAGATATATCGGCTACAAAGGGCCGTCACCAGATTAATATCCTTTCACTTGACGTTAACTTTGAAGGTCGGCTGTTATGTAATTAGCGCTGCTTTGTTTGAGCGTCTAAATTAGTTGCCGTATCCAGTAGAAGCGTATTCTGGTGATAAAACAACGACGATGCCGAGGAGGGGAGAGGGAAGGGGTGACATCCTGTTTTGTCAGGGGAGGGCTATCGCACCAAAACAACCCTAAACAGCAACAACTTCTCCAGGAACTGAAGTTCCGAAGTTGTACCAATTACAACGACGAATTGTTTCCTGTATTTAGCGCCGACAAACGATAGAGACTAAATTACGCTACGAGGATTCATCCACGGTGGAAACCAAATGGGGGCGAGATAAACATTTTATGAGCATTAAATTCAATTTCGTAGCATACAAGCGGCTCGCAATAAAAAATATTTTAATGAGACAAATTGGGTAGATCATTTTCTGCGGTTGAAAAAAAAAAATCGGTAAACTTCCTAGCTGTATTTTAAAACAGAAGTGGAGTGTTAATTAACGACATTAGCCCTCCACAATACCGTTAACACCCCCGCTTATTATATCACGATAAATAATAGAGATGAAAATGTTTTTGCACATTGAAACATCACATTCTTGATGTACGTAAGTTCGCTTATGAGATCACGAAAATCCATTTTTAACGACCGAACTATGGAAAGACTTTGGAAGCTCTTTACATAACAACTACCAGGCTATAAGGTGATGGCTGTATAGCCATTATGATCACGCATCAGGCACTATATATATAACCCTTCATTCGTTTTTATAAGGTTTGCCGCTTAAGGATTTCGTTTGTCAAATTAACTTCAGATAGTTATTCAGAACGATTCTGACATCCATCTTCGCTAAAGAAGCGTTAGTCTACAGGATAACTGCATAAACAAGTGGAGCAAGAAATATCAGACATTACTTTGCCGAGAAATAATGTAAAAAACCTTAACAGTAGCCTAGTGTCACGTCATACTGAAAAAAAAACAGAATCTGTGTATTTGGCGTCACTGTATCTAGTAACCCTGCCTTATTTAGAGAACATGCAGAGATTGTGTGTGTGCGGGAAATGTGTTAATTTTTATTTCGTACGACTTTACGCCTCATCGACGTTGAGGTCTATAGAGGCGGGGAGAAACGAGGGGCAAGAAACACAAAGGAATTTGGCCATGGCCTTTTGAATGAACCATCCTGGCAATCACCTGGAGTGATTTGGGGGACGATGGAAAACCGAAATTCGAATGGTCGGACGAGGACTCGAGCCCGCGTCGTCCCGAATGCGAGGCCAGAGCGTTACCGCTCACCTAACACACTTGGTAGACGTCTTAAAGAACACGCGGAGTAAGAACCGATGTATTCACCTGCAGCTATTACGACGATGTCTACAAACAATAGTCTTTCAAGTTATTTTATCATTCTTTCACAACTCCTGTCGGGAAATTTTCCGAACTATTTAAACAGAATATTTTTAAAATTGATGTTGATTATCTTTTACTCGGTGACCCAGGCTTGATGATTGCCTTGAAGGGGTTAGTTCCCTATGGCAACATTCTTGTGAAATTTTTATGGGGATGGTTTACCATTGCCTTCCCAGTGTTGGAAGTTGTGGCGGTATGTGCCGGAGGGAGGTAAGGGTGAAAACCTTTTACTTCTTTTTATATTTCAAAGGAACCCTAAGCTGCTAATTTATTGGGTACTCATAATGGCGTACAGGCGAGGCTTATTTATCGTTAACATTGACACATTGAAATATGATAAAAAGAACTATGCAAAGCCTCTTCTTACAATTGCCAACATATTAACAAATAAACAAAGCATTAAAACACAACCACATTTAAAATTGATCTTGAAGCAAATTCCCAATATTAATTGGCAAGCAAGAAAGCTTCACACTTGATTTTTTTAAATGAAAGTTCCCTTCACTATGATCGGGAACCATAAATCAAATACAGTATTGACATTAACTGTATCCGATCTCAAATGCCGGGCGCCAGGATAATTAAAATTATCCACCAAGTGTGGCTTTAAGAAAGTCTGCCCCAGCTAGCTCAATACTTGGGAGTGCGAGAACTCCTAATCATTCAGTGGTCGTAACAGGGCTGTACTCAATGACCGAATAAAAGTACCACACTGCACTGTAGAATTATTTCCGTGACGGCGATGTATTTCCCGCGACGGCGGAATTACTATAGCCCCTTGGCTATAGCGGACAATGCACCACGTCCGTCAGCAAACGTACTGGATGCGTGCACATCGACCTCACTGTACAAGACACGCTTATTGACCCTCAGGTTCGATGTCCAGACGGAGCGATCTCCAGCTTCGGAAGATCCGCTCCTTCCAGTCTGAAGGCTCGGAGTCAAGTCCCCTCCAGCGTCCGCCGGAAAAAGCCTCCTCCCGTCGCTCGTGGTTTACATAGAGCAAAAATACACCGGCATTACAAAATGCAAAGGATTGGTCCTGCCATTTTCAAGCTCCTACTACCGGCTGTGACGATAGGCGAACATTGTCTTTCTCGATTCGTGCGAACTCGGCATAGCCTCGGACTTATTCGTCCAAACTGCCCGTTCGGAGGCCTGGGGTTTGGATACGATCATTCACCCCCGTGTACAGTTTCCCCGGAGCCAAGGGATTATACAATTGACCAAATGCATTAAGAAAGGGTAGCTGGTGTCCATTGTCCCTGGCAGCCGCCGGCCTGTCGCGACAATCTGGCGCGTCTAGCTCGGAGGTCCCACAAACACTGACAATCCTCTCCCTAAACTTTCATTCTTATTCTTTTTATATATAAAAATATACAAAATATTATATATAAAAATGTACGGAATGACCCATATTTGGTCATTCTGTTACAAAGTCTACAGTAGGCACGTGTTACTATTTTTTGTGAGTTGCTGTAATGAGTGTATGTCCAGTGTAGTGTCCTGTTTGCGTTGTGAATGAGTGGAAAATAATTATTGGAAGGGAGAGGGTGCTGGTCTATTCAGGCTTACTCTCCCTAAACACACAACAAGTGGCCATCCGAAGGATTAATCAAGTGTTGTACGCCCTTACCAGTGCGGAGAGCTATGGGATTTAACCCAGGACTAAAGTGCACAATCTGGCCACCAGAAAGTGTGCAACACGACGTCTTCTATACGGCCGGCCAGTTCCCAATGATGAAAATTTCTTCCATCACCAGGAATCGAACCACCTAACCCTGTGTCAGCTCTGAGAACCACCACTATGTCGCAACCTCCAGAGATAACAGAGTAGGGATTAAAAAAAAAATGTACAGTATATAACCCCTCAAAAGTTCATGCGGCGAAACGAAACATTACTTCCACACGACCTTCTGAACCTGCCAATGGAATTGCTTCGTTGCAGAATATATTGCATTCAGATTCAGTCATATTGGCGTATAAATAAGTAAAAATTACAGTTCAATTAATTTAGAAATTTAGAGGTGACTTACGTTTCAGGGTCATCGTCACCTTACTCCTCAATTACGCTTTAATCTTTTTCAATATTTTCTGCTCGAAAGCTACATTCCGCTCAATACAGTCCAAACTGTATCGCCACGAGGAAAGAAATAAAAACACTGTTGATGATAATACTTTATGCTCTACCTGTATCCCAATTATGTTTGGGTAAAAAGTATTTCATTTAAATTTAAAATATACCACCGATACTACTGTTCCATCTCTTTCGGTATACAGTACTACAGATGAGATCATACAAGAGTTTTATACTATTCTACCTCCTTTGCATATTCATTACTGTGCATCCAAGTTCGACATTTGAATCTAAATCTACTAGTTGCTTTCTCCATTACCAAAGCTATATGTTTGTGCTATCACGGTTCATTTTGCTATGTTAACTAACCATAGTGGAAGTTAGAATGTGTTATCAGCTATTGAATAGAACTCTGAAAATCAGCGTTAAAGGCAGCATTATATTCTATTACGTCGTATAATATTTACAGTAGCAAACGTGACGTAGCACCAGAGTTAATGACGTCACTGCCCGTTTCTCTTCCCTAATATTACAGGTATATATAAAGGCCTATATAATTACCTTCAACAAAATTTTTCTTCTGGCACTAGCAAATTGGTAAATGAGGTTGTATGTAGTGTTCAAAACTGAAACGGCAACATTAATGTTAATTAGTAACAGGTATTTCTGCCTTCCTTAATAATTAAATCTAATATGGACAGATATAAATTTTTGCAGTTACTTGCTAAAATTCGTAGCTGTTGATTCGACATTTTTTTATCATGTCTCTGATAGTTCCGTCATACAGCTGTAGAAATTTGATAGCTTCCTGGTATGCTAGAAAGTTCTGTTATACTGGAATTCGTTCTTGTCTAAGCAGGTTTCAGTCTATGTTTGTGAATCAAACGGATTACGATACTTTCCTTGATTTGTAACTGCTTAAAATTACTGATATGCCGATACAAAAATAATTAAATCCCATCATGCAACTATTGAGAATCTGAATTTAGTTTCTTATTACTTTTTTTTTTCTTACAAATAGAATTTTTTATGTAGGGCTTATATATTATAGGACGTAAATATATCGACTGTGAGAAATAACTTAAGTTTCTTCTGGTTGAGATTCAGGCAAAAATATTGTTTATAATGACATGTAAATAAAGTATACTTCTGATAGGAAGAAAGTACCAAACGAAAAAATTATTTCGGAGCATTGGTAATAATCTATATAGAAGGCACCAACTTTTTTTTATCTGTCTATTTGACTCAATCTTCCCGTCGGATTTTGATGGGATTTCGAATAACGTGCTGTCCTTGGTCCCGGGCGTTACATAGAATATATTTCATTTCGATGTGAAGTCGGAAAGCTGAGCAGTTTAAACCAAATATGTCTTTAAATTAGTATCGAGTCTTCGCTAAACGCGATTCACTAAAAACGATGCTGGTTGGATTCCGTTATTCCCGCTGTCGAAATTTTTACGGCGATTTCAAGTTTTTATTTCTTTCTCTTTTTTGTCCCCCTCGCTGTCGTTGGGCTAACTGTGCCGTAATTGATTTAACGAGAGCTCAGCAGATTAACACTCCACTTGAACAAACCTGCGGACAACAGCTAGTCGAAAAATATAAACTACAAAGATACTTAACAAGAAATAGATTAGGTTCCACATTCCTTTCTTTAATTATGGCTTTAGGACCGATGTATATTGTGGTCATTATAACCAGAACGTGACTGGAGAAAGTTTTTTAACTATTATTACTGCCTTACGCCACGTCGGAGTCGACATTGAAGTAATTAGAGGGTGGGAAAAGACTGAAGGCGAGGAAGGGGAAGGAATTTGGCAATGGCCTTTGAAGAAACCATCTCGGCATTCACCTGAAGCTGTTTGTGGAAACCACGGTGAACCCATATCTTTATAGCCAGACGAAGATTCGAACCCGTGGCCTGCCGAATGTGGGGCTATAACTTTGGAACAAGACACTGGAAGACATTTGGCCAGTACATTTTTAATGTAATCGTCCAGTCATTCGCCTGGAGTGACTTCAGTAAATCATGAAAAATCGAAGTGTGGAAGACCGAACCGAATGCCAAGCCCAAATGTTTCATGATTCAATAGGTCTGTGAGGTTTCTTCGTCTCTAATTTTACGGGTCTTCTGCTTGACTGTGGTGGGTTTCAGTGATAATATTAGACGATTTGTCGAGAAATGGATATAATTGTTATCACTTATTTCTTTCTCGATCTGATTAACTTCTGGCTTATCTGATGGAAGTTTAGAATGTCAGTTTTAAAGTAACAAATGATGACGAAAATTAAGTGCGCAGATAAATTACGAGATTACCAAATTCTGGAATGGATGGTCGAAGACGAAGAAAAGAGTTTGTTAAGATAAAATACCTTACAGAAAGAAGAGTCAGCATGGTTACATTTTAAGGATGTGGGATTGCTATTTGCTATTTGCTAGCGAAGGGAACAGCAAGTATACTGTCAGAAGCAGATAACTGAGGACCTGTACCGTAAAGTTTATGTTCAAATGTAATTTAAGAGAGAATTGCATCAAATGAGCCGAGAGAATGGGGTTATTGAATACAGTTCTGCAGTTGCAAATCTCTTAATCGAAATCTCTGATATCTGACAGTTACCATAAGGAGTTTATAGCAATATGTGCTTCTATCTGCGTGAAATGAAGGTAAAATTTGTAAAAACCACACCGAAAGTGATTATGGCACTCTGCTGTGTGATTAACTATCTTGGAACAAAACTACAAAGATAATAAATTGTCATAAACTGTTATGTCAATCGGAATGCGACGTTTACAAAGCACTATACTGACTTGGTGAGTTACTCTCTCCTAGTGGCCATTTTGGCTGATAACTCTATGGGTCATGCAGTAATGTAATTCCTTATTTACATCAAATAAATCACCATATTTGTAGTAGTAAGTAAACTTGTCGTAATGACCTGGTGACATGGTTTCTTACGGGTTGCGCATTCCGTTCCTATCGTAAACGTCTAACAAAAGGCTGCCCAACAATTTCGATTCTATGTTAAGCTGCTGGGCACCTAAAATTTACCTTTGGTTACAAAAAAATATTTAAATAAATCAAATATATAAGTAACACAGTTTAATTATAATCAAAAAGTTAAAAAAAAAACATCAACAATACTTCGTGACTCGCGAGCCCGGGTTTACGTAGCCTTGGTCTAGCCTATCCCGGTAATCCTACCGGGTACAAAGAATCTACAGTTTAAAGTGGAACCCGAACCTCGGAACCTTTCTGGCGTACTTAGCGTTACACAAGAAGCTATACTAGAGGTGAAGGTCGGGTTAAAAGACCTTTCAAAATTCCAGCAGAGACTGAGATTTCAAACGGGGTTCGATCTTCAGTCGGAAGTTGTAGCAACTGAGCCACGATATCACTATATTTGCACTAAACACTAGATTTTACTCCTAGAAACACTTTTTTTATATATATATTATAACAGCGAACAGTAGTCGAACACAGAATTAAATATCACGATCTTAATTTACCTGTTGGTCATATAAGTGAGTTCTCGATACACAGACTAAAGAAATTTGATAATTTATATTTCATATCATAATTAGGTTGGCAGATTGCTGGATTCGCTTCTTTGTCAGCAGGAGAAGTTTTTAGATTTCGTGTTTGGAGATGTTCATATAACAGTGCTGCTTATATTAACCACACATTACTGGCATGTTTCAAGTGTTAAAGAAAGCACGTGTGAAGTACAAAGTTAGAAGTATCACATTTAACATACATACGGCTAAAAAGCGGCTATTAGACAAACGAGGAGGAATCGGAGATAACGAAAGGCATAAGGCAAAAGTACTGCATGTCATCTACAATCTTTATCGTGTATTCAAAAGGACTTGTAGATTTTCTGACAGAGAGAATAAATGTAAAGCACAAGGGTGAATGGTTAATACGAGAGCATGTTAGGATTTTGGAATCATCTCAGGGACAAGAGAAGACCTAGAAAGAACACATTGAACAAAATCTGGGAAAACCGTAAAAACTATTACAGGTTTAAAATCAACACATTTAAAACAAAGGTGATACTATACAAAAGGCAAGTTGAAAGCAGCCAGCGTGTGGTTGTGAAACTGCGAGATCAAACATCGGTACAGGGTCTGAGTTTACTCACTTTGGGTGAAAGATAAGCAGAGATGGCAGAAGAAAACAAGAAATAATTAGTCGAATCAACCAAGTCAGTAACGCAGCTATCACCAAGAGGAAATTATTTACTTTCAAATGCAACATCAGGAACAGACTAGTAGAAGTCAATGTTTGTAGTTTCGACTTATATAGATCTGTGATACGACGAGTGGGTATTGAGGAGAAATTAGGTTTGAAGCTCTGCAAAATGAATGTTATCATAGAATGATAAAGACCAGCTGGAGGAACAAGAACAGGTATTTAACTGAGCTGGTTAAAGAACAAAAGAGACTGTCTTTCTCTACAGTTCTTACCTTCTATTATTCGCTCCACCAGAAAATTAATAAATCTAGCATGTCTCAAAATATGACCTACCAGCCTGTCTCTTCTTTCTGTAAGCTTCTTCCACAAACTTCTTTCCTCACCCATCATTTCCAAAACTCATTCATTTCTTACTTTGTCTGTCCACTTAATTTTCAGCATTCTTCTGTAGCACCACATTTCAAATGCTTCAATTTTCTTTCTTTCTAGTATTCCTAAAGTCCATGTTTCCCTACCATAAAGTGCTGTGCTCCACACATAGAGTTTAAAAAAGTTCTTTGTCTAATTCCCAGATCAATGTTTGAAACTAAAAGATTTATCTTTCTCATGAAGGCTCTTTTTGCTAGAGTTATTCTGCTTTTAACACCATTCCTGCTTCGGCCATCAGTTGTAATTTTGCTTCCCAAATAACAGAATTCACTTACTTCTCCAATTGCATTCGATCTTATTTTTATATTTAAGCTGCTAGTATTTGAATCATTTCTGCTACATTTCATCACTTTAGTCTTGCTTTGATTTATATTCAGACCGAAATCTTCCTTCAGTATTTTGTTCATGCCGTTTAGTAATTTCTCAATATCCTCAGCCTTTTCTGCTAACAAGACAATGTCTTCAGCAAATCGTAGCATACTGATTTTTTTCTCCCTGAACACTTATGCCACATGGAAAGGTGCTATCCAAGGCCAAAACCAGCCTGGAAGGACTCAACTGGCGTATGTGAATGAGATTCTTTCAGATATAGATTGCGATTCTCAAATTGAAACGAAAGCTATAGCAGAAAAAGAGTGAAAAACTATTGCAAACAAAAATTTAGAGTCATAATCACAGAAGAACACTTTCCTTTGGTTTCTCGCCAGTGTAGAGCATTTTAATGGCCGGTCATGTTGAACAATAGGTCCCGGTTCGAGGTTATGTCCTACCGTGCCGTCACTCAATATTTTAGATGTTCTTCAGGAGTCATATAGGTGATTTGTATTAATTAATTTCCACTACACTCCAAAACCAAAGATTACGCAAACGAAAAAAATATTTGAATAAAGATTATGTGGTTCACAAACAAATGAAAAAACTCACTAACCAATCTTACGTTACAATATGTAATAGTACGTAATAAAAGTTTTTATCTGCCCTCTGCTTTGTTTGGTTGCTTCCCACACGAATACTAAATATGGATTTTTTGTTAGTTTCAGGATTAAGATCTGAAAACTGACCTGGCTTCCTGAAAAGTTTGCCGAGATATTTCAAACAGCATCCCTCCTGAATGTCATTTAATGCCCCTGTTTTTACTAATGGTTTGACACCTCTTCAACGTTGAGGTCATTAGAGGCGGGATGGGACTGGGGATAAGGAGCAGGGAAGGAATTCTGCCATGGCCTTTTGAAGGAAGCATCCCGGTATTCTGGGTAAATCATGGAAAACCTAATACTGGATGCCTGGACGGGGATTCGAACAGTCGTCCTCCCGTATACGAGGCCAGAGCGTTAACCGATCACACACCACCCACGGTCATTTAATGCCATTCCTTATTTGCTTGTGCGTTGAATATCGAGAAAATTATTTACTTTGATCTGAAGCAAAACATAAAAAAAAACTCGTGTCAACAATTCGATTACAACATCAACGTGTAATACAGTGTGTCACTTAATTAATAAATAAACAATTTACAGAGATCCAATGAGATTTTGATATTTCTACAAGGTGCGACAAATGATAGGTTGAACAGTAAAAAGTGAAAGATAATATGCAAATGTGATTTTCTACGTGTAGAAAAGAAATTGCTGAATCCTAAAATGCTAGGCCCTGAAGTATTTCGGCGTAAGAGTAGAAATAAGTATTAAATTGAGACAGTATAAATTTCGGTTAGTCAAATATGGAAAAAGGTATATATATATTCCTGTACGTCCCAGTAAATACATTGTTATGCGGAACAGCGTTCCTAAACGAGGTACTGATTAATAGTACGCGCGATTCGCGACACTCTGCTAAAGTAATAATTACAACGCACTGCATTTAATACACTGGTTGGCGGGTACCGTAAGGCATACTTGAATATGCTAAATAACCCGCGAATATACGACTTTGCTTACGATTGTTATGAAATAGTTTCCACTGCAATATATCTGAGTCGCAATTAGAGGAGAGATGAGATGAGGAGAATTAGGTGCCGTATTAAAGCTTAACTCTAGGTTCATTCTTGCTTTCCTCGCCCTACGCCTAGAGTCCTGTTGATGATGTACTAACTTGTAACACCAAAACGAGATGAGATGCCTATATTACGATACTGCCAGTTAAGATGTACAATAAATTACACATTTATGGACGAAGAGCTAGTTTGCTAGAGAATCTCAGAAAAACAAGAAACAAAAGTTTTATCACATATCCCGAAGAATTTAATTTATTTCTTGCCAAAAAATACAGTGCAGGAAACTCTAAGAAGATCGCGGGTCATATCCCAGTCCGGTCATCCAGATTTCCGTTTTCCATAGTTTGCAGAAATCACTCCAGGGAAATACCGTGATGGATTATTCGATAAGGCCATGAGCGAATTCCTTCCCGTTCCTTGCACCCGCTCCCATGACTTCGACGTCCAACAGTCTTAAAGCCCGAAGAGAACAAGAAAAATGAAAAAGATATATTCTACCCCAAGGGCAGATAAAGGTCATATTCTATCTGGAGGAACCAGAAAAATCAGAACTAATCTTCCTATCCGAATGTAAATATGAAGATTTTACCGCAGCACCGTTGCGAACAAACTGACAGAATCATAATAAATCTTACATCCTATAAAATCAAATTTTCACCATATTTTCAAACGAGCGGTTGGGAATGTAATTAGACGGATCTCAGTTTAAGGGAATTTTTCATTAGGCAACAAAATTAATTCCTTAAATTATAAAATATATACTTTGGAATACATAATAGGTCTTTCTTCTCAAATGACTCGTGCCAACTAATTGTTATGGATTTGAGCTGTGCATGTGTATTACAATAACAGTTACTGGAGACACGTTGAAAGGACTAAAAATTGTTTAAAATGAAGCCGTACTGAAAACCAAGTTCTGAAAAAAAAAGCACCGTTCAACTTCCCTGAACATATTTTAACACTTCTTCTTAACCACCTCACACAAGAATTTTATGATACTGCTAACACAACATACGCTTAGTAACTTACTACTTTATCACATTCTTCTCAATTGGCTGTTAAGGAGGGATTTACTATAATTAAATGATTATGCTGTCTATTTTATGCTTAACGTTGATTCTAGTAATTTTATTTCTTGTAGTCTACTCCACTCAGGCGTCAAAAAATGTAATTAATACAATTAATAAAAATACAGGGCATCGTATCAGTTTAAAAAAAAAACTCTTGCCTAATCAACATTTGAGTATGTGATAACCTAATGTCATGGAAATGTATACTATGTTGTAAATAATGAGGTAAATACCAGGCAAGTTCGAGTATAGCTTCGCGAAATTAATGTTTTGTGCTTTAATGAACATAACACCGATTTTATCGCATGTGAGATGGCAGATGCTTGTTGCAAATCATTGCTTGACATATGCTCAGGTTAGGTGGTGGAATCCATTCGACGGGTCTCCAGCTTTGCTACTTGAGCTGTTTTTACAATAGTTAAATCCCAATCAAGTTGATTGCAAGTATCGTGCAAGCAACAGTAGAATCAAAAACTTCTACTTGTTCTGACAAAGTATGTTAGATCTAAGAATTTTTTTGTTTAAATTCAGAACGCGTCTGTTATTGAGGACAAATTTAAAATTCCTGTGTAACAGTGTTTTAGAGATGGGCTTTGTACAATGAATATGGTATAAAATCGGCAGTTTTTATTGGCTCTCACGTTCTCAGCTTCTAGGCAAAACTTAGCTGATCCCTCTATTCTGCGCGATCTTAACAACTATATATTTTCGATGTGTTTAAATTCTATGGCAATCCCGTGAATACAATCTTATAAAATCTTCAATATATATTTGGTTTTGATTCAAAAAATGTTTACTTTTTCTCCAGCCAATTTTCATTGCGAATAATATGGTCTCATTAAAATGATGGAAATATAGCGAATTCTTAAGGATTTGAAGCTTTCTATCACCAATCCTGCTTGAATTACAGATCAGTGATTCTGTTCCAATGGGGAGAGCAAAGTATTGCCATACAAACAAAAAATAAACTTATCATGTGGAACATACGTTACAACTAAATGCATTCATACCCCGTGAAAAATCTGAAACTTATTTCGGTTAAGAGCTACAGGTCTGTATTAGCTGGAACAACAGGGTTCCCTACAGCTACAGAACAGCAAAAATTGGGAAATTGATTTTCTTATGAAAATATCTACGGTAAAGACTTTTGATCAGTTCTTGTTCGATTTCACTGTAATAGTTTCATCGTTTGCACTTTGTCTAAAAATTAGAACAAGATAGGTTAAATTTCTGCGTTTACCGAGAGCTGTGATATTGTATGACAGCAATTAGATGATATCTCTGGTGTAATTTAGTTTGGTCCTTCTGTTGGCGAGCATCCTGTAACTACCCCTCCCAGATTGTTCTGCGCTCCATTATGTTTTATCCGCCGGCAATAAAAAACCAGTCCCCTTCACGAAGCTTTTCTATAAACGATGCTTAAGGGCCAGGGTCTACATCTCACAATACTCGGACAAACCATCCACCAATTCATTCAGGTGACTTCTGTAGCAACACAGTGAATTTTCCAGCATTTTAACTGATCAGTCTAAAAGGATCAGATAGCTGAAATATAAATAAGCCTATAGAATTGTGAGAGAAAATAATCACATGAAAATAGGCGAGGCAAATATGTTATAATCACTCAAATTCAACTGCTACCTGCATGAAGCTGTGAAGTCATCGATACATGGTTTTAGAATTGGCTTATAAATTCGTTTAAATGCGAAACTAGAAATTATATGCAAATATTAGTATATTATTCTATTAGTGAACAATACGGCTTGAGAAATTTGGATTAGGGTTACCGTACACAAAATGCAATGGATATCGTTTTAAGTGCAGTGGAAATAATAGCAATGGCAATGTACTGAACACTATAAGAATACAAAGAAATGTGTTTAAGGCTTTTGAAATTTGGTTCTAGACACCATTATTAATCACCTGTACTGATGAAGTTTGAATCGGACACATTAAACAAATAGTTTATACAAAATGTAATATTTGGAAAAGAGACGGCATTATGAAAGAAACGTAAGACGTACGAATCTGAATAAGTTATTAATTAGAGATCGCGCTGAAGGGAGGGTTGGGATATTAGAAACATATAAGTGACGACTTAAGGGGTAATAGGAACGAGAAGGGTTTATCAGAGAAGCTTATACAAAATCACACAAACCTTATGATAAGAAAAGCATTAATTCTTTGTTATATATAGATATATAACGGGGAAAAAATGTTTGCTGGACTCATACACAATAGGCTTCCGAAGCTAGTATAATATGTTGATGTTAATCTTTCACAAAAGCACGAAGCACTAAAACAGAATTATCAAAACAGATGGTGTTCGCAATTTTTTAGTGAAATCGAACAACATTCGTGAAAAATCATATGGAGGATACGTGTAAAAAAACACGAGTAACTTATAAAACATCGTAATTATGTCATACGAACTCATTTCCCGTGAAATATGAACTTCAATAAAGATTGCATTTTTACATACGAGCTCACATTCGATGGGGTACGTATAGCAAAAACTCTTTATCTTACAATTATATGGAGGAACCATAAATAAGCGTTTAGAGTATTTTTCATAAGTGTTCTTTGCGTTAAAATCAAATAAAATGAACTTTAAATTTCAATCGAATCTCAAAGATGGCTTACCAAAAACAATTTTCGTTGAAGATGCCTTATACTTATTAAGAACAGTCAAGTTGAATTTCTTTTGAATTTTTGGTCAAATAGGTGAAACATTCTAAAGCTGATATGAACATTTTTAACCTCTTTGAAAGTTCATATCTCACCAAACAGATATCGACAAAAATTCTCAAAGCAAAATTGTATAATTTCTTTTATTACCTGTTCAAAAATACCACTTTCGATGGGGTAAACGAGCCCCAGTGTGGTGAATGGTAATGCTTGGGTCTGCAGTTTGGAAAGACGCAGGTTCGAATCCCCGTCTGACAATCTGATATCGGTTGTCCATCAATTCCCGGGATCACTCTAGGTAAATCCCCAAATGATTCCTTCGGAACGTCATGGCAGAATTCCTTCCCATTCATAGTCCCCAATCTTCTCCCGCTTCTAATCAACTTGACGACGAAAAAGAATTACTAACCGCAAAACAGATTCCAAAAACTTGTTGACTTCTTGTGTACTATGAAGCCTATTTTCCTGAGTTAAACACCTCTGGTTTCAAACACAATAGCGCAAGGCCTCAACCAACGAATAAATAGGGGTAAAAAAAGATACCTTAAATTATTTTCGTTAAGTGCGGAAAATACAGTGGCAAATGTTTTGGCAGTTGCCCTAATTGTACTAACAACCTGCATATTGTAAAGTAACGATGTTCAAGATCTAAATTGCTTCCATCCGTTTACAAAACATAGAGTGTACGAAACGTAATAGAGGGACCAAGAGTGGTGGTGTAACGGTTAGCGTTCTGGCCTCGCATTCGGGAGGAGGGCGGTTCGAATTCCCGTCCGGGCATCCAGATTTGGGTTTTCCATGGTTTCCCAGATCACTCCAGGCAAATGCCGGGATACTTCCTTCAAAAGGCCATAGCCGAATTCCTTCCCATTCCTTGCCCCCCTCATCCTTTCCCGTCTCTAAAGACCTAGCTGTTAGAGAGACGTTAAGCAGATAAAAAAAATGAACAGAGGAAACAACAAAATTGTTGAAAGCAATAAGGGAAGAAACATAAAAAAAAACCGTTAGCTTGACGCCAAAATTCATGCAGCAATCAAAGAAGTAGGCAGATTCATAACTTAAAACGATTGTAAAAGCAATTTATACACTTGTTTACATAACATGCGTGCGAGAGAAAAGAGATTGTATGGCACGAAAATAGGTGAATCGCTAGCAAAGAAGAAATTTTATGAAAATTTGGCAATAACTAATCTCAAAAACAAATACATTTCGTGTAGATATATTTAACGTACCAGTAATGAGTAAAATAATATATAATACTATCATCTGGTATTTCTCGATACAATATTTATATTTTGTAATTTAAAAGTTTGATAGTGATACAAAGTACCCATTTAAGTGATATTAAAAATACGAAGGACTTCAAACAATCAACGCATGTTAGAATTTTTTGTGAATTATTAATTTTATGATCGGAAAATCTCAAGTATCCTTAATCAGATTACCATATCAGTCACTCCAGAAATCTCACTGAGAAATCTTTTTATTGAACAGTTGATACATATAAACGGCAGGTTTTTATTTATACAATTTGGAAAAGGAAAATAAGTCATTGGAAAGTCGTACTTATATACTTACATCCTGCTCATCTATACCCTGAAAAGAAAATTGAAAATCTGTTGTAACAATTTCCCATGTCTTATATAAAACATAACGCAAACTGAAGTTGGCTATCCCAAGTTACGTACGGTTATTCTAAAAACTTGTTGACTTCTTGTGTAATATGATGCCTATTTTCCTGAGTTATACACCTCTTGTTTCAAATACAATCGCGAAAGACCTCAACCAAAGAATAAATAGGAGTAAAAAAAGATACCTTAAATTATTTTCTGTTTTTATTTTCTGAGGTTAAACATAAAAATTATTCTTTCACATTCTTCGATATTTACGATATATGTCCGTCCTTGTTTCTTTTGAAGCGAATTTATAATTCAGCGGTCAATTGTCAGGACAATTATTTTCACAATTTTTTTTATCAACTGCATTGTATCAAACCGAAATTGTTCGTGAATATTTCACTTAAGAGCTGTTTTAGACGATTCGATTTTCGACCTTTATTACTGAAATCCTTGTATAGTCTTAAGAGGTAAATGAAAGTTACAAACTGATAATTATTAATTTCCATGACATTTTGATCATTACAGCCGAAGTATAGTAGAAAATAGGTGACCTTTAGAAATAGGCTACAGAATCGCATTCAGCTATTCATTTGCAACGAAACAACTTTGGTCATGTCTACTGAAAATTTTCTTCTAAATCTTTAAAAAGAGGGGGCAAGAAACTTATAGAAAAGTATGTTTTCCGTGAAGGATTCAACAATTAAAATACAGAAAAATTAAAATAACCGACAATGTCAGTGTAATGTTCAATGAAAATACATACTTTTGTTGATTTCTACCAGAATTCTTGGTTTAACAACAATTTGTCATCAATGTCATATTGAATGCAGTAAAACGAATAAACTTCGGAGATCTTTTAAAATCCGGAAATAAACATTCTCCACGATTAGAAACTTCCCTGTCTATTGCATACAGAGATGGTTAAAATTGTGAACAAAGTTAACAGGGCGAGAAGAATTTCAAACCGCAGTTGTAACGTCAAAACAGGAACAGTAGTCAGCATGCACACAGAATTTACCAATGAGTGAGAACAGTTGTGCCAACTTCAGACTGCAGACTGCGAAGGCGTTGTCATTGCGATGCGGGGCGCAATCACACTGGAGATTAGTCGCCGGGCACTGTCACAGAGATAACATCAGAGCGCCGGCCCACAAAAACAAAAGCCGCCCGCCCGCCGCCAGAGAGATCACTTATCCCGCGCCGGACCTGCCCCCTGTACCAGCGATCAAAGGAGCCGCCTCGCCCCGCCGCCGCCGACAGCGCTAGTGTCGGCCGCTGCGGGACTCTGGTGGGGGGAAGGGTGGGGGCGTGGTCGAAGCTGCGCCGCCATTGGCCGGCAGGCGGGGCATGTCTCGCCATTTTGTTCCAGAGTAAACGGCTCCCCTGCGGGTCCGTTACGCTCTTCTTTCGCCACCCGATTTGTAATTAACTTAAGAGAAACAACTGCCGCTCGTCCGTCAGTCTGTGGGCACGCGCTCAGCGTGTGCATAACAAATGTCGACGACTGCGTTATCAGCGGGAACAACTGACGCACTATACAGCCTGCCACAAAACCACCTGAGAAAGGTCAAATCCACTAATTTATTCCCCAAAACATGGAACCAAAAAAGTCTGATATTCGGGTTTTCACTTTCAATTTATTACTTACCTAATCTAATTTGATTTGCGGTCCAAGAATACAAACGATAACAATAAATTTTTTTTAAACTATTTATATTCCCAAAACTATTTTTCACTTAAATAAATTTGCTACATATTTTACAATAAAGTGATAGGTATTTTTTTTAAATATATTGTATCTACTTATTACGAAGCGATGAAAGTTAAACATAAGCGTAACCGAAGAGAGAAAAATGTTCTATTTAATGTTCAAATACACCCATGGAAAAAATATGAACATAATCAATCATACGGGTTAAATCGATCGGGAAAAAAAAACCAAAAGCGTGATGACTTACTTATTTTCTTTGAAATATATAAGCTTATGTGCATTTTTTGGGAAGTAGCTGCATTTGTCGTGTAATATCTTTGATAGATTCATGACCTCACTTCCGTCACGTATTGCCGGTAATTGAAATCTCTTCCTATGTAATGCGGTAAAACAACGTTTAATTGAGAAGACGTTGATATTGAAAGGCTTCCTTAGATTCAAATAATTACATAACTAACCATTCTAGAGGGAGTAGCAATATATATCTGTTGATACTACACTTAGCTAAGGTATTTTCACAACGCCTGGAAGAGAAAAATATCAAATCCAGCTGGAATCAAATGATTGTGTTGCTACACAAAAAAGGCAGTCGTTACAATATTAATAACTACCACCTCACCAGCCTCCTTCCTATACTTTACAAAGTGTTTACGAAGGTCACGAATAACCGCATCATTTCTACCTTGGACACAGTACAACCAATCGAACAGGCTGGCTTTAGGTCAGGATTCAGCACGGTAGATCACATCCAAGTCATCCACGAAGTAATAAGTCGAGCAAATGAATATCAGATGCCACTCTGTTTGGCCTTTATCGATTATGAAAAAGCTTTTGATTCAGTCCATCACACAGCAATCATGCAAGCCCTTCTAGAACAAGGAATGAATCCAGGCTATATTGACTTACTGTACAACATCTACACCACTTCCACTGCCTTTTTCAACATCGCTGTAGCCACCAAAGAGTTCCTAGTAGAAAGAGGGGTAAAACAAGGAGACTCTATTTTCCCCAAGCTATTCACATCAGTCCCTGGAGTTGGTAATGTCAAAATCCAATGGCAAAACAGAGGATTGAGAATAAATGGAACAAGTCTCAACAACTTAAGGTTCGCTGATGATGTATTTTTACTCTCAAACAGTCTGGAGGAGCTAAAAGAACTGATAAATGAACTAGAGGCAGCTTGCAGCGAAGTGGGCCTTTAAATAAATGTGTCAAAAAGCGAAATCGTGTAAATATGGGCAGAAAAAGACAATGACAAGGCAGACACGAAAGAAGCTGGTATTGAGTCCGTAGAACAGTACATCTATCTTGGCCAACTGATCAATATGAATGGCGACTCAAAGCCTGAGATCTACAGATGCATAAATCTGGGCTGGAGAGCATACGGAATAAATTACATAGTTATTAAATCAAACATTCCGGTACATCTTAAATAACGGGTATTTGAACAATGTGTATTACCGGTCCTCACATATGCCTGGACACTAAATAGTCACATGAAGCAAAAACTGAGAACTGCCCAGTGAAGTATGGGAAGAGCAGTACTAGAGTCTACAAGAAGAGACAGGAAAAGGGCCGTGCACATTCGTTCAATAACCAAAGTGCCAGATATCTCAGAAAGAATCATGACCCAAAGATGGCAATGGGCTGGGCATATTGCTCGCAAAAGAGATGACAGATGGACTACGGCAGTACTGGATTGGATACCAAGGAACCTAAAAAAAGCTAGACGAAAACCCCTGGATCGCTGGGATAAGGACATACGTCCAATTACAGGCGTGAACTGGAAGATAGTCGCTCAAGATCAATCAGCCTGGAAGGAACTACAACAAAACTATGTAAAATTAAATTGTAATATATAGTTCATGGCTTAAAGAGGCTACATCCTGAAATAAGGAATAATAAAGCTGCAATAATAATAACATACTTGTCCGCAAAACAAAAAGATTATCAACTAAATGGAGGAAGAGGGCTTTCAGAGCTAGAGTTAGAAGCCAGTATAAGGAATATCTGTAGGTTGAAGTCAAATACATAATTTTGTTTCCAGATATTCCGTAACACTTGTGGTTCCCGGGAGAAAATTCAATCCTGCAGCTTGATTTGTTTAAAAGGATCTCAATGGAGTAATCCCTTCCTAGATACTCAAGCATCAAACTGGACCAAGTAAAAGAGATCATCTCATTACAATCTACTCCATTATTACAATATAGTGGCAAAAAAAAAAAAAAGAAAAAAAAAAGTTCGGAAATGGTAGTACAGATTCTCTACTAAAAAAGACCACAAAAAATATACTTTTATCAGATAAACAAGATTAATTCAGCTATGTGTAAGGCCATTGTTACTTTTCAGATGGCAAAACTGACCAAACAGCTTCAGCTAAACTGTCAGCGTTGCTGACGGATTTTGCTGATTGGAAACAGGGGGAAAAAAACTTTTTGCAACAAAAAACCCAATTATGTTGTTACAGATTGACTTAAAAAATGAAGAACCATGTAATGGAATCCATCACCCCTTTCCATGGCCACCGTTTTTCTTGTTATTGGAATGTGTATGTGAATTCATTTCCTTCAAAACTACAGTCAATTTCACTATATAATAATGTTTTTTTTTCTATATTTAGGGGATATTAAAAAAAATCTTCTAGTCCTTCCGAAAGCACAAAGACAACTGGCTTTGTATCTAGTTGGGTAGCCACAAATCAAATATTAGTTATTGGAAGATTGAAATACAACTCTGTATGGGGTAAACCAGCAAAGTGGATGAGCAGTAACGTTCGGGAAAATGCTAAATCGAATCCCCTTCCGGCCATATAGGGTTCGGTTTTTCGTCGTTTCCCGAAATCATTCCAGCCATGACCAAATTCCTTCTATTTCCTTGCCCTCAGTTTTTCCTAGCCTCTAATGTCCTCGACATCGTAAGTCGTAAAGTCGGCTAATAACTCTATTTGTAGAAGAACGGAACTAATTTGAGTGAAATTAAATCATTACAAAACCATTATTATTTCTGCGACGTCTGTATTCCAAAATTTGAAATTCATCGCAAAAAGGAACAGAATAACAGATCACTATTTCTAACTCAAAAGAAATTATTAATAAAGGTTGACCCACACCTGAAGGGAGGCAGTAACCTGAGCCAATTAAAACGGTAAAAATCACACTTTTCACCCGCTTACCTTTTTCATATTGTAACGATTTATTAATATGCGAGTTTTATATCTATTAGGTGATTGCTATATGACATAATTTCATATAGCATTTAGTTTCTTTAATCTGACGACGTTTGTGACTACCACTATCACAGTGCAATACTCTAAAGAACGACAGGGACATGGAGACTTTAATAGGACTAATACAATCAAAAATTGAAAGAAAGAAAATATTTTTTCGTCTTGAGTAAAATTTATTTTATCGTTCCAAACAAACTGGTTTCACATCTCCCCCTATGATTCATCACAACAAATCAACTTGCTCTATACTTGTGTATGTGCAAAATTTAAACTCTGGTTTCTACTCTGCGCTTTTAGTATATCATAATTCCAAAAAATGTGTAAAATGCATGGTTCTCTATTCACAGAACTGCTCTTCTTCGTCCATTGACACCGAAATTTTGTTTTAAGTGACAGCTATAATTGACAAGTACAGAAATAAACACGTAAAGTGATATAGTAACTTCATCGATGTGCAGCCTCCTAATCTCAGCAAAGGGAAACATCTACCCGCATCAGTTGTTATCGTGATAGAACTAGCTTCCATTCCTCCGTGGTTAATGAACTGGTCATTTCTGGGGGCAAATTTCAGTGTGGTCGTGATGACCTGGTGACAGGGTTTCGATTGGCTGCGCATTCCGCCCCCATCTTAGGCGCCTTAACCTAAGCCGGTAGCGCTACCAGGTACAGGGGACGTACACTAGTTTAACGTGGAATCCGAACCACGGAAGAGTTCCAACGTACTTCACACAGCAAGCTGCACCAGAGGTCGGGTTTAGGGGCTATGAAAATCCCAGCCGAGACAGGGATTCGTACAGGGTACCTTTCGTCCCTCGGTCAAACGTATTAACCAATGAGCCACCTGACCGCAGTCAAATATGCGTTACGCATCCCTGTTGTTCCTTGACCTTGATATCGAGGCTCCGTAGAAAGGTGTTGTCCCAAGAAGTGGGTAACATATATGAATGTAACACACCTCTACATCAATACGCTTGCAGCCAATTATTAGCTGACACTCGTGATACAAAACACATTGATTCGGTGATTGGTTAGGGATGTGTCTGGAAGAGACAAACAGGCTTTATTAACAAGAAGCCATCTTGACTTGGGAAAGTGGCTTGGTTACTTGCCAGAAACTTTACTGAAACAACCACAGATATCCACATCGTTGAAATCACCGGTGATTGTAAACCAGCGAATATTCATCTCATTACGTTCTGACTTGCAAGCTGTAACCCTGTAACGACCACTGAGCTCTGTTTCGCATATTCTCCAGTAATTTTCTTTCGAACCATACGAGGTTGCATGTTGTGCTTGGTTCTGTTTGTATTTTGTGTAGAATTCCAAGTTAACAAATCTAGCTGATCAATACATGCCATTTTATAAAATCAGTACGTGAAATGAAATTAACAGACCTTCATTGGCTGGTATCATTCGTCTTGATTTTCTCTGCTTCACTGTTAATAAATTAATACTATTATTCAGGAGACATAAATACTTGTCGAAACCTCGGAGTAAATACCTTTCTGTCCCTATGCATTATCAATAACTTAATCACAATCTTTAAAACTACAAAATCTTATACTTCATTTATAGAATTTTGGAAGATCTCTTCAGCGGCTTGTGATGTCTGCTTTTAGGGAAAGTAACTTCTCAGTCATACTGTTCTTACAATTTAAAAAGAAATCAGCAATTTTGAATATTATAAATCTTTAGCTAGTCACATGACATACTATAGGATTAAATATGATGACTGAAAACTGGGTGTACGATTTATTAAAACTTGATAAGCGTGAAATTACACAAACATGAAGTTTGTTTCATTAAGATATGAAAAATTATACATTGTCGAATGTCTTTAATTTTAAACAGTTAGAGCAATATCTCAGGGTCGTTTACTGGGTAGAACAGATTGCGTATGTTGCCGTCGCGGGCGAAGTTTTACCGTTGCGCCGCTGGCGAGGTAAGAGGACCCATGCATGAATAGCCAGAATAGCGCCGTGGGGGTCGTCCAACTTTCTCGCCCGGCGGGACGTGGTGGCCGCTTCCCCAGGCCGCGTCGTGTAATACAGTGACCCGGCCTCGGTGAAGGTTACTTGCTCGCCTGACCAGTATCAGAATTAGTGTGTCCCTTCCTCAGTTCCTCTGCTCCGAGGAAGACTGTACGCCTCGCACTGCGATTTGTCGTTAGACCCTTGGCGAACCACAGCGCTGGCCGGCGAAATGTCCACTCCCAATAGGATCAAACGAAAAACACCAACACGTTAATAAATTGTTGTCAGCTTCTCTATTGGCTGTATCGTCTCCCACCGCTTTCCGAAAGCGTCTCGTTACTAAGAATCGACACTAAGGTACATTTTCGGTCGCCGTCATCAGCTAACGGCATTCGGCGGGTCTTTTCCGAAACGTGCCCAAATATAAAGCGAACCTTGGTTATTTATCGTGGACAATAAATCCACTGAATGTCCAAGACAGGTAGAAAGTTTAGTAACCCACCGGACGTGTAAATTTGGACGCTATTGTTGACTCACGCATACCTGTCTATTTGACCGCAAAGATCTCACACGCCCTGCGAGAACACTCGGTGCCTAATAACACTGTACTTATTAATTCATTACAGGCCTTAAAATGGGAAAATAAACGAGTAAACTGTTGACTGTTAATAGAATTAGTGGTTAACCGACAAAAAAATTTAAAGTCTCTAAAACAATGAAAAATATTAAGAACTAATGATCTACAAAGGATGAAAATTACAAATCATTTTATAATTGAAGCTAATTTTTCTTTCCATTAATTGGATTCCAAAATCTCTTAAACGGAAAAGTTTCCGTTCATTTAGAAATTAGTATCTCTTTTCACCTCGGTAGTAAATTCTTCCAGAGGTTTCTACCAGGAAAGTAAACACTACTATAGCACGTATTTTGGGAAACTGAAAAGTTTGTTGATACAGTTTTCCAATGAATTCGAAACAATGATCAGTCTGTAAGGATCTTAGTTTAGTAAGAAGAATCTGTTGAAACCAATTTGCGTGCATACAAAGATTATCAAACAAGTAACATCAACAGTTGTTATCACCGAGCGTGGTGGGTGAGCGGTTACCGCTCTGGCTCGAATTCGGGAGGACGCAGGTTCGAATCCCCGTCGGGGCATCCAGATTTGGTTTTATATGGTTTCCCCAAATCACTCCAGGCGAATTCCGGGATGCTTCCTTAAAAAGGCCATGGCCGAGTTTCTTCCCGTTCCTTGTCCCCAGTCCCATCTGGCCTCTAATGACCTCGATGCCGACGAAGCGTAAAGCCATAATTAAAAAAGAAAAAAAAACAAGTTATTTACTTGGAAAAAATCATCGCAAGCGACGTACAAGTGTTCACTCAACCAAAATCGAAAACTTTTTTTTTTTTAAGAGTTATTTGGGCGGGGAGAATCCGTTTCACCTTGTCGAAATCGTTGTCATTAGAAGCGAAAATGAATTGGGACACGGAACGTGAATGAATTCGACCATGTAATTTTGAAAGAACCATACCGGCATTCGGCAGGGGTGAATTTGGGAAAGAATAGAAGACCCAATCACGATGGTTGGAAGGGGTTTGAAACCGCCTCTTCCAGAGTATCAGAACCGAACGTTGACAGCTAGACTCAGCAATAGAAAAAAAAAAACTGTTTTGGGTAGAGAGTACGGTAGGTAGGATAGTAAAAATGCGTTAAAAAGTGAAAAAAGATGCATGCGCGCTATATATGCATTGGGTATTACAATTATAAAGTTTTAATTCTTCTTCTTTCTATTTTGTCCTACTCTGGACCACGGGAAAACACCGGTTTACTGGTTCGCCTTTTCTTCTCCCCCCAGAATTTTTTCACTTTCACCGAGGTTCTTTCTTCAGACCAGGTGGTCTTTTTTCCCGGAACCCATTAATTTTATTATTATTATTAATATTATTGCGATGGTGCAAACACACCGGCGGAAATTTCCCTAGTCATCTAATTATCTCTTTTTCTTTTATAATTGGAATGTTAAATTCCTCTCCCATTTACTATTCTCATTTATAAATTTTAATTTTAAATTCCTTAAGCGTTTTTGGAAAAATTATGCAACACTACACTTGGTAATTTGTTCCAATCCCTGACACCCTTAACAACAAAAGAAAAATTTCCAGTCCTTTATGCATGAAATCAAGCGCAAGCTTTTGGTCATGGTTGTCTTTCCCTTCCATGCACTATTCCTAATTCTTTAACCAATATCCCTCCAAGCCCCATCACCAACATATGCCCTGTACATTCGCAACACTCGTTTTTACAGTTTTAGATTGAATCTTCGATTCTCTATCTCAACTGGATGAATACCAACTTTTCTCATATTTTTCCTCGTCTCCTCAACGCATTCCGTTGTCACCTTTAATTTAGTGATGAATTCGACAACTCTTTTTGTCAACCTATTTGTTGTTAAGAAGATCAGGAACAAGAAACTGTAGAACGTAGCTACTACTGCAGCTCCTGTTTTGAATCATCGAAAGCTAAAGACAGGAAACGGATGCGATAAATCGGAAATCGACAACCCAAAGAAACTACTAATTCAGCCTCCGATTCTCTCCACCTAACAAGTATCAATCCCTAATTAGAGTGTGAGAAGAATTTATCGGTGAGTGTAATGGATGTGTGCCTTGAGCCAGTCGTCTTGTTCATCACGTCCATTAACCTCGCCGATCGGTTAAAAATAAAGGCCTCCCCCATCTAATGGCCGGGAATTAAACCCTTCCTTTTTCCACGTGTTGCGCTAGCTAAATACATTTGCCCACTAGAATTTCTTGTAAATTATAGTGTGCTTATGATAATGGGCGTCGGAGGCGAGCCACCTGATACGAGGCGAGGTAATTGCGTTCATTTGCATGAGTCTCTGATAGACCGCGCACAGCATGTTTATAGACACACCGTCGCCGGAAAGTCGCGAGTTAGCTGTAATTTGCTGCTCCAGCCGACAACTTGTAAGCTGCTTCGACATACCCACATCGTTTCGCCGTCTAATAAAACACCCAGCTTCCTTCGCGCTCCTCTATTTTTAAAGAGGGAGATTACATAAAGGGGGCTGTAATTTGGATCCGGAATTGCCTGAAAGAGTACCTTCTTTGAAGGTAAACACGTAAAGCGAATCGCTCGGTACATGTTTCTAGTGTGAGGTCGAACCCGGTAAATGATGCGCTGAAATGCGTCGGACACAGAAACTCCGGTTGAAACCAATAATTCTGGATGGAAGCAACAGTCAGAAATGATTTGAGAAACTCATGAAGTATATCTATTCCGATGAGCCTGTTGGGCGATTATGGTGTGGCATTCCGAAACATACAGTTTGCTTCCTAATCCGATTCAAATTTTGATTTTCCATTGCTTCACCTCAATCACTCCAGGTGAATGTCCTTCCCAATACTGATCATCAATCTTCTAATGACGAGGAGAAAAGCAACAATTAATAAACAAACTAAAAACCACTTTTTAATTCCTTTTCTTAGTTTTAAATTAGTCCAACCGTTTGATAAGTTTGCAATGAATTACCATCTCTACGGTTTCCTTCAACTAATTAATGTTTCTTATCACACGATCGTCGGAAAATGTATATCAGACTACATTCTGTGAACTATAATATTGCAATAAAGATTTAGGTTTTGATTGGTGTATAAGGTGAGAAGAGTGCGTAATTGGAGGAGATTAACTGTGGTGAACTAGTCACGTGACTGCTATACCGTGTTCACGCTCAGCAGGCGGTTCAAGGTCATGTTCCCTAGCCCCACTCCTCACCTCACCTCCCCCTCCCACTACCTAACTCTCATAGCAGACCACTGTGTCCTGGTAGCCGGATGGTAAATTAAACGTTGGGCACTCTTTCCCCTTCTTCTGATACTCTAGTCACAGATGTTTGGTATACCCGCGATTATTGTAAAACTCTTTGGGATATTTAAAGCCCGTATTTATGTGGATATATTACAAGGCAGTTTCAAAGCTTAAAAACAAAACAAAAAAACCTGGAGTCATATGAATAAAGATGGAAAACTTGTAAGAGGATGACAGAGTCGATTTACTGCCGGAATAAAACTGCCATTCTCTCCTTGTCACCGCATCGCTTTCTTCTCTGACTATTTGGTGTAAGTGTGACTTTCTTCTATAGAATCTTGATAGAATTTAAGTCGTAGTAGCGTGTTTCAATTGTACCAGCTATTATTTGTACACCTTTATGAAAATACACTGATCAGCCAAAACATTATGACCAGCTACTTGTTAGTAAGTTGATTCATTTTTGGAGCGCAATACAGCAGCGATGCAGCAATTAGGCTTAGCACGGATTCGAAAAGTCATTGTTAGATTTGCGGAGTTGTCTGACATAAGATGTCTGATCACAGGTCATGCAGTTCCCTTAAATTACGGTCTGGTGGTTTGTGGGCGCGTCCCATGGTAACGAGCATCTCGGAAACGGCGAGACTGGTCGGCTGTTTGCGTGCTGCAGTAGTGAGCATCCGTGCAGAGTTGTTGAAGGACGGTGAAAATGCGAGTGGGTGACAAGGTGGTTGACGTCCACGCCTCATCACAGAACGTAGAGGTCGGAGACTTGCCCGCTCTGTAAAGCCGGATAGGTGCTGATCTGTGACAGATCTGACAGCAGAGTACAATGCTGGTGCAGGCACAAATGTTTCGGAGCACACTCTGCTGTCAATTCTGACACTAATAAGCAGGTGGTCATAATGTTTCGAAACAATTCTGTGATACGTTTATCTTTAATCATTTCTGATTTCTCCCTTTAGGGACGTTAGATGAAGCTCCTTTTGACCATTTGTACAGATTACATCTAATACAATCCCCTCTATGCGGCTGTGACGAGACAAGCGAGGGAGATGCAAACCACGTGATATTCTCTTGCAAAAGACATTGGCAGCAGTCCACCAAACTGCTGGAAGACCTGCAACAACTAGGCATAAACCTCCCAACAAACATCTTAAACCTTTTAGCTATGGAAAACCAAAGAGTATACAAGGCCATTGTAACGTTTATAGAAAACAACCAAATAAAAATATAAACCAGCCCCAGTTATAAGTGTGATGAACATTGTATTGTTACCCATATAGCAAAATACGTACTTGTATAGCAAAATATTTGCATTACCTTGAAATGTTTGTATTATTTTGAAATGTCCTTATAGCAAAATATTTGTACTACTTTGAAATGTTTGTAATCCTTTGAAATGTCTGCATAGCAAAATACTTGTATTACTTTGAAATGTTTGTATTGTTTAGAAATGTCTCTACAGAAAAATACTTTACTGTACTATATATATTACTTTAAAATGTATGTATTACTCTGAAATGTTTGCAATACAATGTAAAAGCTGGCTGTATGGTCCTGGAACCAAGAGACAATAAAAAAAAAGCTCCTTTTACATGTTACTCATTTCTTCTATACCGATCGAAGGGCGACTAAGTCCGCAAGACTTTCAACAGAGCCGATCTAAAGGCCACAAGTTAAGGTGTCTTGGGGATCTATGAGAAATCATTACATGATGGCGATAACGTGTGGACTAAACTATGGATGCACAAGTTAAAAACCTGGCAGCTCAGAACAAGACAGCTTAGTATGCCGTAAATAGTCCGCGTGTCTGTCAGAGATCTTTGTTGGAGGGTTTCTGATTGCGTCTTCATTGGGCACACAGAATTAGTGTCAGAGAAGCAAGATGGCACAGGCAACACATCTGAAAAATATTATGCATGTGGACGTATCATCGGCGGATTAGAGCCAGCCACAGAAATGCCAGGTGGGCCAGGAAATGCATATCGACCACGGTAGTACGGGCAAGGTCGACCACGTGCTACAACGCAGTCAGGAACGTTAGCTTGCCGTAAGTGCATGAAGACGACCATCCGGCACAGAAACTGAATGGCACAAACACGACACTTCACACAGTGCATCGTTGCCCTTGAGAGGTTGTTCTGTATGCTCGGCGACCAGCCAGATACTTTCCCCTCACAGAAAGGCACCGCGTGGCTCGACCAATGATGTCTTGCTCGTCGTGATTGACCCATGTGACATGGTTTTCGCCAATACTGTGGAAAGTGACCTATATGGTGGCCCCCCCGTGTTCTGTTCTGAGGTACGGTGACAGTTGCTTTGCACAGGGTGACCTCCTGCAACAGTATGTGCGGCTTTTTCAAGGTGAATATCGGATCCATCTGGTGGATGATAATGCCCACCCACGCTGGTTTGCCTGGTGGACATCAGGGTATCACACGTCTAGAGTGGGGAGCTCGCTCCCCGGGCTTAAACCCAGTTGAACCCTCACGAGATGCTCTAACGTGCGCTTCCTACAGCGCTAGACAGCCGCGTTGATGATTGCTACAATGGAAAGCAACGGAAGCTTTTCGTATGACCCGCGTTATCGGAAACGGCCGCTTGAGCCGCGCGGCTGTACTGCTCCGAGAGCAATGTAGACCCAGCCGCTAGTGGAACAGTCGAAATATGTCACACGCAAAGCTGTTATTTACTGCTGAGGTGGATGAGATATTGTAGGAATTAGAGTGTAAATTACCTTGTATGATGTTTCTTCACCACTGTACAAGACTAGTCTGTGAATGACAATGTTTGGAAAAAAAATAGCGGAATTCCATGAAAGATCAGGTGATAATAGTACAATATATTCTAACAACTTTATTGATATTTTCTATTACCTTAGCGCCACTTGTTGTTATACAGGTATATTTATTATTACAGAAGCCTTCAAAAAAATACAAGCTACTTTGCGTAGTGTAATTGCAATATACCATATGGTTATTTGTAATTAAATCTCCATTTTGTAGTTTATTGTATTACTAATTATAACGTATTTAGCAAAATATAAAATATTCTGACAGGTCCCGCTATTCGTATTATTTTTTACTTCCATAAAAATGTAACTGTTATATCTGTATAGAGACTCAATTTTTGGTTAGGCATGAAGTAGACTTCAAATAGAACTCAGACTTTGCTCAGATAGAACTCTGTGGATTATAGGCACGTTTACAAAAATATTCTTTCATCGACTCATGTATCTCATCTTCAGCTGTACAGATATTAAACTCAGTACTAATAATTTTATAATTAATAAATTAATAAATAGTCTATAAAATTAATATAGGGAATTCGCATAAATACGAGTGATGATTTTGAATAATATACGTACATATTTTTAATATAATACAATTAGAAAGTCGCTGTAATGAGTTCTTGCAACGTGATTGCCTTGCCAGGGTGTTGAAGTATTCTGTGAAGGAGTCTCTCACAGAAAACCATCAGCTTGTGCGTAACCGTCACTCCCTGCTAATTGTCGAAGATATCGGTTGGTAGTTCTTCATTTTTGTTTATTTTATAATGAGATATGTTTTTTTTTAACCCGAGGACTGCATCTCTAAGTGAATTATGCAAACGGCAAGCAACAATAATCAAATGATCAGCTGTTTCTAGCTTTATACCGATCTCTTAACATTAAATGAAACATCAAATCGCGCTCGCTATAGACCTTCCAGTACCAGACCACTGGGCGACCGCCGCGCCATAGGAAGCGCCCAACGCGCGGCTGACGCCCAGTCAGTCGCTGGCGTCTGACGCTGCGTAGGCAGCCCACCTTTAAGCCTAGAGACTGCAACCCTAACACCGCCAGTACTCGTCCAGTAGCGGGATGCTGGACGGCCTGATCCACAGTACGAGATAGGGAGCCACTGAGCATTCTGTACGAGGTGTATTAAACTTCTAAGGCCTCCAATTTTTTTGTCCAGACTGGAAAGAAATAGAAACATGTGCATTGTTTTAAAATGAGTGTGCACTTGTTGTTAATACGTGACAGAGATGGCAGCACTGTACGATAGATGGAACTTTAGTGGCAACTTCCAGAATGAGAACTGTTTTAGATACTTAAAATGACAACATTTTCCTTACTTGAACAGCGTGCAATCATTCGTTTTCTGAATTTGCGTGGTGTGACACCAATTGAAATTCGTCAACAGTTGAAGGAGACATGTGGTGATGGAGTTATGGATGTGTCGAATGTGCGTTCGTGGGTGCGACAGTTTAATGAAGGCAGAACATCATGTGACAACAAACCAAAACAACCTCGGCCTCGCACAAGCCGATCTGACGACATGATTGAGCAAGTGGATAGACTTGTTTTGGGGGATCGCCGAATGACTGTTGAACAGATCGCCTCCAGTGTTAGCATTTCCGTGGGTTCTGTACACACAATCCTGCATGACGACCTGAAAATGCGAAAACTGTCCTCCAGGTGGGTGCCACGAATGCTGACGGACCACAACGCACTCGCACATCGGGCTAACGTTACGCAACAGTTTCTTCGTGAAAACAACTTTGAAGTGATATTGTCATGCTCCCTACTCACCTGACCTGGCTCCTAGTGACTTTTGGCTGTTTCCAACAATGAAAGACACCCTCCATGGCTGCACATTCGCCAGCCTGCTGCTATTGCTTCAGCGATTTACCAGTAGTCAAAACAGACTCCTAAAGAAGCCTTCGCCACGGCCATGGAATCATGGCATCGACGCTGTGAAAATTTGTAGGTCTGCAGGGAGATTACGTCAAGAAGTAACACTAGTTTCATAGTTCTCGGGTAAGTAGTTAGTTAGAAAAAAAAATTGGAGGCCTTAGAACTTGAATGCACCTCGTATTGCCATGCGAGGTCATGACGTTCTGCGTTCTGGCCTAGTATTCGGGAGGACGGCGCACAGTGGGCCAGAATCTTGAAAACGTGGCCAAAAAGGAAAAAAAAAAGTTTCTCTATGGGAATTTTCGACTATTAGGTTGGCTACAGTAATGTTGGAACTACTGAATACCGATTGTTTGGACGATCAATTGTTCATTTCCTGTCAAAGTCAGCACTTCATTGATAGCGGTGCATGCAGCCGACCAGGCTACAAAATAGTCTTGTCGTTAAAGATAAATATTTGTGTTCTGTGTAAGTAAAACGAATATTTTAAATATGTACTGTGTTCCAGGAAGTATGTACTAATTAAAATACATTTATGTAATTTTTAAATCATTATTTACACATATTTTTTTTAATTAACTTAAAACCGGAAAATTTGGTAGAAAATTTTAAAATGTGCTTAAAAAAATAGAGATAAGTTACGAATTCCACGATATTCCGCTTTCTTTTGCACCGTGTCCGCAAGTATATACTATTACCTTAGTAAATTAACCTTCAAATCCACCTACTAGTACCAACTCCGGCTTTGAACAACTTTTTAAGCGACACTTGCAAAATGTATACTTTTAAAAAAAAAAAATGAAATTATTAATGTTAAGCTAATTTTTTCATTAATAATTATGAAAAAGTAAATTTTTTTGGAACACAAATATTCTACATACTTTGTGGAATTACTTTTTAACGCTTTCAAACACGTGTTAAGAAATAAGTATTAGATAAATTAATAATTATATGAACTGTTGGAGTATGCTCAAGAATCAACCAATAAGTTGACAAAGCAATATCGCATAGGCTTTTCACGAAAGTTTTCCGTATCGAAAACGTGTTCAGGAGATTGTTAGCAACCACAGACTTCAACATTTCTTCTCTGCGCAAATCATCAAACAAACTGAAGAGTTTCTCGTCAGAAGCCGTTGCCCTCTTAGTTCCTGAGCCGGAAGATTATGAAGATTCCGATGTAGATGATGAGGAAACAGTCTTTGAAGATGATGCCGATTCAGCTGAAGATGCAGAAGAGGAAGATAACGAAGATAAAAAAGAAGAAGAAAATGAAAATAAAAAAGATGAAGAAAACAATAACTTTTAATTATAGTCACAAAAAATTTACTGAATGATTAACTGTAATTGAAATAAAATTCTTTTTTTTTTTGTAATATTTTATACTATCTTCTATCCTCTATTTGGTACTTTTCTCGAACTTTCCATTTTTTGAGCTTATATTTATAACAATTAACTACAACAGCCTCTAAATATTGACTTTTACATAAATAAAAAGAATTTTACCAATTTCCGCCCGCCATCTTGGATCCACCATTTTGTTTTGTTTTTTAATATTTGAAGTCACAATCTTCATCATCAATCTCGATAAATCCCAAAAAATTAATTTTATATGAATCAAAGGACTTTTATCAATATTTGTCCGCCATATTGGATCCACCATTTTCTTTTTTTCACTTTTTGATACCATATTCTTAATCACCAACTTCGATAACCTTTACGTACTAACTTTGGTACAAATTGAACAACTCTAGCAACCTCGATAACTCAACAAAAATTAGTTTTATATGAATAAAATGACTTTTAGCAATATTTGTCCGCCATATTGGATCCGCCATTTTCTATTTTCACTTTTTGATATTATATTCTTAGTCAGCAACTTCGATAACCTTTACATACTAACTTTGGTACAAATTGAACAACTTTTTATATTTTGGCCAGCTTTTTGCGATTCTGGCCCACTGTGCGGCGGTTCGAATCCCCGTCCGGGCATCCCGATCTGTGTTTTCCATGGTTTACCCAAATCACTCCAGGCGAATGCCGGGATGCTTCCTTCAAAAGGCCATGGCAGAATTGTTTCCAGTTCCTTGTCCCCATCCGCTTCCCACCTCTAATGACCTCGACGTCGACGAGGCGTAAAACCAAAAGCATGAAGTTCTGTGCGATACCGGCGGAGTGACACCACTCACGGCACATGCCACCCAGTCCATGCTTGGTTTTCCTCTATCAGCAGCATTCTATCATGAGTCAAATTAATAGCATCCGGATTTTCTGGGAATGCCGCTTTTTAAAAAATTTGTTTATCTAAATTTACAGCCTACATGCTGCAGCCTTTCGTCGGAGATACTATGTTTGTTTACATAGCAAAGAACCCAAGCATCGCAGAGTAATAGGCAGCTGTCTTCGTTGAAATTGTTGGTATTCTTAAAATTTCTGCTGCCTCATTCACTCGTCCAGTGTTGATGGTATGCCGAACTAAGGTGAATTTGTCGCTGTTGTTTTGTTTATAGCAGCGGATATGATCCTCGCCACAATGCGACCTGTCTCCCTGATGTAAATTTTGAAGATATTGGGCTGCTGAGGGGAAAGACCAGTGGTGGCGTGAGAAGGAGGCAACAGAAATTTTAAACAATACCAACAATTTCAAAGAAGACAGTGGCTTAGTACTCTGCGACGCTTGGAGATCTTTGCTGTATAAACAAAAATAATGTTAGTCAACAGCATGGACAAGCAAATAAAAAATGCGGAATACCCACAAAATACAGATCTTAATAACAAAGACGTTCACGGAAGCGTGAAAAATCATTAATCAGAGTGTTGTCGGGACTCTTTTTCGTGCTCACGTAGTCACTGTGCTCTTCATTTTTTCATGTATCTCGAATATCTAGATACATTCACTCTGACCTCATGTAAAAACAGTCCCGTGGATGTGTAACAGTATATACACTTATTAATAACTAGCTGATAAGTGCGACTTCGTTCGCGTGGATTAAGAATTTCTTTGCCAGAATTGAATATAGAAAGTTGTTGCTAACGATGGATTGGTCCCAAACAACACCGAGTCAGCATAATATGATAGGAAAGCCATCATTATATCATCCTACCGTCGAACCTCTTTCTTGAAGAGAATCAATTTCCAACATATTTAAAAACGGAAAAGCAAACGAAGGTGCGGGGATGTGGGAGAGGGGGGGATGGGAGAGTGATAACTAAAGGCAGCTTTATTTCATCTTGGTCTTTCCTTATTTATTCAGCATGAGCACCAATTCTTAGGTTCTAATAACTTTATGATTTTGAACATACTGCTTGCAGCAACGGTAAATAGTTGAACAGATGTACAGTACAGCCAACCAGTTGCATCGATGCAACTGGTTGGCTGTACTGTACATCTGTTCATCTAATAACTTTAACTGTTAGTACTCTGCTAGAGCTACACCTTAGGCCATTTTACGCCCGCAAGACATGTCAAAAAAGAAGGCAAAATAAGCTGGTGCCAGAAATATTTAGACACAAAGTAATAGGACAGAGGAAATTGACATCTATACTAATTAATACGTGTTTTCTCTAAACGAAATTTATTAACAAATTATACACTATCATCAGGTGCGAGAAGCATAGCTTGAGCAACTGACCTAACATTACAGACTAACACACACATCCGTCTCTCTGTCACCATTCGTTAAGTTCTCAAAATTTCGTGACTACAACTGTTAAACATGCCGAAAAAAATGTCCTGTGCCTTTCCTACAGATACAAAGTATTTCCTTGACATAGCCATTTAGTCGTCAAACGTAACAAAATAGACAGAGACTTACTTCCGCATTTATAGTATTATTACTGCAGATTACACATACACTGACTGCGAACAACCCCTGAGTGATCAATACAACGTAAAAAAGTGTATACCTACAGCATTGCAAGGCTACCTACGAGTTGTCTCGCATTGCACCCCTAATTTTATGATATCTACAGTTTAACATTCAATCCGAACAACCGACGGTCCAGGCGTGACTCTTACAATCAGAAACAATTTTTAAAAACCTTTGCCTCTACGGAGATTTCAATCGTAGACCACGATCCAAACAGCAGTAAGTAAGCGCTTTAACCACTGAGCTACCAGACCGCTATATGGAAAGGCAGTACAGAGACCTACACATCCTACGCGTCTGTTTATCGCCGTTCAGCAATTTTTGAAAATTATGAGACGACATGTATTATTTATACAGAAAATTATTCAACTAAATGTAGACAGAATTTTTCTCCTCATTTCAAAGGATAAGTGTGCAATGTTTCATCGAGATCGGATGAAAACTGTGGATTTCTATGAAGAACAAACAAGCAACATACATACATTCATCTTTATATATATAAATATCAATATTGTTACCAACTACTGATAATTGGTTAGTTATTTAAAAACACATTAGTATAATCAATGTCTGGTTTAATTGCAAATACAACTTGACCCAAGTTAGTTAATATATATGAATGCAATTTCCAGATGATATAATTGCTGCGTTTGTAAACGGCTTCAACACACAGAAAAAGCTTATATAATTTTAGTAATTATGAACGACTTTGTCACCTACCCCATACATAGAACAAATAGAGTATTTTCTCAGTCACCCCTAGTTACCAAATTCCAAGGAAAACAATCTTTCACATAGTGAAATGGGTTGTGGAGCAAAATAGTTTTCAGTTTTGATTTAAAGTTGTGAGAGTTTCGTAAATAACATTTTATTTAGTGTGGTAAGACATAGAATAAATAAGTTCCAGTGATTGTTATTCCTTTCTGTTTAATTAAGGACGACTTTGTGAATGTTATACTTATTCGTAGTATTATAACCATGCATGTCAATATTGAGACTAAAGTGATGCGGATTTTCAGTACGAAAACACTGTAAATACATTTAGATTTCTGCGCGATGTCCGTGCGTTCGTTCCACAAATATTTCTTGGATCACGTCTTTGTGATTTAAATATCTTCTGTGCTTGAAGTTTCCCAGAATAAGATGCCATAAGTGAGCAAGGAGTGAAAGTATGGAAAATATGACAACTTTCTTGTTTCTATGTCAACTATTCTAGTTATTATCCTCTATGAAAATATTCCGGAATTAACTTTTTTAAGAAGTTGCTGAATATATTACTTCCAGTTCAACTTTTTTATCTTTATATAAATACGGGAACTTTGTGAAACTGCTTTCATTGAGTGCTTTTCCATCAGATATCACATTATTGCTGTCCTTTCCTTTAATTTTTATAACAGCTTCTGGACATGACTGTATAATCATGACATTCGTTTATAGTCAAAACATTTGTTTCTAAAGTCACACCTCACTAAATTTCATCGCAGCAAATTACTATTTTTTTTCTGAAGGAATCAGTACCTATCCAAAAGAAAATTATTCAAAATAGAGGTACTAAATAACTCTGCATTGCATATTACCAAGGACTCTAGTGCTGTTTAAGAGTCCTGTTGGGAGAATGCAAGATGACTAGAAACAAACGATCGAGAAATCATCAACTATAGGCCAGGCTACGTCTGTCTGCAAAGTAACACCATTACTAACTCCAAAGCATGGATCTACAATCATATATCCTCTTGTGTAAACAAAACTTGTTCTTTCTCGCACTAACTAAGCCTATTCCAACGAACAACTTACAAAATCGAAATCCTAGTTTCCATTTTTGATTTTTTTGTTTCTTTTTTACATATATATATTTTTTTGTCAACCATTACCCACACTATGAAGCATTTTTAAGATACTAAGGTTGTAAAAATGTTGTAGCAGACAACTCTTCTCTGGTCTCTTTCATAAACGTTTTGAATTTTGTTCTTACGGGTCATTGTATTAAAGCAACTCATAACAGTAATAAACAAGTCGAGAATAAGTTTACTTTTAGGGCTTAACGGTTTGTTGACGTCTACAACATTAGAAATGGGAGACAATTAAGAAAGAGGAACGGGAAGGATTTCTAATACGACCATTTTGCAGCAACCAGACCAACATACGGCAGTGGGGATTTCGACAATCTGTATAGCCGACCCGGGGATCAAAGCTACATGCTCCTGAATGCGAGGCTAGCACAGTACTCTTTCCAGATGTTTCTGTCAATAGTAATTACGAGACCATAAAAACTGAGCAGCGATTTGCTGCCAATTTGGGTGAAATTATGAGGCAGTTGCAGATTTAGAGAAGAAACGAAACAGGTAACATTTCAGCTGGCGAATTGAGAATAATATAGCCATCAATACGCAGTTCATATGCCTTCATCTAGTTACGCACTACGGTGATCCTTCTGCTTCTAATATATTTGATACTACTCCAGGAGGAAGTCGTAGCCCGCAGAATGACAAGTTGGCAGCATCCTACTGTCCACGAATGAATTTTTGCTTTATACACTGATGAGCAAAAACATTATGACCACCTACCAAATAGCGTGTGGGTCAAAATTTGGAACGCAATACATCAGTGATTTCGCATGATATGGATTCGACAAGTTCATGGTAAGTTTACGGAAGTATCTGGCTTCAGATGTCTACGAACAATTCTTTTAAATTACGGACCGTTGATTTGTGGGCGCGGCACCTGGGAACAAGCATCTCGGGAACGGCGAGGATGGTCGGCTATTTGTGTGCTACTTCAGTGATCATCTATGGAAATTGGTGAAGTATGGTGAAACCAAGAGTAGGCGACCAGGTGGTGAACGTCCACGCCTCGTCACAGAACGTGGAGGTCGGAAGCTTTCCCACTATTTAAATAAAGATTTAGGGCGATATGTAGCAGATCTGGTTGGTCCAGGCCCAAGTGTTTTCGGAGCATACGAATCGCTGCTCTATTGTGACCCAAATGTCGACCCGCGAGTAATTAAGCAGGTAGTGATAATATTTGTCTCATCAGTATCTTCATGTACGTGATAATTTTTGTGACCTTCACACATCAAGTAGGAAAAGCTGCAGAGAGAAACCATATGGTTTAAATTCCCTGTAAGCAGGGAGAATCACCGTCACCAGTGTCATTCTCCGGGGAACTTTGCTATTTAACCCAGGTAATTGTGACTCGTGCAATTCCGTGCTTAAAATTTCTTCCAACACCTGGGCTTGAACCAGGTAGTTTCAGCGTGAACTTAAAGAACCCTGATGTGTCTTATCAACGTGGATAAAATCGTATAGTGTCAAGGGATCTGAAATGTACAACATTGTAGTGTCAAAAATATAAAACTCTTTATTTACCTGTTCCTGATCTTCAGGAGTTACTTGCAGCATAACAATGAGGTCACATATTTTCAACAACAGCACCTCTTCCTGGCAGTTAATTTCCATCATATATAATTCTGAGTATTTATAGAGGATCATAATTTCCATGCAGCAATGCTTATTTTCCTATCGCCATACAAACCATTTTATTTCCAAGTGAAAACTTCTATAGGAGCGATGTTTCGACGTCGGTAAATCTATGAGTTCGTGACTTCCCGTCATCATGTTGTGCGTATGATATGCGCGTTGGATGCTTTTTGGATGGGTAAAATATTATGAGTTCACGTCAGTAATATTCTAATGTTAAAAGTGTATCTCTAACTATAAGTGAGAAGTGTTGCGCTAGGACAGCAGTGAAGGTATAAATTATAATTGTATCTAACATTTCAAAATGAAGATTTGCTTTTTTTTCCAATGTTCTTCATACAAACAGTTTATATTCGATTTTAATGGAACTTTGCATTTCTTTAAAAGAAATAGAAAAACACTGTTTACGTTTGATTTACATAAACCTAAACCCTCTACTTCTTTCTCTCCTCATCTTCATTTCTGTCAACGTTGTTCATACAAACCGACAGTTTTCATCCGATTTTGATAGCAGTTAGCACACGTATACTTCGAAACAAGGCCGTCTGGTAGCTCAACGGTTCGGTTAAGGCACTTACTTCTGAAATTTTTTCCTTCCGGTCACGAGTTCAAATCCCGTGGTGACCAGGAATATTTAGGAGTTGTATTTGATTATATCAGCTACGCTGGGTCGTTCCATATTTCTAATTCCGCTTTTAAACTATAGGCCTCCGAGGAAAGTGATTGGTACATCTCCTTCGGAAAGATTCAAGCAACCTTCGGGTTTTGGACTAAGTTCGAGTTTTAGTTTTTGAACACTTCAGGCGCTTAGGCTGATTTTTGGATGGGTAAAATCTTATGAGTTCACGTCACTGACATGCTAATGTTAATAGTGTATTTGTAGCGGTCTGGTTGCTTATTGGTTAAGGTACCCGAGTGCGAAACGAAATGTCTCTGTTTCGAATTTCTGTCTCGGAAAGTGATTTTCATAGACCCTCAACCCTACTTTCAACTCTGTCACGTCTTGCTGCGTTATGTGAAGTACGCCAGAGTGCTTCCGTGATTCGGATTCCACGTTAAACTGTAGGTCCCTTGTACCTGGTAGCTCTACCATATTATATTAAGGCTGCTAAGACAGGGACGGAAAGCGCATCCAATAAAAACCTTGCTTCCAGGTCATTATGACCAAATAGAATTATTATTACTTAGTATATCTGTAGCTATAAGTATGAGGTTCTGAGCGTATGATATTCATAGGTTTTAATTTTCACTTCTTTCCTTCAGATATCATCGGCTTTGTCTTCAGACAATACGCCGATGATCCTCTCAATCAAGTAAAAACTGGTGACTGTCATGATGCAGTTAAAGACCGAAATCATCAGGTATTGATCACCTGATTAAACAAAAAATCTTCCACCAGGTCTAATGAATCACTGCGTACTATCGGCGGAGAGCTGTGGCAAATCCTTCCAAAAATTATAAGTTCCATGCAAAAGTAATAAGCCTCGATCCACTAGCTGATAAAAAACATTTCAAACTTTTGAAGACGTAAAGCTGATGTCACTTTCTTGAATAATACCTAAATTATTGTTTACGAACATCATTTTACACATCGCGCTTGAGCAATTCGATTAGAAATGAACTAAGGACTGATCCTTGTGGTACGTCAAGTTCAACTGCGTCTGTTATTTCGTTTAAAGATCCTGGTTCTTGGCAATAAACTGAATCAAAGATTATCATCCTCTACCCTGAGGACACTGCTTCATGGGTAAAAGTTCGTCCTTGTCCTATTAGCCAACAGATTCGAAATAGGAAGATCGTCTTGACTATGAATTTTGATCGTATTACTATGTGTGAAGGACCTTGCAATCTGCTTTGCTGGGATGTGCAGCTAGGTAAACCTGGCCTGGCGACAGCTCGCTTGTACATACTTCTAGATACTTGTCTAATTCGGATTTTTTGAGTCATTGGCTACCTCTATCCATTGACTTGGCTACGTCACGGAGAACTAGTGTTTAGTAGTTGAATATTGGATTGGGATTGACTATTAAGAATTAGCTCTTTTCCTATAAAGTGGATTTGAAAGATTTAGGAGATACAAACAAGCACAGCTTAAAGGTCTGTTGTGTTGAGGAGACAATAGCTACAGGACTTAACACACTTGTTTTTGAAGAAGTAAAAGAAGCCAGACTACTCTATGTACGAGAGTTAGAATAGACGACTGGACTGTGTTGCGTGTTTAAAGCAGCAGAAGGAGATCTTTAAATGTTCTCATTTTGCTGTCTTGTACAAATCAATTGGAGTCTAAGCGTATGCATGAATGCTCAAACAGAGCGTAGAAACAGACGAAGAAGAGGCTGGCATTAAGCCGAATACCTGCACAAGTGGCAACTCGTTGCCAAGATAAATCCTTAATGTTAACATATATTCATTGCATTATGGACACCTGAGGAAGCGCTAAAGTGATCTCGACTTGACATTAAGAACACACTTTTCACAAGCGTAATGACATACACTGATCAGCCAGAACATTATGACCATCTACCTAATAGCCGGTATGTCCGCCTTTGGCACGGATAACAGCGGTGACGCATTTTGACATCGAAGCAATGAGACCTTGATTGGTCACTGGAGAAAGTTGGTACCACATCTGCACACACAAGTCACCTAATTCCCGTAAATTCCGGGGAGGAGGGCGAAGAGCTCTGCGCCACGTTCAGTCACATCCCAGACGTGTTCGAGCGGGCTCAGATATGGTGAGATGGGCATATTAATTGCACCTAGCTACTGAGTTCCTCGAACCACTCAATCGCACTCCTGGCATTATGACATTGCGAATTATCTTGTTGAAAAATGCTACTTCCGTTGGGAAATATGGTCGCCATGAATGGGTGTACGTGGTCTGTAACCAGTGTACGATACTTATTGGCCATCATGGTGCCTTGCACGAGCTCCACTGGACTCACACGTGAATGTTCTCCAGACCATAATTGAGCCGCCGCCAGCCTGTCTCCGTCTCACAGTACAGGTGTCAAGAAGCTTTTACTCTGGAAAACGACGGATTCGCACCCTCCAATCGGCATTATGAAGAAGATATCAGGATTCATCAGAGCATGCAACACTCTGCCACTGCCCCAATGATGATGGTTACGTTCCCATTATAGTCGTAGTTCCGACCTCGTGGTGTTAACGTAGGCACATACATGGCTCGTCGAATGTGGAGGGCTATCGTTAGGAGTGTTCGGTGCACTGTATGTTCAGACACACTTGTACTCTGCGCAGCATTAAAGTCTGATGTTAGTTCCGCCACCGTTGGCCGCCTATCGTGTTTTATCAGTCTGCCCAGCCTACGACGTCCGACATCTGTAATGAGGGGTGTCCACCAAACCCCTCGACGTTTGGACGTGGTTTCATCTAGGTTTCGCCACTTGTTGAAGACATTCACGATAGCACTCCTGGAACACCCGACAAGTCGTGCAGTTTCCAAAATGCTCGTGCCGAGCCTCGGGACCATCACGATTTGCCTTCGGTGAAACTCAGATATATCACGCGCCTTCCACATTCTAAACACGGATAACACGCTCACTGATACTACATGCATCGTGCGTGTGTCTGACTAGCAGTCATTCCTCGTCAGGTGACGCTGCTATCGCCTGGACGGATTTTTGTCGATAGTAGGTAGGTAGTAATAATGTTCTGGCTAATCAGTTTATGTCTTAAATGGCTAAATCTTACTCGGATGGTAGATGGATAGCAACACCCTCTATATTTCTTTATAGTATATGGTCCTTAAAAACTTCGACATATAGAGCCTACAGGAGATAAATTTCAACAAAAAAGTGAGGGCTATCAAGTAATGTGTTACATCTAAAGTATCCATGTCTTAAATATCGTCATTACATCGGAATGCAGATTATTGAGACATTTCATTTGGTAGGTGTGCCCATTCGATTTGACTGACTGCAATGATAGCAAAAAATTAATTTAAATCGCTTTTGGAGATCGTTAATAACCTTAAAAATGATGTAGGGATCAAAGGACCTAGTTTACTGTTCGCTTTAGGTACTTTGTAGCTGTTTCATTCCATTTTGTCCTAGAAAGAGAATAAATTCTGCACTATTGATTCCTTTCGTTACTGATTCAATTTCGTGCTATGAATGTAGCAGTTTTTAAAATGTATACCTGGTACAGAACTTTTGGAATCGTGTTCGCACATCAATAATAGAAATAGGCGAAGGACTGATCCCTGAGGAACATAATGTTTAACCTCGTCAAACTTTTGATGGTAGATTTTTTTAAAATTAAACCTCTACGGTTTGTCGATATCGAGTTCATTAGAGAAGATGTAAGGAAAGAGACGAATAGAAAATCGGGCACAGCGTTATAAAGGAACGATCCCGGTATTCACCTGCAGTAATTTAGGTAAACCATGAAGAACTGAAATCAGAATGGGTGAACCAAATCTCGGGAAGATACTGTTCGTTCACGTTGCACGAAACAGAGGTTATCATTCTCTGCACCGAATAAGACATGCTCGCCACAACAGACTGGCGAATTAACTAGAAATGATGGTCTTTTTACACCTCTGGCAAACATTGTTTTTGTGAAGATTCTAGGAAGCTTCGTGGTCCCGATTCTACATTAAACATTACCTGGTAGGATTATTAGGTTATGCAAGGCGGCTACGACTCAGGCCCACGTTAGAAACTCGGTCAGTAGGTCTTTCAGAACACACAAAATTATTATTATTATTCCGAAAACTCATACCTCTCTCCTCCACCCTGCTGATAATAGTAAAATTCTATTTTGAGTTGATAGCGTGAACCCGGATCTCTCCATGAAATGGGAAACGCAGTAAAAGAAAACGCGTTCCTTAAGGATCAGCTCTGGGTCCGTTCTAATTTTAGAAGCTCCAGCACGTTTCTGTAGCTATCGCCTTGAGGCACACCATATTTAAGTGAGTCATTCCTTTCTGTTAGACACCCTGGTTTGTGTGCCCTTTTCCGCACTGTGCTGCGAGTGTCATAGGAACACACTCGGGGCCCTTCAAGGCGATTCGAGCCCTGCCCGGTGGCTGGCGATGACAGCAAGCCGGATGCGGTGGCCACGCCGCCGTTGCTGTTAATTGGACGGCGTATCGCACGTATATCTCGGGGCCCATTACCGGCAGAGCCCAATCTCTCCTTTACGTTGGTCATGGTTGTTTAATGATTATAACTCCGTCTGAGGTGCCGGCCGCCCGCGCCGGCTTTTACGGCAATAAATAATCGCATTACGCCGATCGGAATCGTAATCTCGACGAGTCCCAAGATTACAAGGTCCCGACCAAATTAATAAACACAAAGTACGATACTTTGAGCGCACCTAATGAATAGTTTGGGGGCCATTTTCTTATCTAGTGACTGATGGGAATCAACTACTGTACCAGTTTTGGAGGCCTGTATTTATTTGGTTATTTTATGTGCAACTTGTAACGCGGCAGATTCGCTATCTCTTATAGCTAGTAACCGATATATATATTTAACGCTGATGTAAAATACATTTAGAAATGTAACACACAATGATGTATATTTGTAAAGCTCTCAGTCGCAAATTAATTTCAGGACTTTTACGTTCATAGATCACAAATGAAACAGAGAAAAATTAAATAACAGCACTGTAAATAATAACATACCCAGTCATTAACACAGGTAGTTGTAGCACTATGATGGTGTCCAACATTTACCGGGAGTTAGGTGACGCGAGCCCTAATGGTACAAGAAATTTTCTACAAAAGGAAAGTCTCGGACAGCTTGTAGGAGATATATGGTGGTGGGTGAACGGCGTATCGGGACGTACGGCTCGGCTGTCTTTCGGAAGAGTTGGTCTGAATGGACTAGCACCAGATTTCACACTCTTCATTGTATATACATCAAAGTACTCGTAAAAATACCCATTACAGTCACCTATACGTGAGGGAAAGGAAGTGGCCGTTCTACCCCAGTATCCCAAGGGAAAGAGTGCAACCAACCCTTAGGATGTAAATTGACAGGAGAGAGAAAGAAAGTGAGAAATAAATTAAGTCAAAGGTTAAAAAATATTTGCAATAAAAGCACCATGGATATAACACCCACGGCAACAGTATCTGAGTGTTAGAATGTTCCTGAATAGTTTTTTTTTAAAAAAAAAAACAGTTCAAAATGGTAGTAACTCGAGATGATGAATAGGTCAGGGGAAAAACAGAATATTATCTCAGTGTACCATAGCTGTGCAGAAGTATTATGGCTTGTACGTGACAGTTATTGGTTAGTGAAATAGAGGGGTAACCCACATATCAGAAAGAATGTGACGAAACAGTGTTTAATTGTATGTATGCTTTATTGCGTGATGTGTAATTTCAATGGTAGGAAAAGTAGATTGGAAGATAAACCGACCACTTGCGTCTTCTATGGCTGAACATAAGACCGTGGGCTAAAGGTGGGTCAACGCCAGTATTAAATCACCAACTGATCCCTGCAAAAATGTTCTAAATTGCACTTACTTTGAGGGTTTAGAGCTGCATCACTGATGCTGCTACGGTTTGGGTGCATCCTCGCACCTTCCAAAGGGACCTGTGCTGCTTCACTGTTGTTGCTGTAAACCTGAAAAGTAAGTGCAATTTTACAACCTGGAATTAATTCTTGGACTATTTTCCTGCTACAGACGCCTTTGAAGGACCAATTTGTGGGAGGAGTGTGAAAGGAGAATGAAGGAACAAGATCATAGATAACACCAATGGATAACTACATAGACATGAATAGGAGCGCAGGAAACAGGAGAACAGCCACGTGAAAACCAGCATAAGGGCAGAAAACTGATGATGTTCCTTCAGCCTAAGGAAGTAACCATGTACTATTGATTGCTGTGAGTTGAATAATATTCTACGAAGACATAGAACGCGCCACTATATATCTCTCTAAACGCTTCAAACTCACTGACGTTACTGTTACTATTACATCACTTTTTGCGTCTAAAATCTTGAATTTTAGGTTTTATAGCGGTAATGAGTTCTGACATATCTTACATTGGCAACTTTGATTGCTGTTTACGAGAAGTGAGGTTCTGGCGCAGTCTGGGTCATTGCTTCCACATTCTGCTGATTCATCAACAGCGAAGCCACGAGCTGCTGTGTTGATGATGGAACAGCTTCCAGCTGAAATCAACCCAGAAAGTCTTACTGCGGCCTAATAACGCACTGATAACTCGCAAAGTAGAAATAAGTCTTAAGACCTGAACCTGTCACTAGGGTTCGGATCTATAGGAAAAGTCATATTGTTTCCTGCTTTCTTTTTGAGCTGAAATGCTGAATTGAACATTTTTGATTGCATTTAAATGTATTTTATATAGCATATAAATGCATAGTCAGACCATTTTCCTAGTTTTAATCATATTTCGATAATATTTATGGTCATATTTTGAGGAAAATTCTAGTAGTTTTTTAATAGTACCGGGATTTCACTAGATATAGATGAGAATAAATTAAGATAATTATTCACAGAGCTGTACGTTTGCTAAACAGGTGGGGAAAAAATTAATTTTTACTGTGGTGAGAATACACCAGTCAAGAATTAAAATTATACATTATATCAGTCTCTAAATCTTCAGCTCTCCTTTTAATCTCGACAATGCAGCAGAAGCATGTCTGTGTCAATCCGCGTCAATCAATATATTAATAAAATATACTCAGTCATCGTTAAATCTGCAAAGGATCAGTGAGTAGACCCACGGAATAAAATTTTCTGAATGTGCAAAATTACGTAAGGGAATTTAGAGAGGAGTATTTTTTAGTACAGATGAACGAGTTCTATTCTGTAAATTATCTGAAATTAAAGCGACTTCAACAAAATGATTTCAAATTTAATTTTACAATGGTGCATCGAGTGCAAGGAAGCAACTTATGCTGTCTACATGAAAGCGAGATTAATAGATAAAATAAATGATGTATAATGGAGCATGTTTTGATGTATAGCATATTTAAATGAATGCTCATATTTTTTTCATTTTTATGTCATATTTACCCATTTTTAAGGTCATATTTGCATGCATGTTTCTCTATTTTTTGATCATAAAGATCCGAACTCTACCTATCACTTACGCTGTGTCATCTGTATCATCTGTATCTATATCTTCCATTACATAACTGAGACGGCGTCAAGACTACTATAACTCTGCTGATCCTTAGTTTTATCCACTGCATGTAATTAAAATTGTATCGAAACATTCAGTTGCGCAATCGTTTGATATTAATTGTTCGGTACTAGTGCCGAGTGGTTTTCTTAAGAAAATAAAGGAATTTTCGTTACGAGGGCCGGGTCTAGATTGCTCGGTTCGCTATTTCACTCGCTCTGCAGCAAGAACAATCGTCAAAATATTTGTTTTGATGTAAAGAAGTCTTAAGTTCAGTATCGGGAGCCATCCCGTAATTATGAGCGATATGAAAGTCACTCAATTTGAAACGACGATGTCAAAGACTATTGAACAGAGGAAAACTGGGTAATCATTGTGAAATACGATTTCCCCCCCTTTAGATGGTTGCCTGAAGTGTTGCAGTTATACTAATTCCTATTGAATTTTGTGCTAATTTGGATTCAGGTGGTTTTAGCTACTCAAAGAATGAATCGTACTCTCTTCTCTTAAATAAGTCTAAAAATTTCTAAAAGACATGGCTGTAAAAGTAAATAAAATGTTGTCAGGCACGACATTGTTATGAATTACTTTGTGAACACTCAGGTTGAAATAATCAATAAAAAAAAGAGAAAAAATAATTGTTACTAGGGAATAAATTGATTATTGGTTATTAAATTTAATTATTACTAAGTTATTAACTTTTATTACGGGATACGTTCACAACTTTAGATTAAAACATACAATATTTAAAGTTTTACTATTTATCATTTTTGAACATTTATCATATTTAAATCAGGCATCAAAAATAACGCACAAAGATACTTATTACTGTGCGAAGGAATACATGAACAAATTAAATTTTGTCTCTAACATTAGACAGATACGGGTCTGTGGTATGACGTAAAATTGATACCTCCCATCATCATCAAAAGCAAACAACAAACTATTAATTGTCGAGTGCCACTCAGCTATGCCTAGATTTACTTTTATTATAATAACAAACATAGAGCCACTGCATTCGAATACATGTAATTTATATATTACCGATTTTGATATCAGAAAACTGCACCGCTGCATATGTGGCGTTCACAACCACCACTCCCTAGCA
>JARYHS010009186.1:40049474-40215031 GCA_031002005.1 Vandiemenella viatica | reverse complement strand
CACCCTCCACAAACTGAGATGAGTTCACTCGTAAAAGCACATAAAGAAAAACAGCACGACAAATGATGTCGTGACAAAAACACGGCCTCCACGTTTCTGGAGTCCGCATCCACAAATACACACGTGCGTAATAAACGGGATCTCAACCGCAGTGCCTCTCGCTACTGCAACTCCACTCACCCCTCCTAGCTTCCGGGCGACCTCTGTACCTGGGTCCAACAAACAAAGAATTTAGCCACGTTGACAACCTGCCGCCTCGCTGGAATTCCACACTCCGTCATCTCACAAAAACGGCTGAGCCAAATATATTGAGAGGCGACGAAATATTAAAAACAGCAGAGGCTGGACATTACATGATTAAATTTTGAATGCATATCTAATAGGTAGTTTATAATTTTGTGTGGATTTAAAAAAAAGTTATTACACATTTTCATAAACGCAGCAGGCTTCGGATAGATTTAGATGGCGGGAACAAGGTATTAAAATTCTACTCGTACAATAAACTACAGTTTTTTCCGACATTCTGTTTATTTATTGTTACAAAATAAAATAATCGATATAACAATTTATGATCCACGTTAAGAAATTTTGAAACCAAGACGGAAAAAAGCATTTTCTAATGGCAAACAGTGCTTAAATAGCACAGGTTCGTCGGTATGGGGTTCACGTAGGTTTTAATGACGTCTTATTAAAAAAAAAAAATCATACGACTACTTCAGGACAAATCACCACCCAGATCTGAGACTGGTTCGAATCGCATAAATTCACATTACTTCTCCGTAGTATCATTGTTCAGTAGCCAAATCCGTGAAACTATGTGGCATAGCAGATCATCGGATGCCGGGGCTATAGAGAGAATTTATTGCGTGACCAAGTATCTCTGACGTAGGTGCCTAACAGTGGAAAGTACGGTCATCTTTTCAATGGACGTCGTGTTACAATAATTGTCGTAAGACAATAAAACTTATTTTTTGAACACTAACGTAAATTCAATAAGGTGTCCTCAAATCGAAATTCTTACTGCCAGATTTGTAAATACCCTCAAGTTTTTAAATCTTCTCAATCAGTTTTGATTATTGTTCGCACTAAATATATGTATTCTAGTACAGCTGTTATTATTTACACAAATATCAATCGAAAAATCAATCAAATGATCGTATGCAATTGTTATCAGGGCTTATTCGGCCTCCAATTAACAGAGTGTTCGATTCACCGTCCTATACGCCTCTTGTCGTGGCTTACTAACCTTATCCGGAAATCCCACCGTGTATAGGCGATATGCATCTAATCTTGGAATCCGAACCACGGCGCATTTCATATTACACAGTATGCTGTGCCCCGGTGAGAACGAGGGTTCGAATCCCCGTCCAGTAGTCCAGATTTGAGTTTTCCATGGTTTTCCCAAATCGCTCCAAGTAAATTCTGGGATGGATCCTTCAAAAGGCCGTGGCCGAATTCCTGCCCGTTCCTTGCACTCAGTCCTTTCCAGCCTCTAATGATCTTGACGTCTAAGGGGCGTAAAGCAAAAAAAAAAAAAAAAAGAAAGAAAATCGATCTCCAGTTAGACGCGTTAATCATTGAGCCAGCGACTTCTCATTCAACGTTAGATAGCTTAATAGTGAATTTTCAAACAAACTTTATATCATCGTACTATCAGTTTTTATATCATTCTTTTCTGACACTTTAATAAGCGGGCTCAAATTTCACCCGTGATTGAGTTTGAGCAGTCAAAAATATTACTTTCCTCAATGGAAAGCGTAGATATTATTTTAAGGGTGTTTATACATTTCTTCTAACAATTAATAGATCTCCTATACCGAAATAACAGTCAGTATAAAAGGTGATGTAGGATTAAATTATTCGAAGTGACTTATCAGAATTGATTTTAGCGTAAGTCAAGTAAATATGTAACTTGTCTTACCGATGAAATCACCTTCATGGCTAAAAATCATCGTGTTAACTGCGACATCGTGGGAGAATACGTCCTGACACAACAGTTAGGATTCAGGCAAACAACAGAAGCACAATAACAAAATCGGATATAGAGTAGTTCTTAATTGCGATTTACATAAAGACTTACTGAAAACGGCAGCGGAAGGTCTGCAACCAGATACAATCATCGATTACTTCACAATTTAAAATGTTCGCAAATATGGGTGTTTCAAAAGAATATACGTATTACAAATTATTCTTTTGTCCAAACTATCGATCGCTGCGCCCCGGCTCGGCTATTGGAGAAACGAATACATAGTCTAGTTTATTTAATAGCCGCTAGATGTCAGTCGTCTTGTGTTATTCTTGGTAACCGTCATATGTTTAATATGACTACTCCACAGCAGAAATCATTTTGTGTTATCGAGTTTGCGAAGTGCAATTCCGTGATTACAGTGCAAAGACGTTTCAGGTTGAGGTACCAAATGCATCCTCCGAATGGGTGGAACATTCGTAGATGGTATCGACAGTTTGTAGATACCAAATGTGTATGTAAAGGAAAGAGTCCTAACCGCCCTCGTGTTTCTGAGGCACATGTTGCACGAATTCAAACTGCTTTCCAACGTAGTCCTTCAAAATCAAATCGTCGTGGCAGTCGCGAGTTACAACTACCTACAACAACAATTTGGCGTGTTTTGAGACGTCGGTTGGTTATGAAGCCGTACAAGTTACAGTTGTTACAAGCTCTGCGTCCTGATGACAAACGGAAACGTGTGGCATTTTGTAACGAGATTAATGATGCTATTGACCAATGATAACACTTTCGCACAACGCATCGTTTTCAGTGATGAAGCGACTTTCCATGTGAGTGGTCAGGTAAACAAACACAATGTTCGAATTTGGGGTCTACAGAACCCACATGCAGTCATTGAACATGTACGAGATTCGCCTAAATTCAATGTGTTTTGTGCGATATCCCGATCATCTGTTTACGGCCCATTCTTCTTTCATGGAAACACGGTTAACGGTCAGCAGTATCTCGCTATGTTACAAAACTGCTTGTTTCCGAGGCTGCACGAAGACAACTTCATTTTTCAACAAGACGGGGCACCTCCTCACTGGAGTCGCTAAGTGCGTGAATATCTGAATGAAACTCTACCGAACCGTTGGATTGGTCGTCAAGGAGCTGGCGACTTAGCATGCATCAGCTGGGCTCCACGGTCACCGGATTTGACACCCTGTGACTTCTTCCTGTGGGGTTTCATTAAAGACAACGTTTATGTACCACCACTCCCACAGAACCTTGAGGACTTGAGGAACCGGATCCGTACTGCCGTAACATCAGTGACGAAGGACATGCTTGCCCGAGTATGGGAGGAATTTGAGTATCGATGTGATATTGTTCGTGTGGCTGATGGAGGACATATTGAACATCTGTAATATGAACTTAAGAGGTTCGTAAATATGTGTGTAAAGTTTCATATTCGTATGTCTTACAGTTTAATAAATATATGCATTCGAAATACGTATATTCTTTTTGAAACACCCTGTATTTGGACAGACCTCAGTCAGTATTGCCGGTAAGAGCATTTATTGTTGTCAAAACATAATCACAGAGATAGGTTCCTGTTTCTCTTTACAGTTCAGTAGCTGTGCTGATGCGCTGTCTTTGATGTGAGAGTTATTCCCACGCTGCTGGCTGCAGGCGCTGCTTCGCAGACAGCTGGCCGCCAGCTGACTCGGCAGGTCAGGCCATGTGTCCGCAGAACAATGAGCCAGCCAGAGCCACTGGGCCTCAATTAGCACTGTGCCACTCGGGCGGCGCGCCCCTGCCGCCTATGCTCGCCCGCGACGCGCACCTGACCCCTTTCGCATCCACCTGCAGCAAGCTCTCGTATGCGTTCACAGTTATTCTTCGTAGAGCCGTCCGAGTACGAGTTAAAGAAATTTTTTGTAACTGTATGAAATTTCGATTTGTAGATACCACATATTACTTGATTGCTTGAAAACAATTAGCCTATTTTGTCAATTATATCTGTCTGGACTATTGTCACCCCCATACTTTCTTTATTCAAGTGTACTTGCTAGATTTGTATTTACTCCATCGCTAATTCAATTCCCAGCAGACTCATTTCTATTAAATGCATTCTGTAAGGAAACAAGATATTCCTACATATATGTATAATTATTCTTTGAAATGTCATCTTCTTCAATTTGTAGCTGCAATATCTTTAGTTTGAATGAGTGTTCTAGCATCTCTGACAATGAACGAGGGTGAAATAGAGTATCTTTGCTTGCACGAAGAATTTTTAGTTTCGCAGAGAGAAGAAAGAAGCCGAAGGCAAAAAGAAAGACCGTGCCTGTTTTTTTTTATTTTTATTGTGGAAGAGGATTAATGTATAGAAAATCGTTTGTATTACTGCAAGTTGCAAAAAAATATGTCAATTTAATTAATGTGCTAGTAGATATTTGATATAAGCTGCCAACTTCAACTATTCTATTTACGGCTAAATGATGGGTAATAAGAGAAATATGCGTATATATAAAATCTTACAAGTGGCATTCCGTTACGAGGACATCAAATACTTAATGAGCATAACGAAGCAAATAATCTAACAATTCTAAGATTCGACATCATTGGCACGAAATGTATATTTTGCTGTTTACGCATCTATCAGTAAGGTCGTCTATTCAAAACCTTTTATTCGCAAACTTGGTTATTTGAAAAATAACCGAGAGTTTCCGTTCTAACAGTATTCGAATTTAACAATGACAGAACGCTGCAAGACTTAGAAAATAGCAAATAATGATGCCTCAACCCGGTCCCGTTGTACCTCCTAGATGCAGTGTGATTGCACCGTCAGGCACGCAGAAACATTGACGAGTATAATAAAAACATTATTACGAAGATTAACACAGAAATATGAACCCAAATATCAAAGTTGAAAAGGAAACTGTCAGAAGCAAAATTTGTGCGTCAAAATCAAATACGGAAACAAATTAACACATCGAAATATTTGGGTTATAAAATACTTTATGAATAAAAAGAAGAAGTACCCCATGAGCAAAATTAGAAATTATTCAATAGTAAAGAAACAAATTATACCTCATACTGTAATTAGTTCAGATACAAACTAGAATAACATTGTAAAATACCATAGGAAAAACAACTCTGGCATTTCACAATTCAACATGGTCAATCCATAAAATAGAGTAAAAAATGCTGTCATCCAGAGAAATATTATTTATGCTTACAACAACTGGACGTGCCCTACGGGGCAGGAAAAGGGAAGAGCATATCATAAAGGAATTATTATCAGAAACAGTCAACGAATTCTTACCAAAGAACAGAAACAAATGCCAAAAAAATGGGGCATACTGCAGAAGTATCTTTAAGAAGCACCTCGTGTCTTTCTACAGGTATGCTACAATTGTATTTTTTAAGTCATTTTCTTTCCAAGGTGTATCAGTCACAAACATGCTTGCGTTACTCATCGTCGGATATCGTCTCTGGTAACACTTTTTTTCGCGGATGAAATTCTTACCCATTAATATATAAAAAAACAGCGAAAAAAATGATAGAGGGATCAAGCGTGCTTGACTCGGTTTCGGTATGGGTGAAACTGCGGGAAAATTAATTCTTCCATTTTTTCATGGGAGTTGAGATTTGGGACGATTGACTCTTGCAACAATTGCGTCGCTGAAAGGTCAGGACAGTCATGATTTGTGATTCGGTTTCTTTTGATATGGGAGAGGATCATTTTTGGAGATCTAACCCAGTAGTATACCATCCTGATTTCGGTTTCCATGGTTTCCCGAAATCACGCCAGGCGATATAGGACACGGCCGAACTCCTTCCCGTTCATACACCCTATCCACTTCCTTAGGGGGGAAGGCACCTGATGTTTACAGCACCCTGTGGTGTCTTGGGCTTGCCCGGGGCATCACGAACCTTCATTTTTAATTATTTTTTTTTAAACAGTTACGTAAAATGTAATTTATAAGTAAATACAATAACCCACTGTTACAAAAACTCGCATGTACCAAACTGTACACGATTATCACATATCTTAAACATATCATAATGAAAAATAAAATATTTTACTGTTTGCTGATATGCTGAAGACTAATTCAAATGCGTCTCAGCAACATCTAACTCTATCCTATCGACGTGTATACGTTTCCAATAAAAAGAAACGGGCGGAAGGGGTGAGAAATAACGCTACTTTCACACATTCGCTATGTCGCAGGCTCGAATACCACTCCATCCAACCTGATTTTGACTTTACATGGTTTCCCGAAATCATTCCAGGCGAATGGTGGGATGGTTCCTCCAAATTTCATGATAAAGTTACTTCCCGTTCCTCCTCTTAGTCCTTTCCCTCCTCTAACGATCTCGACATCTACAGACGTAAAGCCATATTAAAAAGATCTTTAAAACCGTTAGAAGTCCTTAGAATACCAACATGTGCATGGATTCATTGACTGTTTGCAGCGGGACGATACTTGATGCATGCTCAAGCTCATACACAATGCGAAACTGCGTTTCAGTGCATGCGCAATTGTGTGTTGCCCGAGCGTGACATTCTGCAAGGAGAGTACTCATCGACCTCAGTGCCGTCATATATCTTCTCGTGTCAACAACCACTCCCGACTGGCAATTCAAATGCTGAACTATGTGCAAAAGATAGTTTCAACTCGTAACAGAGCAACTGGCATGTTACATGTACGGGTGAATGAGTATGTAGTCAATGTGCACACTATGGACTGTATATGACAAAGTTCTGGGTACATTAATGATCAGATCTCCTAACGAATGAATAACGAATGAATACAACCAACTAATCCATCGTACTTCAACATGTGGCGCCTGAAACTGAATATAAAATAGACAGAGGTCAACTCTTTTCACTTAACCAATATCATATCCATAAAACAGCTTCAAAAGTCAAAACCCGAAATAACATCCTTCATAAACATTCAGGAACGGGTTGAAGAACACATGCATCAGCTTTCAGAACAGCACCTCTTGCACTAGTATACCCAAATGCTCAATACTGCAATCCAGTTTGACTAAATAGCAGTCACACACACGCACACAAAATCGACAGTCAGCCATACGAAGCAATGAGATTAGTATCTGGAATTGTAAAATCTACACCTACAGAACGGCTGCCTGTACCTTCAAACATCCCACCTCCAAATCTGCGCACACATGCGGCTTTAAAAAAGGATTGGTAGAAATGTTTAAGAAACCAACAACTTCCAAACATCGGGTCTGCACATGCCAAAGTCTAAATATATTAAATTCAAGGTATTCAACATGAAAGTTCAGAGCGATGCTGGCGCAAAATTACTTCAACATAAACTAAGCAGCCTCTTGGATTCAACCTACCTAGGAGAAACTGGAAAAAACGAATCGTGTGAGATTAGGCCACTGTAGATTCAACTACTGGATGCACAAGTAAAGAATAATAGAGAATCCTTCATGTGACTGTAGCAAACTATCCACCACATCGCCATGGAATGCTCACTTAGGAGATTCAATGGTACGATAGAGTAGCTTCATCAAGCAACCGCAGAGGCAGCTGCAATCTCTCGACATCAATCTATAGAAACATCTATGTTTGATACCATCCATTGTAATCAAATATATCCTTGTTCCATACGAAATATATAAATAATCCATCATTCCTGCCACTCTGTGGACAGTAGTAGCAAGTGTTCGGTAGGACAAGGGGCAGTGCAGACTGCGAGAGCCGGTAAAGAAGCACAGCAGCCGCGGCAGTGAGAATAGAGTGGCTGAATAGCGGGCGTTGCTGGACAAGCCCCGACCACAGACACACGAGACGTAACGGGCGGTAAACACACGGCTGGCGGGCATTGTGGCGCTAACAATGCCGCAGTGACAGCTGCCCTTCCTGCCTCCCGCTAATTACCGTCAACGGGTTTACACCGGCCCCGCAGCTGATTAAGCCTGCCTCTGCCTTACATCCACTGCACGACTTCCCAACACAAGCAGCGCCAGCAAGTTGGAATCTAGTAATAGGACAAGTCTTTCAGGTTTTTTTTTAAACTGCTTTACGTCTCTTTTTAACATCGAGGTCTTTAGAGACGGGAAAGGATGGGGGCAAGGATGGGAGCAAGGAATGGGAAGGAATTCGGCCATGGCCTTTTGAAGGAAGCATCCCGGCATTTGCCTGGAGTGATTTGGGAAACCATGGATAACCCAAATCTGGATGCCCGGACGGGGATTCGAACCGCCGTCCTCCCGAATGCGAGGCGAGAACGCTAACCGTTACACCGCCCCACTCGGTAAGTCTTTCAGTGTTCCTTTATACAGGGTGAGGCACTTAAAACTGTTTGTCGGTATATTTGGGAAAATACAAATCGGATTAAAAAAAGTTGTAATAAAAGTTGTTCACCCCGAAGCTCGACCACCCTGCACCACCCCCGGGGGCGGGAGGAGGGGTGAATTTGATATCTTAAATAGGAACCCCTATATTTTTTTATTGCAGATTTGGATTCTCCGTTAAAAAATATGTATCTTTTGTATGAAACATTTTTTTCTTTTCATGATAGATAGCACTGTAATCGGCAAAAATGAAACTGAGTTGAAGATTGTTGCAAAACGGTAATATCTCAAATAAATACACATCAGATTAGGAAATTAGAAATTAGACTCTCTCTGCAATTGTTAGCATCGTGGAACAGTTTCGATGAGATGTGTACAGTCCGAATCATTGAAGTAACATGCACAGTCTGACCACGGGCTGAGACGCATGATTACAGTCTGTGGTTATTTGATTGTTGGAGGTGACACATGATGGCATTATCAAAAATATAAAAAAAGTGCAGGGGAGTCGAGGGTTATGTTAATGGATGTCCCTCTTTGAGGTGAACAACTTTTATTACAACTTCTTTTAATCCGATTTGTACTTTGCGAAATATTCCAACAAACAATTTTAAATGCCTCACCCTGTATATCGGGGTGGAGGAGTAGAGAGGGAAAGGGGGAGATTGGGTTGGAGGACACTTCAAATCTAATATCGATATCGATTAGATCAGTTGTTGAAACTGTATAAACTATTGACGAACGAATGTGTCGAAGGAAAATATTAATAAGGCTCAATTTTGCCTCTTCCATACAGCATGGAGTTTTTGAGGTTAGATTGCAATTAGAGTACAGTCTTGTAATGCATTGTAGGATAGTTCTAAAACGTAAGGCTATGTTCAGAGACTGGGAAGTCGTGTGTATTAGCCATACCTGCCAACTAAGGCTGCCACTGCATCAGGGCCGGATTGAAACAGTGCGTAGGAAATGTGAAGAAGGGACCCTTTGTTTACGCCGTCCGGGGCAATAGTAAAGCCAGAAAAAAAACCCATCTGTCCTGACGGGAAGGTTCCTAAGAATCCAAAGAGCGGCGGGGCCCCCAGAAGGCGCGGAGCCCCCCAGAAGTCGCGGGGCCCCCAGAAGGCGTGGGGCTCCCCAGAAGGCGTGGGGCTCCCCAGAAGGTGCGGGGATCCCCAGAAGGCGTGGGGCTCCCCAGAAGGCGCGGGGCCCCCAGAAGGCATGGGGCCCCAGAAGGCGTGGGCCCCCAAAAGGCGTGGGGCCCCCGAAGGCGCGGGGCCACCCAGGTAGGCGTGGGGCCTTCAGAAGGCGCGGAGCACCCCAGAAGACGCGAGGCCCCCCAGAAGGCGTGGGGCTCCCCAGAAGGCGTGGGACTCCCCAGAAGGTGAGGGGATCCCCAAAAGGCGTGGGGCTCCCCAGAAGGCGCGGGACCTCCAGAAGGTGTGGGGCCCCCCAGAAGGCGGGGGCTCCCCAGAAGGCGTGGGGCTCCCCAGAAGGTGGGGTCCCCAAGAAGGCGTGGGGCCCCCAGAAGGCGCGGGGCCATCCAGAAAGGCGTGGGGCCCCCAGAAGGCACGGGGCCACCCAGAAAGGCGTGGGGCCCCCAGAAGGCGCGGGACCACCCAGAAAGGTGTGGGGCCCCCAGAAGGCGCGGGGCCACCCAGAAAGGCGAGGGGCCTTCAGAAGGCGTGGGGCCCCCAAAAGGCGTGGGGCCCCCAGAAGGCGTAATCCGGTACTTCACTACATGTCAGTAGTGCACGGTTTCATTGCTAGCAAGCACAATGATAGATGGCGGACACTCGGTCTGATTCCGTTCACAGCTCGCTCGTATTCTTATTTTGATGTGTAACAAGAGAACCGAGAACCGTGAACTGTACGCAGTATGAAACGAATATGCTTATTGTCTCTTTAGACTGCTTTTTAATTCAGAGATTCTCTCCCTACGCGTTAAGATCATCACATCATCAAACTGTCTGATTGTGTTTTTTAATAGACGACGGCAGAAGGCTTTTCGCTTTCTTGCTCATACTATGTAGTGAAATTTTATGCAAATCGGAAGAAATAACGCAAAATCAAATTAGAAAATTGGAAACTAGCTAAGCACTGCAGCTCCAAATCTGCCTCACATATCCTAAATCGAATGAAAGAATTCGACAGATAAAGGATGAAACAATTTTTTATGCTAACTGCTGGCCGTGTCGTGGAACGCGTTTGATCCTCGTTAGAGCCAGGATCCTTCAAAAGGCCATGGTAGCATTATTATTCCCTACCTTCACTCGGCTTTGACGTCTACGAACCGTAAGGCCCGGACTAAAAATAATAGTTGTACGATACTCGGTACTTCATATAGCATCTGTATTATTATTATTTTTGGATCGTAGGAGTACATGCGGTTCGACTATATTTCTCCGCCATCACGAACATTTCGCCGGTTGAAACTTACAAGCATCATTCACAAATGGAGATACTCAGTTAAATGCTCTAGAATTATATTATTTTTTTTACCTTAGATTCCTGAAAAGAAAGGAAAAAGTGAAACAACGATCTCTTGTTTTCCTATCGAAAATTGTTATTTGCTTTTAGGCTATTTAAGTTCGAACTGTCACACTTCCCTACTTCTTCCAACACAGCTGATTTAGATAAAGAAACAAAATCTACAGAATTATAAAGCTGTAAGTGGCTGCGTCTGTCTGTTCCATTGTCCATGCATCACGCAACAACTATCAAACATATTTGGACAGAAATTTCACAATTTGAAAACTAATGATTTAGCTTAAAATCTTTGGTATGTCTTATGATTCTACGTAACCGGGGAACGGAGCAAGAAATACTATTTTGTTCATACGGAGAACAGAGAAGCGCCAAAGATCACACCGCTTTCAGATGGAAATACCCATCAAAATTATGCTACAATACAGTAAACAATCCTACCCTCCGAATTCTGTTATATTTTTTTTTCTGACTACGTAGCTTTTGTTGTTTGTAGTTTCAGGTAACTAGAGTTCGATAATACGCATGGAAAACGATAATGAAACAACTACATCAAAAATTAACACATCAATAAACGTAAAGAAATTGTGAAATTTAATTTTTCTATAATGGTTGCAACGATTCTTTATTTTTTCTACTAGAAGAAAAATTAAAACAGCTGGAAACTTCTAGTTACGAAATAAAAGGCTGAAACTGTTACGTTTGATACGGCGTGATTGCAGCATTCAGAACAAATCTAAACCGAACATAATTTATGTGAAGTGGTATTTTAAAAACAAAAATATATACCCTTGCCGACAGCTACCGGTTAGGGGAAAATTAGAGTTCGTTCTGCTGACATCCGCTTTTGATCAAGCAGACGAAACGGGAGCTGCAAGATGTTAAGATATGTCTTTCAACATCTGATGTCTGCTAACATGACGAATGTTCGAATTACGATAATAGTATCAGACGTAATCGATCAATCACTGTCCGTGGAGAGCGTAAACGACCAAATTACTGCGATTCAAAAGTAGTGATGCTCATTGGTGATAAGAATGTAACCTGTGGAAACATCTGACTAAAACCTTCAGTTCTTGTTAGACTGGTTTGGTGCAACTCTCCAGAATAATCAGTACTCTGTGACGAACCTTAGAATACTACATATCCTTACACCTATTTGTTGTATATATCCTGCAGTTTCCAGAAATACAATTTATCTCTTAAGCTTCCCAAACGACTCATTAATTTTGTCTTATGAAAATACTCCACTTATTCACTAAGTTTCGGGACAGAAGTGTTTCCTAATTTTTTTTTTTTTTTTTTTTTTTTTTTTTTTTTTTGTAACTGCTTTACGTCTTTTTTTAACATCGAGATCTTTAGAGACGGGAAAGGATGGGGGGCAAGGATGGGGGGCAAGGATGGGGGCAAGGAATGGGAAGGAATTCGGCCATGGCCTTTTGAAGGAAGCATCCCGGCATTTGCCTGGAGTGATTTGGGGAAACCATGGAAAACCCAAATCTGGATGCCCGGACGGGGATTCGAACCGCCGTCCACCCGAATGCGAGGAGAGAACGCTAACCGTTACACCGCCCCGCTCGGTCTTTCCTAATTATTTGAACTCAGTAACTCGTCATGTATGATCTCATTCCTCCTTGCCAGTATTCACCATTGTTATATACCATTACACCACAGTGAACTTTGGTATTTCCCGTTTTTCCGTGCTAGTTTTTGTGCAAAATAATTAATTTTTCTAATACAATTAATGCAAAATTCAGTTATAGATTTTAATGTCATTTTTTGTAAAATATAATAGTTTTTCATTACGATTATTAATAATCGCCATTGTGCCTCAGTGCGCTACGGCGACGTACACCGGATCGGGAGGGGGGGGGGGGGGGAAATTAGTTAATGCCAGGCCGGTCCCCAATCTACGCCTTACAAACTAAGATACACATTACACAAACAAAAAAAACACAGAAATAAAAAAAGCCGCATACAGCAAAATATAAGACGGGGAAAACAATAAACTAGAATAACAAGTGTTTTCGTATGTTGATGTTTTAGTTGCTGTGGTAAAATATTTGTATACGGTTTTGGTGTTTTGAGGGGTAGCAAAAATAATAAATCAATACTATTTATACCGAATATGGTTGGCGGCGAACTGTGTCAAATATTCTGCAACAAACCCTATTCTTATTTAAGCGTAATTAAATACGTTTGTGTTACAGTGTCATTTAAAAAATTAACTACTACCATAATCCTTTCTTTAGAACTAAATCCCCTCGTAATGTTCCACAACCACGAAACCAAATTTAGATGAAAATTAACGTTTTCGATTACATCGAATTAAACCAAACATCTTTAGAAATAAGGCTATTGTTAAAACATATCTCTGTATTATCTCCCGCGACCCCTTAGTTCCAATGTAAAGGTAAAAAAGGAGAATGTTTGAAGGCGTTGCCACAATGGATAGCAATGAGGCTATTATTCCATTCTTTGGCACTAATTATTTTATTCCCTCTTAATTTAGACTTGAAATACGACCTGTGCTTCAATGCAGATAATGATCTGGTTAATAGTGCGTCAAACATATTAAATTATGTCGCAGCCCTTTTAGTCTAATAGCTTACATTCTATTCCGCTAGCAGGCATAAAAGAAGTAACATTTGAGTTAATTAACAAATGAAATGTGAATGTCATTAGGATAAGCAGGAAGTGTTTGGTCGTATGATTTCTTCGCAGTTATTAGAGTATAGCTCAGAACACATGCAGTAAATTTCCGTATTTTTGTGTTTATAAAGAAGTATACTTATAATTTTAATCATAACCTAAAGTCTTTTCATTAGCACCAAAGAGTGTAAATGTTCTGAAATATTTCTTTCCGCCAGTATTTGCAACAGAAGAAAAAACTAAATTCTTAACTCTTTTGCAGCTCCATTGACTCCAACCCATATTTCGGCTTAACACGTATTTATAAATGGCGATTCTTAGTTAATGAATCAGACTTTATAGGATTTATGTTGCTCCGATTTCATTTTCACATTGTATGGATGGATGCGTGTAATTTATTTCGTAGCAAAAACAATAACTGCTTAGGAAATGGATTAAAGCATTTATTTAATTTGTTTAGAACTATGGGTTTATAATAATTTTCTAATATCTCGTGTTAAAAAAATGGGATCTAATGAGATACGTGGGTGGGTGAAAAGAATACGAAATAATGGTATCATTTAGAAAATTAACTTGCAGAACATTAAATAATTCAGTAATTCAGAGAAAGCAAATACGATGTCAATGTAAAGGGCTGCGAACAAGAATTGAAAAGAGTCGTTAAAATCGTTTTCCGAACGTTTACTCAACATATCAACCCCATTAACTGGGTTTGTACCGTCAGCATTATCAAACGGGCTCATTCCATAATACTTGTCAGAAATACAACAGCTCCAGCAGTTGTTGACAGTATTTCACTAGATTTGTTACAGGAATTATTACACGTTGCGCGGATGTGATTGAAGTGACAGAATTTTAAGTCTGACATGTAAAGTATTTATACCTATTTCATATTCTTCTTTCTTTGTCTGCTTCCAGGTTAAAACAGTTGGTTATCACGACGACTCCCAGTCCATTTCTCGATGTCACCTACAAATATTTTTTTCTTGCTTAGAAAAACATCATTTGTCTCAGATGATAATTAATTCCTCGCGTTATATGACCCATTTTGATTGCAATAAGAAGTTCTCGGCTCATTTTAGTTGACTTCAGTACCTTGCAGTTTTCTGTATTTTGGATTCAAGTTATTTGAAGCAGTCTTCCGTGCATCCAAGTTGTAAGGGAACAATATCCTTGTACGTCCAAATTAACTTCATTAAACTAAATACATTCTCACCTGATACAGATAATATCTTGTTGCTGAAATTTGCGTTACTCGATAAATTATTTAATTCAACATTGGCTTTCCAAGCTTTGTCACAGGCACGCTTTGTTTTTGTCGGTTTAGCGCTTGGTTCTTCCCTCCAGGGAATGTTCCAAATCTACTCTTCTCTCGTAGTATGCCGAAGTGGATTTACTTCAAAAATTCCAAAAGAGTTTGGTTTTAAGATGCCCGTCAGAAAGTGAGTTTACTCTTTTCAGTGATCTTTATTTGACGCATTCCTCCAGAAATGATATACAGAACCCGCAGACCATCAGAATAAGGCGGGTGAGGACTAAAGAAAAGAAACGAGAAATAACTTGGCAATCGCATTCTGTATTAACTATCCCCGTATTAGCCTGCTGTAAATACTAGAAACCATTGAAAACCGACATCCGGATGATCAGACAAGGATTGAACCCACATCCTCCCAAATGCGGGGTCCGAACATTACCACTGATCCACCACGCTCGATATTTACAGATGGAAGCAGAGAAGGACAGCCAGTGAGAAAATATGAGCTTAATTTAATCAATATGTTGACTTTTAAACAACAAGCAGGCGTTCGATGAGTTGCAAACTAGGAGTGATCGAGAAACACCTGAGAAATTATCAATAAAACGTGAAGCATATTGGTAATGAAATATTTTTAAACTGTTGCAGTTATATAAAAAAAGAGGAATAGTAGGTAACTTGTATTTTCTTAGGCACGGATTAAAGTATCTATGTGAAGAAATAGAAGAGAACATTTGTGAAAAAATTATAAATTGAGGCAAGAGAATGTGCATGAAGGGTTTGACCTCTTCCATCAAATGTCAGCCTCTGCTGGATTAGATACATTCTAGCTGATGAACAATTCCCACAGAACACTATTGCCATTTGGCCTGAAAATTGTCCCATATTTTATATTAATCAAAAATGACCAACGATATGAGGAAGAAGAAGGCGATCGGACACCATTGTGCGATTGACATAAATTTTATACCGTGGAAAACAATCCTACAATTTATGTTACTAAGGTTCGTAGTAAGGAAAATTTTCTAGGTGGGAAACAGAACCTACCTTTGATATTCGAGGAGGGATTTCATTGCAAGGATGTTAAGGAAAAGAGACATTCCAGCCTGAAGAGAGAAGGACCTACTCCCCTTATGTTATTGCAGATATTCATGGATGTATGTTATGGCAGTTGTGTGATAAGAATAGGAAAATGTCTTGCTTTCATATGTTGGAATTTGAAAACAAGTATAAAAACCAATGAAACAGAACTGTAGCAACAATAATTAAACGCTTAAAATGATGCTCTCAAATATATGCACTAGTGAAAGCCGTGTAGCTTCCGCAAATAGCTAACAAACTTGTTGTTAGTTAATTGTTTTTGCTTGAGCTTCAGGTCTTTTCAATAGTGATAATTCATAAAGGGCGATACAACTTGACAGAAAGAATTATATATTGCCATCTTTCATCGAATGATACGTGTTTTGTGAAAAAAAAGTTACCTTATTCATATTTTCGGAACGAGTAGTATCAGATGCTGAAAACGGAAAATATAGCAATTAATGACGACTTCGGCAAAACAAATATGTAAAAGAAAGGTAGCCCTAAGTATACAATAAATTTAAGACATGTCACAGAAAAGAAGTGGTATGTGAAATTGTATTTTATTTTTATTTATTGCTTTTTTGACTTTGGACTGTACTGCAGATTTACGTCGTGATTAATAGAACTGGGAGGAAAATGAGGCGATGGGGAGGGGGGGGGGGGACAAGAACGTGAAGGAATTTGGCTTAGGTCTTTTGAAGGTACCATCGTATCATTAACCTGCAATGATCTCTGGAAATAGGAAGATTGTTATCCCAATGCTCGATATTTGAACCATACTTCTTGGCAACATCACAAACTGTAATCGCATGACGTGGAATCTCTCGAGGGACACAGAAATAAGGTTGTATAGAAACGGAATGGTATTAATAATACTTCTTTCGACCAGCAGCAGCGATCGTAAACGGGACTGTAAGCACTGTTTCAGATTAATTTACAGAAAGAAAGATTGCACACCATGTTATCTGCGACATAAATTCAGTAATTCAACATTGAATATCCTACGAAAACGTAGATTTTACACGCACCGTCAAACCGCCAGAACACGTATTTCAAATCTCTGCACAAAGCGAAAATTTTTAATAACACATCGCACTTCGCTCCTTTATTTCTCCTAACCGCCGTCTTCGTCCAGTGGTATTTCGTCTCACACGCGCAACACGTATAATTACCGATAAAACTTTGACCAAAGTTTCGCTTCGAGGCCCCGGCAGAGCAGGCTGTTATTAATGGCGAGGGTGCCCGGCTGTTATTGTTTATCTAATTAAGGCCGACTTGGCCTTCAGACACACGCGAGATGAAATACGACGTCACGAGGTGAGCGGTAAATTACCGCGCGCCCGGCTTGATAAATATTGTACTTGCCGCGGCGCTGATTTTCGGGACGAAGCGATTTGCTGGCGTGTCCGTCTTCCGACGAGCTGCCTCACTCCGTGTTGATAGTCCACCATCAACTACAAGGCAACGAGCTGCTTTCAACTTCTGAGATCTCACTAGTTTTTTCTCAACCTTGGAGCAGATTTTAAAAGACGCGGATACTGTTGGTGTATAACATGCAAGCACCAACAGGGGAACACAACGCAAATATTAATGGCGTCACATTTTTTTTATTATTATTTTAGTGAAACTTCTTTTTGTGCGGTAGGCAAAAATTTATTAGTTCTAAGCGTTCAATGCGCATGCGTCGCAATGATATGCACATGCGTCGCAACGTTCCGCGCATGCGCATCTCCATTCTGTGATCTTTGCAGCAGAGGGAATTAATTATTGGCGGGCTTTAGAATCTACTTACTAGCAAAATATTTACACACTGACACATGCACCAATTTAAAAAAAAAAAAAAAAAAAAAATATTTTTTTTATTTTAAGAGATGGAAATCTGCGTTTAAGCAGTCAGACGGTCTTAGAAGTTAGTAATTAACGAAACTGGATTTAAAAGGACGGTTATCACATAATCTTTTCCATGATGTTCTTTGATTTAAAAGCTCTGAACACCAAACACAGAATAAGGTTAGGTGTAGTAATCTATAATCTAAAAAAGTGTGGTTTAACATTTTTATAATATTCATTCGTTTACGAGAATAATTTGGCCAAAGTTAATAATTGCTGCACTATTGGGGAAAGATGGTATCGAGTGCGAAAGATACATCAAAAACTCAAAAAAAATTAACAGATAAAATAATCCACAGAAAATAACAGAAGAAAACATTTAGAAGTTTCACTTTTTGCCCGTGCATACTTACATACTCACCAGTATTTTTTTTTTATTTTACGTGATGAAGTCTTCCAATTTAAGTATTTGGTAGAGGAGAAGGTCCAAAGACGGGCTAGGTTCTAAATACGGCTACTTGCTGAAAGTGGGGGAGGGAGGTTATGACGAAAATGGCATAAAGGGAAGAGCACTTAGAAAATGAACTTGGTCCATGACACTCGTACGTTGGTGTAAATTGTTTTATTAGAAAATTTGCTTTTGACAAACTCAGAACTTTTCAAGGTATGCAACCTTTAATTTCTTTGTTTGTTTTTTAATGGCTGCCGAGACCATCAACTTTAAGTGATGCATGGTCTACAACCGGCAACCATTTGTGGTCCAATAACGGGATACCTCTTGACAAGTATCCACCAAGGTTTCAGCACCCAAAATCAACGACCAACTGCTCAAGCTTCAACGTCCAAAAGGGTTAGTCCATATGATGAACCATCGATCCCCACCATTGGGCACTGTAAAGAAAAATCAATCGTGGTTGCAAGTGCGCCAAGACTTGCATTATATCTGGATCTCCTGTTACCGAATGATTGAAGAAATGTGTGAAGTGTACAGCCTTGAATAACTGCAGGAAGAAGATCATAGGGTCCCTCCTACTGATGATGACAATGACTTTGACGAGTTAGCGATTTCTCTGGGAGATAAACGCGGTGATTATGATGTAGCATGCATTTTCTCTGATGAACTCTTTTCAGATGATGTCGGAGGGGAAGTGTGGATTCAGTTCTACAAGTGTGAATGTTGGGCAGAGAATATGCTGGAATGGAAAATGAGCAATTTAGGAAAATTAAAATTGGTTATTGAAGGTTTGAACCCTCATATCACCTTTATGGTTGTTTATAGAAGTAACTGACGTCAAAATTATCCATATTGAGTGACTAGTTAAATCAGTAGGACCAAACTAATAGTGGTAGCCCTATTTGGACCTTCTCCTCTAGCACTCCAGAGTTATAAGCGAAATGATCAAATTTGAAGCGACCAATAGTCCAAAACTACTGAACATATCAGAACGGAATGGATAGAGCTCTAAAGAGTAATCTTGAAAGATTAAAGTATATCACCTGTCATCTCACCTGCCCACCGCATGACACAGGGGAAGGGACGCGATTGGTGGGATAACGAAATGGTGATCCAGTGGACGCCGAGTATCCTTAGAGAATAGGTCGCGCTTGTCTGTCGCGTGAATCGAGGTAAAATAACAATACTTAGTACAAAATACACCACGGCGGACAGTGTAAGACTATTTCAAGACCAATAAAAATACATGTAAAAAAATCGCAACAATTTGAAAGTAGAAGAAATGTCAGAGTGGTAAGAAAGTGAAAGCAGAACCAACGGAACACAGGTAGAAACAAAGGAATCCAGCTCAGAAATGCGGAAAGGTATCGGCTTCACAAACTGAGTAGAAAACCAAACGAAAGAAAGACGTGAGGAGCCACTGCCACGGCGGAGCCCAGCGGTGCGGGCGGAGGAGTACCTACTCTCATGGGCTGGACACTGTACTACAACGAGCGATCAACCGTGGCTTTATTACTTCTGCAAACCTCGTCTGAAAAGCATGTTAGAGCAATTAACTACAGAGTCTATGTTTCTCTTGTAGACCTCAACAATACGTTTAGCAATCAAGTACCTAGTTGTATTTTCTCTTGTGGACCTAAATAAAATCTTAAGTTATAAGCACCATTTGATGTTAAACTGGTTATTTAGCTAAAGAAAGACGTATTCACGTTAATACTTGCGGTACAGCTCCAACTGTTTCCCACACCAATTTTTCTTTTTCCTTTCCCCAAGACTTTAGCGAGAAAATAATTTGAATGTGGTTTCTGACATTGTGTTTTATTCATCTCTATCATATCGACTTTTAGATTTTTCCAACCTCGAAGGATGCTCTCCGTGTGACACGATTACCAATCACCTCACACCAGCAAAACGATATTACTACGGTCAAAGAATAGCTCTAAGAACAGTGGGTGTCTTTCGGAAGACTAGGCCTGAATAGGGCAGCACAGATTTTCACCCTATACCTTCTTTCATCCTCATCCACAATATAAACAGCCGTATACACTGAGCCCACACACTATCACAGTCATTCACAACTCCTGCAAACATTATTACTCTGGGGAAGACAACGGGAAAACACCCCGGTTCATGTTTCTAGACTTTTTCGTGAAGGGGTAAACTTCCCCATGTTGACCACATACATCTGGACACGGGCAAGGCGTTTAGAGACGATGAATAATAGTAAAAACAGAATTTTTTTTAAAGACTGTTACTGTCAAAAGAAAATGGAGATGAACTGAAAAAAGAACTAGTAAAAAATTGTATTAAAAAACTGAAAATTTTCGAATACTAAAGCAAAAAGAAATTTGGTAATGGACATTTTTACTGAAGTGATTATTTGGTTATTATGATAAAAAACACAAACATGATACAAATTCGATGATTTTTTTTTAGTAGAAGCGGACTTAGCACAAATGAATCTTGTAAGGATCATAGTTAAAAAACTACGAAGATTTCAAAAAGAGGGCAAATTATTTATTTATTTATTTATTGCATTTTCTTCTCTGCAAACTGATTTTCTTTTTCTTCTTTTATTTTCTCTTGGAAATCAGCTAAGACATCGGTTTCTTTTCTTTATTCCTTCCTTAACATGCATTTATGTTTCATTAGTTTCTACTTCAGTAAACCAATAAATTGGTGAATAATTCCTAAAAAGGGCTCATAAAAATTAATTCATCTTTTAGTAGTACACTAAAATTAATCAGTTTAGAAATATAATTATTATTACTTCTTTTCTTTTACTAATTTTCCCCTCTTTTTTGGCAGCAAAGTTTTATTTTTTCTCTCTCCAATTTTCTGAGGGATTCTTTTTATTTTTTTTTAAATAAAAAAATGGCCTCCTCTCTTATCCATACAGGCATCACAAAATACATTTAACTTTGATATTACAATCTTGAATGAGTAATGTATATCCCGATAAGCGACTGAAGACGAATGCATCATTTAACCAAATCAACCAGTCCCACCTGCTGGCTTCGAACTGGCGACTCTAGAAACAAGAGACTAACACGTTAATTATTCCGCAGCAGGGGCTGGCGACTGTAAATCTCGAGTGAGGTTAAATGAGTTAATGCTGCTTATACAACGCTGCCAACATCACGCAAAAGAGATAGTAAATACCCCTCTTAGAAGTGCACAGCCATTTCGTATGCAAAACGCACATTATCTGACTGCTATTAAAGTCGCAAACAGGGTGGTACACGCGAATTCAACTTGCATGACGCCCACGTAATGGTATTCACGTCCCAGTGCTGTTATCTGACATGTACCTGGAGCTCAGTTTGATTTGCAATCTTGTATCGTATTTCCTGACCCACTTCACCTGTTTACATCTCTCGATACAAACTAAAATCGAACTCTGTGATCATAACTCTGTAATCTATAAATACAGTTATTTATAGTTCCTCAGGTAAAAGTGTTGGAATAAGTAAGTATTTTAAAACACTAGACACATATGGTATTGGGGCAATTATATTTTTAATTTTTTTATTTGATTAGATCGTATGGCTAGGGTGCAGCTGAAATAGAATAAAATTTCCGGTCAGCTCTAACGCAATGGAATCGCAGTACCTGCAGCAAATTGTGGAGTGGGTTCGAATAGCACACCGAGCGTGGTGGGTGAACGGTTAACGTTCTGGCCTCGCATTCGGGAGGACGCGAGTTCGAATCCCAGTCCGGGTATCCAGATTTGGGTTTTCTATGGTTTCCCCAAATCAGTCCAGGCGAATGCAGGGATGCTTCCTTCAAAAGGCCATAGCCGAATTCCTTCCCGTTCCTTCTCATCAGTCCCATTCCACCTCTAATGACCTCGACGTCGATGAGGTGTAAAGACAGAAGTAAAAAGAAAAAAGTCGCATCCCACTTCTGACACCAATTGAAGTAGTTACTGTTTTATGTCTCCGAATAGCGACGAATATATTCTCCATTGCATCATCTGTTGTTGAATTGTTCTCACTCCTTTATGTGGGCATACCTGGATTCCGGTAACCTTGGAATAGAATCTGAAAACGGCTTAAATCATTCGTTCATAAATAAAGTAGGTTTCGTATACTGGGAACCATATCTGCAGTTATAATTGCTGTACGGATGCATATGCTTCCGAATGACAACTACAAGTGCTAACTGTTCTAAAATGTCTTAATTTACAGAAATCGTGTGAAATGAAATGCAGCGGGTAATGGTGCTATGGCATCAGTCTGGTCGATCCAAGGAAAATCAAGGAAAAATCGTATGCCGGGCTCACATATTAGGATTGGTATGCTTCAAGTGTCGCGATTCCACTGTTGAAGTACTGATGGAGAATTTTATCAGATCCCGACAAGTAAGTGGTCTGCAGGTTTTAGTTGGATATTATTCATACGGAAGAATCTAATCAAAAACAGAAAGAAAAAGAATAGGAGCATAATGTTACAGTATGACTCAAAGAACAAGCTCCTCAAATTACTCAGACGAACAGAAACGTGTAACAGGTTAGTGAACTGCGATCATTGGTGTTCATTACTCTAATGAGTGATGCTGTCGTTGGCTTACAATCAGAATCAGATATTTTTGACATGATATAATGTTACCGAAAATGATAACAACGAGAAAACATTGTGAACAGCTACAGTTGGATCAGGATACTATACATAGTGAGGCAGGTCAATAGGGAACGGGGATAAATGCCAAAACAGTTAGTTTAATAGTTACAAAGATAAAAAACAAAGGTTTTTAATGGCAATATTACGCATGAGGAACAGCTTGTTGAGGAAAAAACTGCAGACAGTTTGGCATGTTTTTTTTTTGTGATAAGATGGTCCTGCAGTGTTCTATGAAAGTAAGGAAACTGAACTGCAAAATATTGGTCAGGACAGAGCACGATTTTGAGATCCAAATTATGCAGAAGTTGCAGTGGATGCAAAGATAGACAGCTTGGTTTATTTGTGGAGATAAACAGATTTATCTAGCTGATATGACAAAACAGCTGGGCAGGAAATCATTGAAAGACAGGAGACTGGTGACAAGCGTGCTGGGAGTGTATAACGCGATTTCGCCTGTACGGATAATATTGGAAGAATCAGGAGTAGTAACTGTAAAGGAAGAGATAAGCGTTATTATGAATGAGCACTCGTTGGCAATGCAAAAAATTTCAAGGACTCGAATATGTTAATATGTCCTCAAACAGTGAAAGAAGTTGAGTGCTAATGCGTGTGATCAATAAGTTTATTTATTTATTTATTTCTCGTGTCCAGGACATAACAAGTTGAAAAAACAAATTACCTTAATTAATTAATATTAAACTATAAACACAATTAAATAGAATGTGACCAGAATTCCGCAATCTTGATGGCCTTCTCGTTTGCCCTGTAAAGGTCGTCGATATTGTAGGTTTCAGGGAGATTCCTGCATATCAGAAGATGTTTTGGGTTCTGAAGCTCACCACATTCACATAGATCGTTGTCATTAGTGTACCCCCATTTTTTAATATTATATTTACATCGGGACACTTCAGTTCTTAATCTGTTTAGAGCCTTCCATATAGCATATGGCTGATTACATCCCGCAGCCGGTGCCTCTTTGATGTTCCTCCACTGCTCTTCAGGCAACGAATTTCGCCATAGTTCTAGACGGCGTGCTCCAGTAGAAGATGTTATGGCTGTAGTTGATTGTACGAAGCTCTTCCTTGACTTCAGCCTTGTGGGTTGAGGTTCGTGTCCAAACAAAGGGTGTCTGGGGTCTGTTTCTTGTTTCCTCTTCTCCCTCTCTGCAGCTGTTTTCCTACGAATGTCAGGTGGTGCTATACCCATGATTTGGTATATTTTACTAATAGGAGTTGGTTTTAGGCAACCTGTTACAATGCGACCAGTATCATTCAATGCTATATCAACCTGCTTTGCATGTGCAGAGTTTTGTCAAACTGGTGCTGAGTATTCTGCTGCAGAGAAACTAAGTGCCAGGGCAGATGTACGAAGCACATTTGGATGTGCTCCCCAGGAGGTACTTGTTAGTTTCCGGATGATGTTGTTCCGGGCAGATACTTTAAGTTTCAGATCCTCACAATGGGTTTTGAATGTGAGAGATCGATCAAGCTTTACTCCTAGATATTTAGGTGTATCGCAGTGTAGTAGTTGTTGCCCCCTCCAGTTGATGTTCAACTTCCTTCTTCAATAAGTTAATGCGATATAAAAATGCCACCAAAGAATAAGCTTCATCTTAATCATTAATAATAATAAAATATCCGGGTCCCTTACTTACTAAGGAGTAATATTTAGCAAGAAATATTTCCTCATAAGCTTGTTGGGAGCAACGAATGGTGACTGAACCGGGCATCTAACCTGTGACTTCGCAATGCCCCTCTCACTCACCAACTTCGTGTATGTCGTTGTTAAGTAAACCGCACCTTCCGGATGTTTTGAGATTACTAAAGTTATAACTACAGTGAAAATTTATGTTGTTCGCATGTCATGGAAAATAAATGGTGCGATTATTTAATTAGAAACAGAATTATTAAACAGGAAGCATTAATGATACTAGTAGTGAAACGGAATGTAAAATTGTCTATAACATCATATAGTGTTGAAGAGCTTAATGAAAATATAAACAGGAAATTTATTTCTATTAGCAGATTACAGCTACACACTTTTTGATGTTTAAACGTTGCAATTATCATTTAACTTGAATTTCTTCGATCATTTCGTGAGTTTGAAGATTATATTGCTTTCTCCATTTCTAGTAAGAACGGCTTTACTTCCTGCATATGTATATGTATTATCAGTCAATTAAACTTCCCAGTTAACAAACATTATGTGAAGTGATGGAAGAAAGATACTGGAACAGTATCAAGGTGAAAAGGACTGATAAAATTATCGAAACAATCTTTCGTTAGTTGAAACGATACTTTTGTTTGGATAATAAGCCTAGCTAATTTTTCTTCATGATCTGCGCAATTTCGCAATGAAGATCTTCCGATGCTGATCTTAATTTGGCAAGGCAAAATAAATTTTGAGGAATATGAATCAGATTTATACTGAAGTCATAAAAAAAGTTCTTATCAGCAGTGATCAGACGGCAGAAAATTACCATTACCAGTGCTACCAACATTTTCTCACTTAAACATGTGTAATGAGAAAATTAAAATTGAAGCAGCTGCATATTGTAAGCAGTAGAGAGGCCTTAAAGGTAGATATCAATGCAATTTGCATTCAGAATCGATCACCGACTGAGAGGAAATTTAAATGTTCTTGAACTATTTATTATATGAATAGTTATCTGACTGTCGATGATAGCGAAATAAGGTATATCGAGCGTAGAGAAACTAGGTATAAACCACTGACAGTATTTTGGGTATGGGCTGACAATTTAATTTCCAGGTGATTTCTAGGGACACATATCATGAACGAGTGCCTAATCTGATTTAGTTCTTGTCTTTGATCATTGTTGGACATGTTAAGTTCAATTTAAACCAAAAGTGAATTTCACAGAGTATCAGAATTACAAAAAAAAAATATATCTATTTTAGAGCAAAAAAGGAGTTTTTGGTGAGAGTGGTAATGGCAATGTGAAATTGTCTATACTTGTTAGCGTCGGTTTAAGCCAAAAATGCACACAGATAAAAAGTAATAAGAAGTTTAGTTTTAGGGACAAAAAAATGAGTTTTGGGGAAAAAAAGTCATTACCAAGTGGTCTGATCTCTCTGAAATAACATCTTATTGTATATTTGACACAAAGGCTTCGTTCTGCAAAATTTGAAACATTTCTGTTGATTTTGAATGGTGTTAGAAAGGGACAGAGACGATCACGCCATGTAATGATAAATGTAATCTCCTAAAATAGTCACACGGATTTCACAAACGATTTTTTTTTTTCGGGTACAGTGTTTTTCTATACGAAGAAATCAAATGTGGTGTTAAAATTTTCACTGTTAAATACAAGACAATAAAATTGAATTACTGTTTGTAAGTAATAGAATCACCATAGCCAGGCTTGGTCGCATCGCTTGGGAGGATAACAGTTCAATGGAATTTCCACCCCAGAGTGAATAATATTTGTATGAGTATAACTATGTATGTGTTGAGGGTGTTGTATAGTTTATGTCGTGAATCAAAGATGAAATAACGCAGACAGTACTGTCGTTAAGAACCACCAAGGGGGTTTCCAGTTTCAACTTCCCAGTTCGATGGATAACTCAGCGGCAAGCGTGTTGCATGCCTTACCTATATCCCCAGTGGAATTTAAACTACGCCTTTGGCACACAACCTGGCAATTATAAGAGTTTTGGGTTCTCTTCTGCCCTGTTTTTCAAATATCTAATGGCGAAATTTTTTTTCACTGTCTGTGTTCGAAGCAGCTAAACCTCTGTCGTGTTGAATAGTTCGTTAGCGACCTAGGTCACGGGACGAGATAACCCCAATTACAAAATATTTCATTTTAAATAAATGCCAATAGTTTTCTCAATTGGATTTAATGCAAATAATGACGAAATTATAGCAAAGGTTTAAAGTTTATTTATAAAATTCCAAATTGGTGGCCAATCACCACAATTTACAGAGCGCGTTGGAAATGGAAATACACAGGCCGGGCGATGCGGATCGTTTTTTCCCTGGCCTCATCAATCTCTGGCGGATCCTCTCTTTCCTTATTCATGTCTGTTATTACGCCACAAGTAGCGGTGGCTACTCTCGATACGGATGAATAATGTATCTGCGTTTTCCATAAATGTATTGCGGCGTCTGTTTGGATTATTAGGGCAGAGCGAGTGACGGTTTGAAAAACAAGTCCGATCGGTAGTCGAGTGGTAAATAACAGTTCAGTAGCTTCACATTGGTTTGTTTCGGAAATAAATATGACACTAACTTCATACTGTTATGTCAAAAGAGGTTATTGTAAATGAATTATCACTATCAGTAAATAATCGAATTGAAAAAACATTTCATGTGTCTTGTTCGTAAAGCAAAAAAAGATTTGACGTATAGAAAGCCACAAAGGAAATGACGGCAACGTTTCAAATTTAGTATTAGAGAATGATGTTCTGAATATGAAATAAATATTAATCTTTTCATGTCAATGATGGAAGAACAAAGTATTTTGCTGAAGACTCTCACAAAAAAAGTACAGATTAGTAACTCACCAAATCAATAGTGGCGAAGCACTGTTTAGAATTTTGCCTTCATATTCAGTCGAAGGGATGAAATATCATAGCACAAGCAAATGGCTATATAGGACGTAAAATTAGGGAATCGATCGAAGTTTTTAAACACCCCCAAATTTTTTATAAAAATGTGAAATTTTGCGCTTGTGGACAAATGCTATGTCTAAATAAAACAATATCACTTTTCCATATGAGGCAATACTCATTCATACCCTCACTGGAAACGTATACTCTATCTGCTGAAATCCAATCTTTCCAATATGTACGGGAAACAACGAAGGGAATATAATCAATTTCTTGTCACGTAGCCTACTCAACAGGCAGAAGAAGCTCTGAAGAGGATCGCAGGTGAGGACTGAACCGTTTGACAACCAAAGGAAAAGACGCAGCAAAAAAGCAATTACTTCGGTATAAAATCTTGCATACGGGATCTCTTTATTTCCTAGTAGAAGGTACAGTTGAGTGGTAGAACCATAAGACGAAGCCAATGGCTGGAACACGCTTTTCTTTAGCTTAAGACAGGGATGGCTAACCCAAAAGAAGTTGTGGGCTACTTTGGAAATGCGTCATAACTCCACGAATTAGATTTAGACACACTACAGATATTTTTTTCATTGAAACATAATGATTTATTATTATTTTGTTTACTATTAGTCTTGCATGTAAACTTAGATAAGACAATAATGATACTAGTAATATCTGTCGTTTATTCGCAAGAATATTATTTTAAAATCAAAGTTAATTTGTTTCTCATAATTTCGACAGCTAATTTTTGTTTATATGGATTGCCAAATAATGTATTTTTTTAATACATTGATTTTCACTACTTTGGCCATAATAAACTAAATATATCTTGTAAAAGTGAGATGAATCTCGCGGCCTGGAAAAATATTCAAGGTAGGCCGTGGATTGGCCACCCCTGGCTTAAGGCTTTACGCCTCACTGGCGTCTAAGTTAATAGAGACGGGAGATAATAGGGAGCATGGATGATAGAAACGGGAAGTAATGCAGTCATGGCCTTTTCGATGGAACTATCCTGCCATTCGTCTGAGTAACTTCGGAAAAAAACGAAATCTTGATACCCTTACCGGATATCGAACCCACGACCTCCACAAATGCCATGCTAGAAGATGTTAAGCATTAACTGAGTAGGCAGGTTGAAATAGGCATATGAACATGAAAATTTCATCACAGTACAGACAAGCTTGAAGGATTGCATCGAATCGGAAGAGAATGTTGGAATCAAAATATTTTTAGTACAAAGAAGATGTTAAACCGCAGATAAAACACACTTTCCTGGTAACAAAATCTACGCTAATATTATAATGCGACAGTAACTCTGTATCTCTATTAAGTTTTCACGACTAAGCGGGTAAACCGAATTCGACAATGAAGTACTATTTATGATTAGGAAAGACGTAGGATACATTTTTCGGTATAAATAACACATTTTGCGGTAAAATTGTGAAAACTGACAGAGCGGTTATAGACGGCAAAACTGTAAGACTCTGGAACGTTATATCGGTCGTTTAAGCTTTGTTTCTCTCGCAGTCAGTTTTCTTACAATCTATTCACGTCCATACACAACTTATTACGTAGTATAGATGTGGATTTGCAGTAAACCAGTTCATTATTTTGTGTTTATATGCAGGTAGATCTCCGTTTTCTAATCCCCAACGACTATATAGCTTACCAAAGGACATAAAAATCAAGAATGGTGTGTACAAAACGATATTGACATAATATGTCCCAAGAAACTGACAATTTTAAACCACAAACAAAAATGTGTCGGACGAACTCTGGTATATAGCCCCAGAGTTAAACCTCCCCACTTAAGTTTGTTTCTATTATTAAATAAGTTCTTCACGAGACAGGTTTAATGGTAGAACGGTATGTTGATGATTTCTTCATCATATTATTTCGTCATCTTTCTACATCCAATTATAGCAATAAAATTCTAAGTTCACGCGTACGAAGTTGGGCTAACAGCTAGCCCAGATATAATTTGATAAATGCCAAGCACTAGATATTGTAAAATGTTGCTAGTTCTGTACGTTCCACGTGGTCGGAAATGTAACAACCTTTCTGCATACTACATACACAGATATTAAATTCTGAAAGGAGAAAGCGTTCAGCTGTGGATGTGTTCTGACATTACTCTAAGAGTTTACCAACATGTGTTGCGGTTTGCGGTTGGGTGTTGTGCGCATAAAGGCGAGCGGTTACCGATTTCCCAGAACTCTCCTCTGCTCTCCGTGTAAGCTCTTAATTGTTACCTCTGGCTCGTTCATTAGTACCGCAGTATACCGTTTGCAGCTGCACATAATTCCCGACTCCTTTTCGTTTACAAATAATGGACAAAAGTAAGCATCAGGCCTCAGTCTCACCTGTTTGGAAACGCCAATGATATTCTTGACCTAACCTAAAACACGCAAGGGATCTTGTAGACGAAAACTGCAAAGGAGGACTGGAAAGTGTAAAACTCGATGAAATAAAATCAAACGTTAATTGTAAATACGTATATTGGCATATCCTTTACGTGTAAATTCAGTTATGCAGGACTGATGGAGGAGGCCGTGGGTAAGGTTTCATAGGGTATTGTTCGAAGGAACTAAAAGAACTGAGTTACAAATAATTGGTCAGGCCCTTAGTTAAGTATGATGGGATATTATGGCACTCACTAAGTGGATACCAAAAGAAGTATAATGGGGCAAACTAAAAAAGGCAGCTCGAGATGTTTGTTGAAATTTCCGTACAGTTTAATCAGTATTAAGTGATGTAGGAAATACAATTTATCTGAAACGCTGAAAGAGTTTAAATCCAGTAAAAAAGAAAGGTATGGGGAATTTGTCATGTAGGCACAAGTTCGCTTTAAATTGACAAATATAGCAATGAAATTATTTGTATTGTCTAATACGATAAATAGTTCCTTACATACGTAATGCAGTAAATTAATTCATCATTATCGTTGGGGACCATCTCCAGTTTCCCGGGTGTGGTTTACGAGCCTTGGTTGTTGTAGACGATCGTTTTCCACCTTTTCCTGTCCAGAAAAGTTTCTCTGTGATGTACTCCCAGTTCCAGCCTCTTCTCTCTACGTCCTCCTTCAGTTGGTCTGTCCATCTTCTTCTTGGTCTTCCCACTGGTCTTTTGCCCACTATCCTTTTTTCCAAATAAGTTTTTGGCAGTCTTGTACTAGTCATTATCTTCACATGCCCAAACCACTTTAGTCTTGATGACCTAAGTCTCTCTTCCATGGATTCCCTTAGCTCTAGGTTTGATCTAATTTCATCATTCTTTATGCGGTCAAGTCTAGTTTTCTGGAGGGCCGTTCTAAGAAACTTCATTTGAGTTATAAATAATCATTAACCTCCATCAAGTTCCAGATCGTAGTTCATGTTAGTCTGTTCCAGACTGACACGAACCACAAAGAAACAATTTGAGGTGACCCTTCAAAAAGACTGAATTTATAGCGAGGATTCAGAAAGCAGAATTTATTCCCTAATAATATTACAACAGGCACGTATTCCTTTTAACCAATGTAATGTAAATTTTTATAAAATTGTCTTTAAAATAAACCATCGTGATATTTTGTGCATGATCGTCTAGGGATATTTTCTATGGAAACTGTTTTATTCTCAAGTTGTGTTGCTTCCCATTTATTTTGTGATATTTTGCTTTGTTATAGGCTATTTCTTAAAGTCTGTTCCTTATTGCCCTGAACAATGCTTTTACAGAATCATTTTCCCATCTCTTCGAGTTTTATGGATCTAGAGTGAATAGAAGCTAATTTAAGCAAATTTTGATTAATAGGGGACCTGGAATTCGTCCTTAAGGAACTTCCATTATTTGCCTTGTATTTAAATGAAAAATCTTTCCATTTGTTTCAAACACGTGTTTCGAGCAATGCCTTGTCTGAGTATTATGCTTTTATCCGTCTTTTTTTTTTTTTTTTTTTTGCTGACACAGAAAATTTATTTTCTTATCTACTTAATTTCGTACGTGAGCACTTTTACTTGTTTACAAGTTCGCCTTATTTTATCCATTGTTTTAAAGTAGTGAAAAAATTTTGGTTGCATTTGAGCTGATAAATAGGAGCAATGGTGATTGGGGAGACATGTTTTAATATTAGAATTGCGTTAAACTATAAGCAATGTTTTAGGTTTGTTGTACAGCATGTGTAGGGACTCACGTGTCCTAGAGCTCGGCCTTCATGTGGGCGATGATGTCGACGGAGCTGTTGGCGGGCGGGGGCGGCGGCTGTGTGGGGGGCGGCAGGGCGAGGAAGCCGTGGGGCGGCGCGAGAGCGTGCGGCTTGAGCGGCGCCGCCTTGAGGCCGTGAGGGCCGGGCCCCAGCAGCCCCAGCGCCGCGGCGTACAGCGCCGCCGCGTGCTGCAGGTACGGCGGCAGACACACGGGCGGGTGGTGGTGCAGGCACGCGCTCACGTACGACGCCGCCGCAGCAGCCGCGGGGCAGAACCCTGCACACACGCAACCAACTCCCGGGCTTAAACTATTATTCACACACGGATATTTTCACGTGAAATCGCAGAGCCTTTAGCTAATGATGCAAGTACGTATGATACACAACCAAAGACTTTAATTATCAGCTACACACAATAGATTCCTCAAGTTAACATCTTCTTTAGCTATAAAAGTTTGAAATTTAACCATAACTGTACATCAGTGCCCAGATATTTGTCTGATCTTAGTTATTCTTAATATACAGGTTATAAGATTCTTCGTGGTTTTATTTTTACGATAATTAAGTATTCCACTATACGTTTCAATTTAAACTTGTTTTTATTCTCAAAGAAAACACGAACGTTAACGATACTGTTTACATGGATACGTAAAATCCAGCGATTGTATACAACACTTCTTCCACAGACAATACAGTACTTGGCCGTCGGTGAAAAACTTTGCCGAAAAACTAACTGACTCTCTGTCTTGCACGTTCGCTTTATATAATCTCTACCGAAATTTCTAGAACACTTCAAAGGATTCCAACAGATATTTCTCGAACATTAACAATACTTAAACAATTGAAAAATATTAAAAACAATCAGAATTAATACACTTAATACAAAATGGTCAGAAATGGAAATTAAAGTTAAACACAAAATTATTTACAGAAATCATTTAAACTGTAGCAAATTGTCCTTTAGACATCGTAACTTGCATTAATACTTGAAATTCCAAACATCTAATCAATTCTCTTGCACAATTCTGTTCTTAAGCATATTACATGGCCTTTAAATAATTTTTTTTTTTAAAAAAGTCTATGTACATTGATTTACAGTTAATTGAAAACTAAACCTTCCAGATCATATTCAACCAATCTCTAGCTTACTATAAGTTCTTCATAAAATCCAATTCTATTTAATTTTAGGTTTGAGCGCTGCTACAACGTGATACGTAAAATTCTCTCTGTCTTACAGCCGCCCATAAATGTCACTTTGATGGGGCGTTTCGAGGGAGTCACGTTTGCCCTCATTTTCAACCAACTAACATACTATCAGGGCGGAGAAGGACTCCCTCCAAATGTCCCACGAAAGTGATATTTACTCGCATACTCGGCTGTAAGGCTGAGAGAATTTTATTTATTCACAACACCGATTAAAGCTTTGTTCTTATACTACTAGAAAAGTATATACCAGTAAAAAAAGAATGGCAAAACATTTCCAACAAATTTATTAATAATTAATCTGCAGGTAAGAAACAAAATTTTTGAAGCTCGTCAACCATTAATTTCGTTTGGAAGTAGATTAACAATTATCTAATAGTGTTCCTTACATATGCATACATATACATAAATGACCTTCCAGTTACTTCACCTTTCAATAAAACCTGCATATATTTTTTCAAGAAACAAGTGAATATTAAAATAAACTCTGCATTTGTTTGGATCCGGAAATCGGATGCCGACATCGAAGATTTATATTTAATTTATATATACCTTTAATTCGTACCCAGGCAGCATTAACGTCTATTTGCATAAAATCTTCATTCAATACACTTAACTACTTGCATCGTTACACAACATGGTTCATAATCCGCTGTGTTATAAGCGTGATGTGAATAGATTGCTTAAAAGCAGAGAAGTATATCCCCACATGCACGAGAAACAAGAACATTAGGACTATACAGAAAGCTTCAATTAAGTTGGCGAAGCATTTAACGGATTCCGTCGCAATTCTATTTACAAAATCTTAACAGAAAACCAAAACAAATTTTGCTCGTACATATGTACAGACAGTTGCAATGGCAAGACTATACCATTATTAATACTCGACGAACGTTTAGTGAAATCCGCGACAAGGTTAATGTCCTTAACATCAATCTTAAAGGCTCACCAATTAGAGAAAACAGAATTGTCACAACAGTTTTCCCACCTCGTGTAGAGTTAGATATGAACTCAATAGAAATACACCTTTCAGATATAGGAAAGCAGATAGAGATTTTGAAATAATTAGGGCGAATAAAATCAAGAATAATTTTAGGATAGAACTTTTTCAGTTTTGTATGTACCAGTTTAAAGACGAAAAAATACTTTCCGATTGGAAACTCACGGAGGTTACTTTCATTTACAAGAAATGGGATTGAAGAAACCCAACGAGTTAACGAATTACTCTCTAACATCTACCTGCAGAATAGTTCTGGAGAATCACGTATGATCAAAAATTACTTAAATATTAAACGAAAAAATTGCAACAAATTGCGGAAGAATAGTTGGTTTCTGGAAACTCTAGTTCTATATATTATGAGAAATATCGAATAAACGTCCATTCCTCTATCATCAAACTGCGAATTATAACGCGATATTACCATTAACTTCTCTGAGGGAAGAGAAGTTTTGTGCATGTGATGGATATCATAACTGACAGCGATTCAGATATAATGTGAAGTTAAAGGTCTCCTTTATCAGGTATGGTTACCAGTTAGGTTAAGCCACAATAAATGAAAGACTCCGCAAACTCAAATTCAATCAGCGGGCATGTAAGACTACTCTTGGAAAATTTTATATGACTCTTGCCATTGTGATTAACAAGCTGCGTATCGTATCCATAAAAGTTCACTACCAGATGTTACTGATAGTAATATAGTAGTCACTGTTACAATGAATGGATGGAACTGATGAGGTACAGAGCTGAGTGCAGTTTTTCCTGACTTGTTTGTGGTGATAGCGTTGAGACTTGGAGGCTTACGCACCTATTGGTGTTGGCACTACGGGAAGCGGCTGCTGGGGTATCGGAGGCGGTGGCGGAGGCGGCTGCAGAGCGGGTGGAGGCGGCGTGTCCTGCTGGATGATGCTGTCGATGCTGAAGGACTTGGGGGCGGCGGGCAGCGCCGGGGGCAGCGGAGGCGGCAGAGTGGTGGCGGAGGGCGGCAGCGCGGAGGCCATACTAGCCAGACCCGCCTCCAGGGCCTCCTTCTCCATCTGACCAATAGGAGCACATACTGACCAATGACTACACAGTGGTAAACATTCAGTGACATAGAAAAAAGAAACGTAACTGATATACATTCTAAGCAGTAAAGCGATGTTCATCCATACAGTTACATAACCAGTATTCAGTGTACACTACTTCTGAAAGAAAATTATCTGGAAAAACATCTTTTTGATAATCTGTAGTTAAGTAACATGAAGAAAATTAAAATGTAATAGACTTGTACAAGTGAACAGAGGCTAACTGAATTTATTGACTTCTCTATTATTATTTTTACTTTTTTTTTAATTTGTGTGGTAAATAAAAAAAAGTTTTTTGAAAAACAAAGATTCTATACAAATAGTTACAACGAATTACATAAAAGAAATGTTTCCAGATTACAAACAATAACTGATAAAAAAAAGTGGCCTGATTCCTTGAAGTAGCTCATCATATTATTGCTCCAATATGTGGGGCAGAAAAGATTTTTATCATTTACTTAAACGTTGTTTCCAATCAGCTTTTGCATCTAACTTGATTTGTATACCTTTCTATAGGTAAAGTTGGCTATTTGTTTTAGATCTGTAATGAAAATTTCCGTAAAAGACATTTTGTTAATAATTTCTAGTTGTATAAAATGCAACTAATGAAAACGAAAGCAACTTTGGAGTAGTAAACAGGGGTTAAAAGGATTTGTGGACGTAAAATAGTAATTATTATTTCGGTTATTATATTTTCTGTGCAAAGAATCAGAAAATTGTGTGCTAGAATAAAGGTGTGAAAAATATTATACAACATAGTATACAAAAGATCTATTCATTAAATGCAGACAATAACTACGAATTTTTTGACCCACTGACATAAAATAAAAAATGACCAAATCCTTTCGATTGGGCCATTGATTCGTTATGTCAAAGAGAGGAGATATTAATTAGTTATTTAAAGTTTGTTCCAATCACCTTTAAGTGTAAAGTATTTTACATCACGTTTATAAACGTCTTAAACAATTTTCTCCCCTGACGTTTTTTGGATTGTCAATATCGGAGTCATTAAAGCCGGGAGAAGATTGAGAAGACGGAACAGGAAACAAATTCAAACATGGACGTTTAAAGAAATCATACCGGTATTTCTCAGAAGTGATTTCGTGAAATCATGGTAAAGCGAAATGAGGATTACCAAGTTCTCCATAAATTCAGTACTGACCGTTAATCACAAACACAAAGGGCTCAGTTAATTCCTTAATAGGCTGTCTCTGATCCGTTTGTTGTATGCGTGTGCTACGATAAAACAGTTGGACGAAATATTCGCGAATGCACACAACAAGCAGCTACCAACCCACAGCTTTATTTCTCTCCGCAGTAAAACCGACTTGCCGCGTTAAAACATCTATCTTCACAGCGCATTTTGAATCTTCTTCATAACTGTAGTTTAGGCACGGACATTGAATTTTGTATTTGCATCACAATGAAGTATATCGTGGTGTAATCCCCTTCGCATATTTATACAAATTTTTCTTAGTTGTTATATATATATAACGCATCACCACAATGGTTTTCAATACATTTAATATTAATTTATTTGCCATAGATTTAACATTTCTTAGTCAAATTACAAGTTTTTATTATTATTGTGTTTGCTGCCAATGCATTTACATTTATTGCAATTTGCTTACTACGCATTACAATCACTACATATTTATTAAGTTATTTCGCGATGGCGTATTGTTGCTTACTAATAGTCTGCTCATACTCACTACTATCATGGCTTAGGCGTTTTCATTGGCAAATTCCTTTTACAAGGAGTGTTCTAATTGCCCCAGCCGCCGCACAATTCAGAGTTGCGAATGACGGTCAGCCATCTACAGACGAATTGATCGTGGTCATATTATCGTATCTCAAGTACACCCGAGCTTACATTTTAACCACCTAACAATCATTTATTTGTACTGAGGTATGTAGCTTCGGACTGAATTATTTAAAATCTTGGTTTAGGAACAACCTATTTCATCTTTAATAACCAAAGAGGTTTTATTTTAATAATGATGGAAATATATATAAGGAATTAAGTAATTATGATTATTTCATGTATCCTGTAAGATTAAATAACAAGCAGCTGGCTTCAGTAGCATCAGGGGTAGAGGATCAATAGTTCTTTTTTTATGGCTTTACGCCTCGTCGACGTCGAGGTCGTAAGAGGCGAGAAAGGTCTATAGGCAAGGAACGTGAAGGAATTTTTCCATGCCCTTTTGAAGAAATTATCCTGGCTTTCACCTGGAGTGATTTGGGGAAACCATGGATAACCCAAATCTGGATGCCCGGACGGGTATTCGAACCAGCGTTGTGTTAGTCCTTTGTTGTGCTTACTACCCGGATGAATAACTTCATTGATGGAAGTGTGAAGACCAAAGGTAAGAACAGAAATACAAGACTGTGGCAGGCTGTATGTCCAAAATGGAAAAGTGGAATCCACTTTAATAAAATGCTTTCTGCCTGGAGACTGGACGTGAACTCAATAGCTCGGCAACCTTCGGCGACTCTGCCACCACAGCACTGCTTGGATAAACAGGAAAATTCAAATAAATAACTGAATTTCAATTTATTTTCACTTAAAAGAAGTGTAACTACGATGACAGCTAAAAGTTAATTGTCTGTTGAGGTAGTAACACAAATACCAAAGGCAGAGATAAAAAATTACAATGTGAGTTAGAGATATATACGACGTTTCGAGTGTGTTTAAATGTTGCCATTTGTTTACTTAGGACGCTTAGATACACAAATTCAAGTAAGGAGAAAAGAAACTGAGGTTTTCGATTTAATCTATATAGCAGTAACGAGAAGCAGGTCACAACATAACCTTAGAATTTTTTGACAGAATATAATACCTAACAAAGTTCATTAAAAACTCAGGGAAAGATTATAGGAAACGTAAGAAATCAGAAAATACATCACACAAATTAATAATCGTTATTCGTTTTTGAAATAATGTTTTACTTAGAAACTTTTCATAGCAATAAACATTTCCGCTATTTTTGACGAGCTATGTGGAAATAATTGCAAGCAGTATAACCCTCCCCTTTTGTAATACTTGCAGTTACATCAACAAAGAGATAAAAAACATTATAATACCTGGCAAAGATGCCATGTTTATCTTCTCACTGCGAGTCTGCTTTAATCATTCTGTATTCTGTTTTCCTCCCATTGCCTGTTGTGGAAAAAGTAGTGAAAAATCGAATGGCAGAACGAGATTTCACTATGAAGAAATATATTTCTTTATTTAATCACAGCTTGTGAGGTGGTTATCTTTAAAAAATTATCAATAGCCACGCAAGCTGCCCGTGTAACGGACTTTGACCTAGCTAAATAATAACATAAAAGTTTCTTGATGGTTACAGGAGTCGAAACTGTAAGCCACAAAAAAATGTTGTTTAATGTCAGCTACTATATATTTCATTACTTTCCCTTATCGTTAAATACATAAAAACGGAATAAAATAATAAGCAACTATGATAATAAAGAAACAAAATGTCATATTCTACAAACTATTGCCAAAATGATGTTGCGAGGGACGTAATAAGAATGTGATATGTTACACCTATAGAGCCTGAATGACAAACGGTTAGCATTTTAGGGGACACAGCTCAATACATCGACACGGAACCAGTTTTCAGATTTCCATTGCTTCCCCAAGTCACTCCATGGGAAACGTCTTGGACGAATCCCTTCCCATTCCTCACCCACCATCTTCTCCCTGCTTTAAAGACCTCGATGTTAATGAATCGTTAACAGACAGTTTAAACTATTACGCCTCGTTGGCACTCACATGCATTTCTTCATGACAGCCTTCGCAAGACCAAAGTATTTATATTAATAGCACGTTAACACAGCTAAACGGACCTGCATACTGGTTTAGAAACCAGCAATTTCTCGGACGTAACCCGAACTAGTTAAACGCTTTTTGCCGCAAATGTTCGTTAATAATTCTTTATAGCCGAGCCAACATTTGGGACACGCAATAAATACACATTTACAACACTAGCACAACTTCCTTCTTTTGCCAAAAACTTATTAGTTTAAAAGCAGAGGAGATGTTGAAAGATAGCTATTTAGCAGCCGTTATATGAATGATTACCGGCAATTAAGACCTCCTTCCTTGCTGGTATGTGTCGACACAATCATATAGGCAGCACAATGAAAAACTTACACGGCAGGGGAAGCACCGAATATTACTGCTCGATAATTACGCATGTTCTCACTGAATTAGACGTCTTTAACAGGGTTTAAATGAGCTGCAGTAATTTGTCACAATCTGCTAAGCTTTATATTCAACCCGAAGGGTAGTTAGACCCTCCCAAAAGAGATATACACCGGCTAGTAATCGATGTATGGTGACCAGTTCCTATCGCGTAAAGGGGACCTGCAGTTTAAAGTAGAATCCGAACCACGGAAGCATTCTGGCGTACTTCACATTACACAGCAAGCTGTGCCAGAGGTGAAAGTCGGGTCAGTGATAAACCCCGCCGGGACAGGGATAAAACCGGGTACCTTTCAGTCTCCAGTCAGCCGGCTCTGACACCACTAATTTCTCATAATATATCATTAAACCTATAAGACAATGTTATACGATTCTCCACGACAAAGCTATGCCTGATTGTTGAGAGGTAACCTGTGGAAAAGCTATCTCTAGAGAACGGCTTTCAGTTCCGGTCCGTGGGAGGTTAATGCTTTTATTTTGCTGTAGCTCTTGTTATGACGAGGCTTCACTAAATTAGGAGGTAAAATAACGAACGATAGCCCCCTCGCTGCTGTTTAGTACTAACCATTATCTTGAGAAACTTTATTTATTACTCATTAAATAATTCTTCTCTCATTTTTTCAACATTGGTTGTTTTTTACACATTCAGTATTGAAACTCTCACAAGCTTAACAAATATTAATTTAACGATTTTCAAGTCAACCTTCTGTTATTACAATCGGTAAACAAAACCATAGATACAGTCAGCGATATTCATTGCATAACTCTTTTTCTTACATGTCAGCCAACTTGACCATCCCCCCATATTATTTCTACTATCATTTACACATTTCACCATTCACTAACTCTATGATTGTTATCTCACATCCGGCCATCTAGATTTCGTTTTCATTTGTTCCGAAATCACTCTAGGCAAACGATTATGAAAAAGCTGAGTTTCAAACAAAAACCGCAGGTGTTTTTTCCCTGCAAGAAGACTGGATACCATGACGAAAAGTTCGAAAGAGATGTAAATCTCACTAACAACACATTTAACATAGTTCACACACCTTTTTTCCGTATGTCCGTGCAACAGTTGTATCATATCGCGTCACATTAAAAGCTTAGCAGTTGAAACATGAAGTATCCAGTTGATTCTTCTGGCATCTTTGGATCGATGATAAACGGATCCGAGTATGGATGTGGTTTCTCGATGCAGTTGATGACAGTTTAAACGTATGCCACTCAGTTTTCGTTCAGGTAAGCGCGACGATTGAGGATGCCCATTCGTCTACAACAGTGTTTCACAAACATTTAAACTCCACGTATCCCTATATAATTTCCCATGCACTGGGGAACCCCCCCCCCCCCCCCCCCCGAGAATAAACTGCAACTCTTTTATTTAGCTCCACTACCAGCGAGAATAAGCAACAATGAGCAATATTCACCGTTGTGCGTGTTATACGCTTCAGATAGCCAGTCCACCATTACGGAAAATTTTTCGCGAACCCCCTAAAATCAACTGGTGAGCCCCTAGGGGTTCGCGTACCCCTCTTTGAAAAACCCTGGTTTACAAGTACTAGAGCTCTGTAGATATGTAACTGCAGTTTTATGGTTCGATATACCGGGTGGTTATAATTAAACTATTCCTATTTAACGCGTTATAGCACGGAAACTAATTATCTTACGAGTATTTGGTAGCATTAATGTCAAGGACATGGGGACGAGAAATAATGCAGAATCAATTCAATTGAAACACTTTTAATGTGTTGGTACGGTACATAATACCATTACATACCGGTACCATTACACTACAAAAGGGGCTCAATATGGCGTCCATCAGTGTCCATATGAGTCTGAAAGCGTTGGATTGCATTCTGCACAGCAGAACGAAGCATGTCCTTAGGTATGCTGGCTACCTCTCTTGATATGCTGCGCTTCAGAGCAGCACATGTGTGACTGTTCCCCTCGTAAACCCTGTCCTTCAGGTAGCCCCACAACCAGAAATCACAGGGAGTTAGATCAGGTGATCGTACCGGCCAAACATTTTGAAATGATCGGCTCATAATTCGATCGTTTCCAAAAGCATTTCAGAGAAGCAGTTGATGATCATGGCACCTGGTGACCGTAGTTGGAACTGGACGGTGGCGCTGTGACGCATGGAAATCATGCACCCCATACTTTGGACATTAATGCTACCAAGTTTGGTACTCGTATGGTAATTACTTTCCGTGTTATAACGTGTTAAATGGGGAAAGTTTAATCATAACCATCTGTAGTTATATACTTGAGTACTCTAATCTCAGCTATCTTTGGTGGCTTAGGTATTTTCTAAACCAACGTTGATCACACTAGTCTCATCCTTGCGAAAAATTGTTTGTTGAGAAATTATCGGCAACTTCTCTTCCTATGGATTCGTAGTAATGGATGTACGGCATGTAGCGAGAAATTTCACAAATCTGTGGTGGAAGAAAGCAAGGCTGATTGATTTTTAATTGCATCACGTCACAAAAGAAGTAAGCGAATCGTTTATAGTGACATGGTGTTATGGATTTGTTACTGGACGTTGAAGACACGGAAGGTTTTTCGGCGCAGGACAACGGACCATCTTGGCCAATCCGCCACCCTGATGTCAGAACACTCCATTACAGTAGCCATCATAGGGGTGTAATGTTAACATTGAAGCAATGGTGATGCATTAGAGAGGGCATTATTCTTAGCTGGCTGCAAAATTTAGCTTTTTAGCATGGTGCAGGAGAAGTTCTCTGTCAACTCCACACAGTTCAGCATACGATATCATCCACATTCTTCGGTTTATCGTTGTACTGTACTTTTTTCCTTTACATTTAGTCACACGTTTGTAAATTATATCAAAATTTTTGCACAAGATATGACTCAGTTCGCATAAAAATGAAACATTCGCAATATTATCGGTTATGTATATTGTTAGAAAAACATCTGTTTAGTTGACACGCTGACAGAGCGATCGAACGATGTATCTATAATCAGTGTGGCATATTGAGCCTTACTATCATATCTGTTTCGACCTTCAAATGATAGCGTAAAAGCTTGGGAGGAAGAGAGGGGGAGAGTTGAGGGTACTGGCCTCATTAAACCGATATCGCTGAAAAAGATTCTTTTTTGCTGTATCCGATGATGACAAAGCGACTCGGACTCGACACTGACTTAATGGAAATTTTTACTTCACGTACGGTGTTTCGATGTTACAGTGTATCTCATACCGACTTTTTATACGAATAGACCTTGCGCAGTTAAAATAAACCCAGAAGGTCAACAACGTTTAGGTTTTGTCCTGGTTCTTTGCAGTATGTGTCATTACTCCAGGTGTCGCAAAAAGAATATTGGTGCTGTCCGTGGCGGAGTAATCTCACATCTGAGCGATACGCGGTCGGGCGGAACGGGCGCTGTGATTCCACGCTGCTCTGTCGGTACCAACCGTGCAAAGACAATTTATAGGCGGCCCTCGCAGGGAGAAAGCCCTGCTTCCGACAAGGACCGCTATCATCACATCATACCAACACACCGCGTGGACGACGAGATAAAAAACTCAACTACATAAAGCACAGCAACCGCTCAGGCGAAAATAGGCTAGTAGCTACCAGTTCATGTGTGACCAATGTTGCCACCTTAGTGATTTTGTTGCTCGATTTAGTGAATTTTGAAGCTCGAAAGCGATATTCGTAAATATGTTATCGCTAAAAAAAATATTTGGTGATTTTTAGTGACATTCAACCTTGCAGAGTTTCGAAAAACTTTATTGGAATAAGGGAAGGTAATGTCTCTGTCATGACTCTGATAAATAATGACGTACATAATATATTGAAAACGGAATATGGCTTACCCAAAACAAGAAAGCTAATGGAATAAATACATTTGTGGAGTTATCTGATTTAGCCATATCCTGTCACTTTCCCACTCGAATGCCGTAGTAGAAATGATTTTCAGTACAATGAACATTCTTAAAAACAATTTGAGAAATAGAATAGCTGTAAATACTCTTGATAGCATTCTTTTTGTAAGGAATCAGTTAAAAATTGTGAAAAAACTTCCTGCAGTTACGAGTTTCCGGCTGATGTGATTGCTGCAATTGGTAAAGATGCTAAATACGCTTTTAAATCTAAGACTGACGATTCATCTCATCCTTCCACATCTTCAAGTTCTGAAACTCCAACGATAGACCAAGATGATGAAGAAGAAATACCGACTGAAGAAAATGATGTTGATTTTAAATACAATGTTATGTTTAATTTAATGAAAATACTAATATATAAAATATTATTATATTACTTACTTTATCATTTTCCTTTATTTTATTTAGCAATTTCTAGCAAATATTTTAGTTCTAAATATCCCACAATCTAGTGACTTTTGAGACCAGGTCTAGTGATTTTTGTTTTCATAAGGTGGCAATATTGTGTGTGAATTTTCCCTTGAGCAAAACTCGATCCCAACGATCGATAGAAGTAATTTTGAAAGAAAGATTGAACTTAACTTAATTGCGATAGAGCGCATGTGCTCCTGGCAAATTGCCAAATCATCAATTTACTCCTATCCTCTTATTATCATTATCATCTTAGGGGGCGTCCATTAATTACGTAATGTGAAATAGGGGGGGGGGGGTTCTGCGAAATCTCACAAAACCTCACCAAGGGGGAGGGGGGTCAACGAAAATCTCACGTGAGGTTTTGAAATTCTTGAAGGATAGTATAGTTAAAAGAAAGGTCTACAAATGACGCTAATTTCGGCTTTAGGGAGGGGGAGGGTTATATGGCCTAGAAACGACGCGGAACCCGATCATAGGGGGGGGGGGGGGGGGTTGTATAGCCACCCTTGGAAGCATGAGAGCTTAAAAAAAAATCTCACGTCATTTTAGGGGGGATGGGTCCGACCAGATCTCACCAAATCTCCCCAGAATGCACGACCCCTTGTATACACTTTGAGTGTAACTACCCCTCCCCCCTTTCTCGGTATATTTTACCATTTGCGCATTTTAATTTTAAATTCCTTCGGCCGTTTTGATAGGTTATGCATCATATCTCTAGAAAATTTATTTCATTTTCTGCCACCATTACCCACTAAAGAAAATTTTCGCACTCCCTAAGGCATCAAATTGAGTGCCAGCTTGGTCATCTTTTCCTTTCCATGCTTTACTCCTAATTCTTCGAGCAATATTTTCCTATCCTCATCACCAACATACGCTTTGTACACTTGCAGTACTCTCTTCACCCTTCTCCCGTCTAACACCAATTTCGAATCCAGCTCCTTTATCACATCAGCTACTGACTGGTTCCTGCGGTAATTTCCACAAAAAATCTATTTTCTTTCATTTGCTTGCCCACCATCTCCTGTAACTTCACCAGCTTATTCAAGTAATGGCCTTAAAAAAGTTTTGAACCCAATTCCCTAACTCCTCTGGTACTTTCTTTCAACACCATCTCCAATTAGTCAAGTATTTTGAAACCATTCCTACCATCTGCCCTGTGTCCTGCTCAATTGTAAGACAAGTTTTACCGAGCGGGGCGGTGTAACGGTTAGCGTTCTCGCCTCGCATTCGGGAGGACGGCAGTTCGAATCCCCGTCCGGGCATCCAGATTTGGGTTTTCCATGGTTTCCCCAAATCACTCCAGGCAAATGCCGGGATGCTTCCTTCAAAAGGCCATGGCCGAATTCCTTCCCATTCCTTGCCCCTATCCTTTCCCCCCATCCTTTCCCGTCTCTAAAGACCTCGATTTTAAAAAGAGACGTAAAGCAGTAACAAAAAAAAAATACAAGTTTTAATAGTGTGATGGGACAACTCTGTGACCGAACATTTCACGCCAAAAACTGCTACTGGCAATGTTGTTTTTGTACCCCTTTTTAGCAGACCATTCCAAGAAGAATTTTCAATGACTAATCTGTCATGGAATTCAACAATCCTTTTGGGAACCAATACATTAACACTGACGTGACTAAAGCTGGGATAGCAAAATGCCAGGAGGTGCCAACCATATAACATCAAAAGGATATTTAGACTGCTCAACGATCCTGGTTGGTATGCGATAAAGCTCGTGTTTGGTATTCGGGTGGATGATGCTGAAATCCCCTTCCGGCCATCAAATTTAGAAAAACTATGGTTTTCAAAAATCACTACTGGCGAATACGGGGATGATTCCTTCAAAAATGCCATGGCTGAATACCTTCCCACGCCCCTCCTACATCCTCTCCCCGCTATAATTACCTCGACATTGACGAAACTTAAAGCCAGAAAAAAGAAATAGGCTGCTGTTTGTTAGTGTTGTCATCTGGTTTCACGAGTGTCCTGAACTATACGTTAATGACTACCAGACGATAATTTATCAAGCTAGAACGCAGAAAGGTAGCAGCCAGAAATTGTGATTCCACTCTGCATACTGTCAAAGATAAAACGAGACTGCGTTCCAGCCAACGGAAGAAAAACACTCCACAAACTAACTGCCACATTCCATGAGGGCCGCCCCAGAGATGCACACATTCTGCGTTCTAACAGGGAAGATTTTTTTTTTTTTTTTTACTTCGTGTTATAAGTGGTGTAGATGGATAGATTCATCTGAAGAGTACTTGGTAATTCTACAGCGCTGAGGGGTGCAAATATGAAGCGAGAAGACGAAAGCCGTTTCCAGTAGTTATGGCAGAAATATAACCGGTTCTTGTAGTTTCCGAACGTGAGTAAGGCTGTAATTGAAATGCGTGCGAGATTTGTCGCTTAACGTAACTAGCAGAAAGAAATTACGGACTGAATGATGAGTGCATACAACATGTTACAAAGTTCAAAAGTTGCCCAAGTTTCCACGGTCGTCGTAAGTATTATCTTGGTTCTCTATGTGGAACAGCGTCGATTTGTTAAAATCTAACGTTTCGGCCATCGTGCTGTGGTCTTCATCAGAGGACTGGGCAGTCCTCCAAATTGTCGCGGCTCCACCCGGAGAACCAAGATAATATGTTACAAGGTTGTTAAAATCTAGTGGCAAGCAATGCCGAATGAGAGGAAGCATGAATTTACAGCACTGACATAGACTGTGACGTCATGAGTATCCCATCAAGCGAGTGGATGATGGAATTAGTTTCAAAAATTTTAAAAGTGGCCTTGCTACCTGTCGGAGATAATTAACTGTTGCACTTCCTTTCTACCTGAGAACTTTTATGAAAATGAAAAAAGGCGATGATATTGAGTAAGGAGAGGAACTTCTACACGGCCTTGCTATTAAATTTTCCAGCCGACTTTAGAGGTCGAACAGCCCATTCGCATGTAGGTTGCCGCATTCTGTTAAGCCTCACCTCATCCCCTCCCTTAAGCCGCCTCTGTTAACTGAACGGACTATCGTTGACTTAACGTCCCTAATTATCCAAACTGTTATGCCAAGTTATTCCTAGATGGCTTGTTGTTTGCTTTAAAATTGTATCTTTTACGTTTAGAAGGTTCTCTAATGACTCTTGTACACTTTGATCAAATCCAGCACACATGTCACTGATAAAAATTACTGTCATCATCATCATCATTCTCCAGCTCCAGTCTCCCGGGTGCTGGTCAGAAGCACTCTCCACTTCTTCCTGTCCATGAATAGTTGTTGCTCATGCACAGTCTTCCAATCAAGACCTAAGTCTTCCATATCTTTCTTGATTTGGTCTATCCATTTCTTTTTATGCCTTCCCTCACGTCTTTTACCTTGGATGTTCATATTGAAGTAGGCCTCTGCTCTTCTTTCTTCCTCCGTCATTTGTACATGTCCATACCACCTCAAGCGAGAACGCTGTAAGGATTTTTATACCAGCCTCTGCACGATTGTTTTCCTTCCTCAATTTGTCCTTTCGTGTTCTCTGACGCATGATACGCAAAAACTTCATTTCATTCTACTATTGTCTCTTCTGGACAGAGTACATGTTACCAGTGCAGAAGTCAGTATGAGGATGTAATAGATTTTGAATAGTAAATGTTTGCACTTTCTGGGAACTTTGTTGGTCCACAATAGAGCAATCACCTGGTTATAGAATACTGCTATATTATCATTTCAGTTTGTAATAATTACTGTATTAAATCATTGTTATTGGTGTGAAATTCATTCACACCTTGGTTGAAGTTAGTGACTCTACTTGTGACGACTTAGAGACGCGACATGTTAGTGTTACTGTGTTTACTAATGCAGTGTCTGACCTTAGGAAGCTTGAACCTCTTGCGGCGCCGCAGGAAGGAGCCGTTCTCGAACATGTTGAAGGCGGCGGGGTGCAGCGTCCAGTAGGCGCCCTTGCCTGGCCTGTCTGGGCGACGCGGCACTTTGACGAAGCAGTCGTTGAAGGACAGGTTGTGTCTGAGCGAGTTCTGCCAGCGCTGGGTGTTGCGCCGGTAGTACGGGAAGCGGTCGGTGATGAAGCGGTATATGTCCGCCAGGGGGAGCATCTTCTCCGGGGAGCTCCAGATGGCCATGGCGGTGAGGGAGATGTACGAGTAGGGCGGCTTCTGGTCGCCGTACGACTCCCGGCTGGGTCGCGGCATGTCGCCCTCGCATGCTCCGGAGGCGCGGACGTCGACGACGCCCGCCTGGCCGCCGCCTGACCCGCTGCCCGTTGTGGTCACGGATGCGAGCAGGCTCCAGCTACGCGCATACCAGAGCAAACCCTGCAACACAAGGGCACTCCTCCAGTTACCAACACTAGAAGAATCCTCCTCTAACAGCAATAGGAAAGGTTAATGCTAGGTTTAACTGCAAAAGACAAGAAGAGAGCAACCATGAAATGGCAATGGGCTGACCATGTTACTTGGTGGAGAGACGATAGATGGACAAAAATAGTGTTGGAGTGGAGCCCAAGAGACCATCAGAGACCGATAGAAGACCGCCAGACTGATGGGTCAAGGACATACGCAGGGTTGATGGGGTTAACTGGCAGATGATCATCCAAAATTGTTCGCCCAAGTGAAGACTGCTTAGGCTCTACCTAAATTCATAATTCTAAGAGGGCCACATCATTTAATGACTGAACTTATGATGATGATGGTCAATATCAATATCGGTCTATAAATATCATCACACTGCCGAAGGTTCAAAATTCATCATTTATTTGAGATGGTAATAAGGGGATGTACCAGAGGAGTGAGGGAATAGGTTCATAAAACCTTGGTTAGACCGCTGTTGTCTGAGACCCACAAGTTGAAGGGGGTATAAAGAAGAGAGCAATTTTTTTTTGTAGAAATAACCGCAGAACGCAATAAATGACTGCATTGTTGAAGAGCTGGATTGGAACGCAAGTTGGGTATAATTGCGATATATATCGTTTTTCGTAAGTAGAATGTGTGTCAATTTTTGATCATCATGTGACTATACCACCTATATCTGATAGAACTGTCTTTACAGTTGTGTGTAAAGGTCTGAATAAGTTCCAGGAGGAAATGTAGTGATAAACGATCCATATTTGGGCATATGAGCATGGGAGTACAAGGCTTATAATCGAGATAACGTATGAATGGGTATTGGTAAAAAGAATCAGTGTCTCCATCACCTAGCATGATCTAGAGCCCGAAAACATAAGGTCTAAGGTGCTTACCTTGATTTGGAAGTTCGAATATGAGTTTGAGCATAAACAGTATTTAAGTTTTATGTCTGTCTCAATACATCAGACAGTAAATTCATAGGATCACCACACTGCAATAACTGACTACATGACGTTACTCAGTGCAATTAAAATATAATAAAACAAAATTAATTCCTATATCATTTCCTCGTTATTCTTGCGAAAAAGAACTAGTAAAGCTATAAATAAAATTATTTCTGAATGGTCCACGTTTCTTTTTTCTGAACAGATTGTTAAGGTTCTTTATGGTGATTTAAGAACTGCATTAATTAATTACAGAAATCACCAAAGAAAATTAGATATGAAGATGCATGTTTATTTATGATCAAAACAGGTCAGCGATATTCACAAGCATAGTTGTTACAATCCAAAGATGCAATACTGACTTACTAACTGAAGACTTGAAAACAGAATGAAAACTTAATGAATGTCTCTGTAACACTGAATGAATACTCTGTACAGGCGATCTGTTTATATAGAGTCTATCGAATTTACGAGAATTCTTCAAAGGCATCCGCCCGATATTTCTCGATCATTAACAATCACTCAAACAATCAAACATATTAAAAACAATCGGAATTGATACAAAATTAATTAATAACATTACAAAGTGATCAGAAATGGTAATTATAGATACTTAAATACAAAATTATTTACATAAATCCTTTCAAATGGTGGAAAATTGTCCTGTAGACATCGTAACATACATTAATACAAGTAATTACAAACTTTTAATAAATTCTCTTGCACCATTCGGTTCTTAAACATATTAAATGGTCTTTAAATAATTTTCTTACCTAAAACAATGTCTATATACACTTATTTACAAGAAATTACAAAAATAAACATATCAAATCACTTTCAACCAAACATTAGCTCACTACAAATACTTCATACAGTACAATGCTATTCAAAATTCAGGTATAAGGGCTGTTACAAGATGCTGCTAGTGTCAATTCAGATAAAATATAGCTAAGAAGTAAAACTGGATACGTAATTTTTGTATCTATAGCCGGTTCAATTAACAGAATAAATGCAAGGTGTGTGTGTTTGCCTTTATGCCTGTTTGAGAATTGAACTCATGTTGTGGCGAATGCAATGCCAGGACATTACCACTCACATTTCAGATTACTATTACTATTAGTATTACTCCGTGATTCACTAAACATGGTTGGCGGAGGGTGCATTGCACCTATCCTAATGTGCAATCGTTTATGCATAGGAAGGGATGTACATGATATGGCAGGAGGCGGCCATGAGCTATTTTGAGGGAACATCCAGCATTTACCTGGAGCGACTTGGAAAATTAATGAAAAACACAAATCAGGATTGCCGGAGCGATTATAAGTTTTCTTACTCAAAAAATCCTATATATTCCATTCCTTAATCGCTCGTGGATAAATTAGTGTAGAAATGAAGCTAATTTCTTTTTTCTCAGTCATTCCTAAATATTAATGTTGCTGGTAGTAATCTTTATTTGCTGTTCCAAGTCTTCCAAACCTAATTCCATCAACATCGCACTAACGGTTTCTCTACCTGTCACGAATAGGGCGGCTCTTCTTTGGACCTCCTACAATACCTCCTCCACTAACCGCTTAACCCCTTTTGAGCCGGTGAAGCAGGAAGATAACAATTGTAAGAAATGCTTCTGGTAAACTGTAAGCTACACTTCCCCGTAAACCGAAATAAGGACCTTTTTAAAACTCATCTTTGGCCGCACAGTGTAAAATTTAAGGAATGACAAATACAGCGGAGAATAACAGTATGCTTTACGGACGTGCTGGGAGATCAGATCTATCATGTATCCCCCTTCGCTGGTAATAGAAGGCTGACGACTTTCTCAGCCCCTGACATGCTGCACTCAGTCAAACACTGTTGACGTCCGGGCGACAATGGAGGGACATCTAAAACGCTGCCAGGCGGTTCGTGTCGCAGCTACCTGTCGATCGGTCGTTTGTGAAGGTCACGCGCTTCCAATTCATCGCAGGTGACAGCTTGTTGAGCCGGGAGCGATAGCATTAGTAGACTCCGACACACAAGTTAGTGTCGCTAGCGTGGCAGCTTGGGAAGGGACACTTGCTCTCTGCTTCATTCCTCATCGGCGTCGAGGTCATTGGAGGCGGGGAGGGCCAGGGGGCAAGGAACAGGAAGGAATTCGTCAATGTCCTTTCGAAGGAACCATCCAGGCATTCGTCTGATAAAGGAACTCATAAATTAATCAATACGGCACCTCCGAACACGAGAAAAACGCTGCAGTATATTTTATCACATGATTCCAGTAGTTGAAAAAAGGGTTACGAATACACAAAATACCACATGATTGGGGGAACTGTTTTGGAAGTTTTCGATCAGCAAGATAATTATTTGTGACATATGGATGAACTACAGGGTGTTACAAAAAGGTACCGCCAAACTTTCAGGAAACATTCCTCACACACAAACAAGGAAAATATGTTATGTGGACATGTGTCCGGAAACGCTTACTTTCCATGTTAGAGCTCATTTTAGTTTCATTAGTATGTGCTGTGATACAATACGCCATTCTCCAGGGCTGCATCAGCGCATCAGGGATTCCATGCGACGGGGGGTGGATGCATGTATCCTCGCTAACGGAGGACATTTTGAACATTTCCTGTAACAAAGTATTTGAAGTCACGCTGGTACGTTCTGTTGCTGTGTGTTTCCATTCCATGTTTAATGTGATTTGAAGAGAAGTAATAAAATAAGCTCTAACATGGAAAGTAAGCGTTTTCGGACACATGTCTGCATAACACATTTTCTTTGTTTGTGTGTGAGGAATGTTTCCTGAAAGTTTGGCCGTACCTTTTTGTAACACCCTGTATATCATAAATTTTATGTCCGGAATATTTTTGTGGTCTATAATCCTCAAAAAAATCTGAAAGATTAAAGAAAAATGTAACATTTTGTAAACTCGTATCTCTTGTAAATTTTATCTCTTGTGGCACAACAAATGCTTTAGGAACTATAATTGCCCTTAATCGTTTCTAAGCATCCTTATCAACAACATTCTTGCGTGGTTGTAATTGCCTAGTGACTGGGATTCTCACCGGTAACGCAATCCGCTTATACTAGTCCGGTAGTCCTACCGGGTATAGAAGACATACAGTTTAACGCGGTTTCACAACTACAGAAATCGTCCTTATAAATCATACATACCAACAGATCGAAATTTTCTAAGAGCAAAAAGAATATATGAAAATATTTTTAAAAATATTATTTTATAAATTTGTCTGACCATTTGTCGTACTGTAGATAATTTATGTACTACAGTGAAGACAGTTCAGAAATTAATTTCTTAGCAGCTGAAACCACAGTACATAAACTACGCCACCATTTCGTTCCTGACAAGTTTGAAAAACTGTAGAGAAAAGTCCATTAACAGAAAAAGAAAACAAGTTTTCCTTAATTTGTCGCAAATGAGGGCTATGCTTTTGATTATTACAATAGTATCCAAGAATTTATATTCTATCCTAATTCATTACACTTGAATTCCTATAAACAGTTTCCTGAATCAAGAGATGTCGTGGAACATGTTCAAATCATCACCCGAGTTCTGATCATTCCGGTATGGTTCGTAAGAAACAATTGCAGCCACGCAAAATTGAAATCCAAAGATAACGAAGTAATACTTTGGCCTCGCATTCGGAAGGACGTAGGTTTGAAACCGCGTATCCAGATTTTGTTTTTTCATGGTTCCTTCAAAAGGCCATGATCCTAAATCCTTCCCATTCCTTGCCCCCAGTGCTTTCCCGCCTTCCCGCCTCTAATGACCTCGACGTCGGAGAAGCGCAAAGCCAGAAGCAAAAAAAAATAAAAATATAAAAAAATAAAAAATAAAAATAAAAATAAAAAAATTTAAAAAAAAAAAAAAATGTTTGCTTCATGGAAATGATTTTAGTACCAAGCAATATTTTTTATATAAATTAACGATGGTTGATTGAAATATGTTTTATATTACAAAGACAATTCGAGGCATCCAGCAATACCTCTTTTCCATATACTGTGGTGGTGCCTTGGGGGGGCAAACCACATTACAATTATCTTTCATACCTTTATGATTAATAATTGTGGTTTTTTAATTTTAATTTTTTATGAAGGAGTGGAAAATTATTAATTTTGCAAGAATCTCGACGTTAGTTGGAATTTAGGGAAAATTGTCACAATATGACATTTATTTTCTTATCACTGGCGATTACAAGTCTGAGCGAATTTATCGTTAACATTAACACAAATTGGCAAAATCATAAAAGCAACGCTCAGAGTTACAATTAGCCGTCATGAGCAAGCAAACAACTGTATATTTACTTTTAAATATATCTCAGAATCAAAATGCAAGAAATAATGACAATTGGAACAATAAAAATACAAGTTATGATGACCTCAGACAAAGGTATCATAATACTGTGACTTTACAGTTAAACAAGAAAATCATGGGCGCCAGAATGAACAATATATCATTCGAAAATAACTAGTTCTGGCAAATTATGCCGCTAGCTCAGGGGTTTTTACAATTACAAAGTGAGAACATGGACCTATCATCTCAAAGTCGCTTACGGGTTCTGTTTCACGGAATGCACAATCACATGGCTTGGTCGTAATCAATTACCATTGTAGTTCTGCATCTGATGTCTGTGATGAGTGTAGCGGACCCACGATATGTGAGATTATCTCACAAGTCGGCTACAGGCATCTCTGGTCTGGCAATGCGCATCATCGCATTACCGGCTGTGTTGCGGTGATACGCTCGCTCCAGCAAGGCAAGCTGCAGTTAGCGAAAGAAGTCGACTTTCCAAGTCAACCTCAGACTGGTGCGATCGAAGTTAGAATGTCCAGCTCCTCGCTCTTCGGTCCACGAGGAAACTTCTTGCTCCGCCCATTTGTAGTCTCGAAGCTCACATACAACAAAAATTCCTAGGATTTTGAGTTATACGCTCATTTTGATTGGATCTTCAGGTCGGCACCTAATGTCACGTGATATCCCTGATACGTGATTTGGCCAGCGTATCGAACAGAGGTCGGACATATTCGGCTAAGTTCGGGGACGACTCTGGCATTTCCCGCCCGGTGAGTAACCTTGTTGACCGCCTATCCCTAGGGAGCAGAGTGTGTGGTCTGGCAAATCCCAAATCCGCGACTTCTTGTCGCCAAGGCTCGGAAACACCAAGATTAGCTTCAAGCCTACATAGCTCAATAACTCTTTAATATTCGCTTTGCTACGATACACTGTATGTTCACCGTTTCATTACAGTCCTCACTTGGAATCTTGCGTATTTTATAAAATTACAACAAAAAATCTATTCACGTGGTCGCCCAAGATTTATGTAAATTACTCTTATATTATTACATATATAATAAAAAATGCACCTTGTAACGTGGCGACAGCGCGGCTCGTTACAATACTACTTCCAAACCAGTTCAGTCATATCGAACAAAGTATATATATATTTTTTGTTTTGTTTTCTCAGATTGTTCGTAATAAAAACTGTTACATAGTGCCATTCGAAGTTAGTTGTTTATTTCTATTAGATAATACCTTGCAGGATAACTGTTTGTGTCAACTGCGTAGGTAATGATGTAACTTCAAACTGCAGAGACGGGTAAGAAGAATTGTGAATGGAAATAAGCTGTAAAACATCTTGTGGAACATTATTTAAATAGTCGTATCCTGATAACAGCTTCATAACACCCGTAATGATTAAGTAGGTTTTACCGGCGAATTCACCTACGTGGAATAGAGAAATAGCCACCGTTGTTTTCTCATCGATATGTAAAATGTCGCAATTGAGATACTGACATTTGATACTAATTATATATTTCAACCAAAAGAAAGAAGTAACCTAATCGACAGGTTTATCGAAGTCCTACGTATATTTTCCTTCGCATAACGAAACTCAAAGTATAATGTTCAGAAAAAATTTGTATTGTTGTCAGCTTACGTAGTATTGTGGGAGATATCACAGGTTTTCAGTCATACCATAAACGTTCAAACCATGAAAAACGCATCAAATTCAGTCAGAAGATCTTGCATGATGGACAAAGGAGGAAGACACAAATAACAAACATACACAAACATTCTGAAATCAATTGTCTAAACTTCAAGTACTTTCGAATTTCCAACTGCATACACTTTTTTTTAAAAAAAATCTTCTACGGACATCCGGTTAAATATTCATAGTAGTATTATGTGATTAGTATTTGCTGGTTGACGACTGTAGATATTTATTAAAAACAAGGAGGGGAAAGAAAGAATGCCAAAGATTTTTCTTATCAAAAACAATTAACAAAAAAAATCTGCTCAGATCCGAATGATTTAAAAAAGTCGAATAAAAGGTAAATACCGCTTCCATTTGCATAAAAATGAACAAAATTCAAAACACTGATGTTTACAGTGATATTCCCCTATATGACGTAACGAAAGTTATCGATGCAGGTTCGCAAGTTGATGCAGTTTTTTTTGGATTTTCAGAAAGCTTTTGATTCTGTGCCACACAACCGACTTGTAGAGAAGATTCGAGCTTACGGTATTTCGGCTCAGATTTGCGAGTGGATACGTGATTTTCTAACTGGTCGATCACAGTCATTGTTGTTGTTTTTGTTGTTGTTGTTGTTGGTGGTGGTGGTGTTTTAGGGCGCGTCGACGTCTAAGTCATTAGCGCCCTATCTTAAACACGGAATGACAATGTGGGATAAAATTAGCTACTGTCTGCATGCCAGACTGTAAAGGGGTCGGCCACACAGACAGCATTAGAAAATACGAAAGCACTGACTAAAATGCTGCCCACATGGCCGACTGTAAAGAGGTCGGCATGTCGTTGTTGACGGAGAAGCCTCTTCTAAGATAAATGTTACTTCGGGCGTTCCTCAAGGAAGTGTAATAGGTCCACTTCTTTTCTTAATATTTATAAACGATCTAGGTGACAACGTCAAATGCTGGTTGCGATTGTTTGCCGACGATACGGTTATCTATAGGGAAATAAGGTGCTCCGACGATTGCTTAGAAATTCAGCGCGATTTGGATGCTATTTTCGATTGGAGCCATAAATGGCAGCTTACACTTAATTGCAAAAAGTGCAAGGCAATGCGGATAAGTGACAAGAAGAATCAGTTTGTTCACGAGTACAAAATAAACAATTCACCTGTTGACACGGTTGATTCCGTGAAATATCTGGGGTTAATAGTACAAAGCAACATGAAATGGAACATGCACATAACTTCCGTCGTAGGCAAGGCTAATTCTAAATTACGATTCATAGGTCGTATTTTGAGAAATTGTAATCCTCATACAATGGAGATAGCGTATAAAACACTAGTGCGTCCGCATCTGGATTACTGTTGTGGGGTTTGGGATCAGTATCGCAAGGTTCTGATTGACTCAGTGGAGAGGGTGCAGAAAAGAGCCGTTCGATTCGTGACTTGTTGTTACAGCCCTTATGAAAGCGTCACAGAATTGACACATTAATTGGGCTGGGATAGTTTGGAAGACAGACGACGTAGCCTGCGTTCGAATTTATTGGAGAATATGCGAAAAAATTTAAATTTCTAGTGTAATGAAATACTTCTTCCGCCAACCTATTTAGGTCGGAGGGATAAGATTAGAGAAATAAGATGACGTACTGATGCTTATATGTATTCCTTCTTTCCTCGCACTATTCGGGATTGGAATGCGCGGGTTTAGGATTGGTGCTTAGCACCCTCTGCCACCCACAATGTTTGTGATTTGCAGAGCATGGATGTAGATTCCCCTCAGTATCTAAAACACTGTAGTGGAAAGAGAAATTGGAAGAAAATACTAAACCATTTTTTCCCCTAGACCAATTTTTCTATATTTCAAAGCGGAAACTATTTTGTTCAAACTGGGATTGGATTAATCAGGAATCACTGATTTAAGACGTAACTGACCCCTTGATTTTTAAAATTTCAATACATACTGAATTTTACTCGCAGGTGATTATGTTGAATGTAGGTAATAAAATAAAACACTGATAAGAATGGATTACTTTTTTTAAACCATAGGTTTAGTGTATGTGTTATATTTCAAAAGAAGTAAACCTTGATGTATACAATCCAACATGTCTTTAATAATGTTGTAGATGTGATAGCAACTCTATCTCTCTGTCTGTTTGTTACGTTTCTTGGGCTAAACGGATAATTTGACTGTGATGAAACTTGACAAGAAGATGCGATTTGGCATTACGATGGACATAGAATACTTTTTCTGTATAAATAGGACGTATTGTCATGTAATTTCGATAAATTACTGAAACGAGCATAGACGACGCTAAGGATGTGTAATACTCTGTCATACCTCACAGTATTGCAGACTGGTAGCTTAGTGGTTAACGCGCTGGTGTCACTTGGCAAATCGTACGCGGTCTAACAATGCTGTAGCTGTACACCTTTTTACGCTGTATTGATCACTCAGCCGTTGTTTCTCTTGCAGTCTATGTGTGTGTGTGTGTGTGTATTTGTGTGATATGCACTAATAATATTATATATGCGAATGTAAGTCTTCGTCTTTTTATAATGTTTGTCGTCTAAATGGCTATACCGATATTGATGGAATTTGACATTGAAATACTTCATATCTCTGGGAAGGACACACGATGAATTACAGTTTTAGTCACGATGTTTAGAGAACTTATCGAATGGTGACAGACGGACGGATGCATGTGTTAGTTTGTATGTCACGTCGTTTGCTCAAGCTGTGCTCCTCGCACAGTCTGTTAGTGTATGATTTATTAGTAAATTTCGTTTAGAGACAAAACGTATTTTAGTATAGATGTCGATTTGCTCTGTACTTTACCATTACTTTGTATCTGCTTAAATGTTTCTGTCAGCAGTTTATTTGCCTTCTTTTTTGGCATGCCTTGTGAGCGTAAACTGGCCTAAGGTATAGCTCTAGCAGAGCACGAGCAGTTATTAGAACACAAGAATCGGATGCTCATGCTGAAGTAAAGCTGCTTTTGGTTAACCCCCTCTCCCCCCTCCCACACACACACACATCCCCGCACCTTCGTTTGTTTTTCTGTTTTTAAATATGTTGGAAATTGATTCTCTTCATGACACAGGTTCGAAGGTAGAATGATATAGTCATGGCTTTCCTGTCATATTATGCCAACTAGGTTTTGTTTGGGACCAATCCTATGTTACCAACAGATTTCTATATTCAATTCTGGCAACGAAATTCTTAATTCGAGCGTGCGAAGTCGCGGGTATCAGCTAGTATGAAAATGTTTTCTAGTCACCGAAACTGAATATACAGCAGAAATATATTCTTGTTGAGAATCCACGCAGTTGAGATATTGTGAATACGTTATTTCTCTCCTACCCTGTATTTCATTTAGTGGTTCTCTGACAGTCGTGAAATTTCATATGTATCGGTGGCGCGTTTTTAGGTTTGTTTGTATTTTCTGCTGTTAAATCGGAGAACAGGTTTCGTATCACCAGCAGCCAAAGCGATTTCAAGGTGTTAGTTAAGTGTCGATCGTATTACACGCTTACTCGAACCAGATTAGTGTGTTCACCTACTCGGGTAATATACCTTCCTTGACTCGACAACTCTTCATCAAAGGGACAGTGGTAAAACATAAAAATTACTTTTAAAGGTTATGCGGATGGAAAGGTTCAGTCGGAAAGTGCAATAATAAACCATGAAGATACAAACCGAAATTATGTGTATAAAGATTCCTTATTTATTTGACTCTTCACGTAATTCTTACAATATAGGAATCGGACGAATTAATTGGAATATCTTCCAGTCGTTTGGTAACGCTAAGTTGATCCCACTGTACTAATTCGGTGGAGGTAAAACCGTATTTAGTTGAAACAAGCCCAACAAACGCTGTTTTGAACAATCATGGTTTTCTGATATTGCTAACATTATTCGCATATGATGCTGAAGTCAAAGATATGGGAAAAAAGTACATATCCCTTCCCAGATCTTTAAATACATGTACATATACTGAAAGAGCTAACTTCTATTTAATTTTATATTGTCTGTAATGTTCTCTATATAAATAAAACACTTTCAGCGGACTTTTTTAAGCATATAATAATGATAAAAAGTCATTCAACTCCATTAGTTTTCAGATACAATTTGTTTGACTGTTACTATTTCACGACTCTTATGTTTCACGTAATTTTACTTTATCTTGCTATACAAATGAACAAGGGGTAACTAGCAATTTTATTAATATATTCTTTTTTTGTCTACGTATTGTTGGTATAGGCCTACTCTAAAAATTTCTTTACGTCTATGATTTTTGTATTTCATTTATTCCTCGGAATACGTATATATATTGATTCATTATTCTGTTATTTTGTGTTCGTTCCTTGCATCTTTACATTTAAACTTTCGATGTTGCAATAAAGTTAAATGACTATTGTATGCTAATAAATTGAAAAAGAAATATGATTTGTAAACAACATTGATACCATCGTAATTAATTTGGCTTCATTAAAGGTTAAGTTCAAAGAAATAAAGTGGCACAATAGTGCATTCAAATATTTAGTTTATCTTGGACTATGGTGTTCTCTGCTGCACGCATTTGTGTAAAGTGGCGCTGTGTAACTTGTGTGTATAAACTACGCCTAAAGCTTCTAGTAGAAACTAATAGGTAGGGTTGATAGTGCTATGAGATCCTGAGTTATTTGATAGGTTGAACCAAACACATTATCATAAATAATCAACAAAAATGTAGCCCACTTTTAACCTCAATACCTCAGAACTAAAAACACAAGGAAAAACTGTAAGAGATTAATGGAAACTCTCAGTAAAAGTGTCACTTATGGATCATAGGTACGGACAGTAGGAAAGTCAATAAACTTGGTTAATATCGTTGTTAAATGACCTCACTTTGAAGTGAGACATAGACAATCGGTGTAAAAAAAAATTGCAGATTTTACAGTCATAAGTAGGAAACAATGTGTTACAGCCATACGGAAAGAATTCTGAATAAAAACAGTATTGGGAAAAAGAGGGATGGAGGCCGATTCGCAGATGCAACAACCGACCAAACACGATAAAAAAAAAAGACGCTCACCATCATTATCACCTTAAGCAAGTAGAACTAAACAAAACTCCATTGCAGCATTTCATTCAAATCATAAAATGGGGTGTCATGAGAGTATAGAAACTAGAATTCCTACACACTATTTTTACTATCACTGTTCCAACGGAGACGTAGAATGAAATAAGCATAACATGTTCTAACATCAGTGAAAGGGGTCCAACATCATCTACAATATCGTGAATTGCAAAGTATAAATGACTCTAAGTTATCAATTTAATATATCCAGTGTATATAAATACATCACCCGCTATAATATTTTAGCTGTGCAGGTCGAAGCATCGCTATGCACAAAGATATAGGCCTACTGGCCGTCTTTATACCAATTTTAGGCGTTTTTCCACAGTAGCCTACGCCAGAGGTTCCCAAAGCTTTTCTTACCATGCCTCCCTTCTGTCCAAAGAAAAATCCCCACCCACTACCACAATTTTGTTATTAGATTAGAAACGGCAAAAAAGTAAGTATGAAACGAATATATTTATGCTTCTATTGCTTATAAAATTACTAGTTTAATATTTCCTGAAAAAAGATAAAAATAACAAACTTTAACTTTACTTTAAAGAAGTAACAAAGGAAAAATAAATCAGTGGGATGTATGAACTTGCATCAACTTTTACAAGACTCCCCATTCTTGCCTGAATATTAAAAGTGCACAGCATAAATCATTGGCAATTCCGAGAGTGCTCTGATACTTTGTTTTCATCGCGACAAGAGCTGAAAACTGTCTTTCGTACAAATAAGTGCTCTTAAAAGGTGAATATAATCGCAGCGTTTGCCGTGATATGTTGGGACATATATTTAGTAACAGCATCATTATTTATTTACAAAGCTATCACTTAAAGTATTATATTACATGTATGGGCCAATATTTTATGTTGTCATAGTTGAAACGTCTCAGTAATGTGATGTTAGATTAAAAGGTCCCATAGTAGAGCTAGTGTATCGCCCACAAGGGCGGCGAAGCTACCCCCCTCCTCCCCCCCCCACTCCGCGATCCCCTTGACATGTTTTTTTTCCCCCAGTGTGAGATCCTATGGCGTAGAAGAATGTTGATTCTGACCCCAATTTGTACTCCAGTGAACACACAATACACGTTCAAGATAACACTAGTCACATATAACATTACTTCCATCGTTCAGTGACAAACATCGGCACTTGCGTCCAGTGACAGGCCCTACTACAATCCTGTTAGTAAACACAGTAGTTGCAACACTTCAATAAAAGAGGACTCACCATGAAAAAAAAAAAAAAAATATAGTAAGAGTAAAAAAGTCGAACCACACCTTAATGACCTAAATAGATATATTGTATGTGGTAGGTCCACAGGTGGTAGGTTACTAGAAAAACCGATACCTGAACGTTTTCAGATTAGACGCCACGTAGCCACTCGAAGAACCATAACAGAGGTTCGGTTCTAATAAAGTCTATGACACGTATTGTAGTGAATAGGGTCACTCCATAGTTTTTGTTGTGAATGGCAAGGTTCTCTGGAGAGACAGGGACTGCCACCTATTGAAGGAAAGATGTTTTTTTTTATCTCTGTGCATGGCGCTGTTCGAATGGCGGGGGGTTGACCAGAGGCTTGGCCGATGGAATTTCGCCCACCAAAAACAGACAAAGGGTGCGTCGGTTGCCGGAGAAGGACGACACTGGGCCACAGGTGCCTGCCCAAGCAAGACGTCTGTGCCACCTCTCAGTGGTTGCAGATCAGAAGTGGTGTTATGAAGTGAAAAGTAATACGAGTCTAAGTGTGTTTCCAGCGGGAAGTGGTTGAACCTACGGTTTAACAAAGTTTGGAGCAGCGGTTGAACCTACGGTTTGACCAAGTCTACGGTTGCTTTCGCAGCAGTGCACAATCTCATATAGCACCAAGTGAGAAAATGATAAGGTGATTATATTTTTACCACTGAAAATGTTTATGGATCAATACTCCAGTAAACGCACCTGGGTGGAGCAATTCGCCACATGAGAACTTCTCATTCCTATTCAAATTGTGTTTTTTAATTTGAGCTAGTCGGACAATTTTATATTGAGTATTAACAGCATGTAAGCATAAGCATATAGTAGTCTCATGTAGGGTGGCACCCATAATATATATTATTGTATTATCTATTTGATCATTATGTAAGAGAAGGTGATTGTCAATTTTTTTTATAATTAAATGTATTTAAGTTTCATATCTGAAAATAAATATTTAGTTATGGTTATTAATCTTTTGTTCAGAACAAATCTTATCTAATCCCTGCCAAGATTAAAATGCTTATATGATATCAGTGCAAGAAGTTTTAATATAAAAATGAAATTAAAATATTAAATTTTCATAATTTTCTTTGCTATTTAAGCACATAGACGGTTGGACCGTCACAGTATAATATATTACAATGCAGTCTGAATTAAGGATAATTTCGAGAAAATAGTATTAATATATAACAAAGTAACATAAAAATAAAAACTTCTGCTTTTCTTGCTGCCAACTTACAAATTATATTAGATTTTTAGTATTTAAATACAGGATAAAACTGATATTAGAGGCAAATTTCAAGTACGTAGGTAGCATATTTTTTTCAGATAAAAAATTGCAAAAAGCTGACAGCTTTGGGACCGTTTTATATAAATATTTTTAAGCTAAAAATTTATCTTAGTCCTCTATTTCACGAGTTTTAAACAATAATACGCCATATACAGAGCTAGGGAAAAAAACAAAACTTTTTTCTCTGCGCCCTTAATTATAATATAACCTGTCCTCCAACTCCCTTAGAATACAATTTGATAAAATTTGAAATACGATAGATATTCTGTTAACAAGACAAATACAATTTGTAAATTTGAAGACAGACAGCGGAGGGACAGCAATAGCGCGCTGGAACACTAAACAAGGCTCCTGCGGAACACCGAGAAAACGCTACCAAGAAAAACCTATATAGATGCATTGATACCCCTTTACGCATGAACAATAAATATCCGTGCCGGAGACGAAGACAATGCTTACTTCAAACCTGATTAAAGGTAATAAAGCGTTAGATATATCGGCTACAAAGGGCCGTCACCAGATTAATATCCTTTCACTTGACGTTAACTTTGAAGGTCGGCTGTTATGTAATTAGCGCTGCTTTGTTTGAGCGTCTAAATTAGTTGCCGTATCCAGTAGAAGCGTATGCTGGTGATAAAACAACGACGAGGCCGAGGAGGGGGGAGGGAAGGGGTGATATCCTGTTTTGTCAGGGGAGGGCTATCGCACCAAAACAACCCTAAACAGCTACAACTTCTCCAGGAACTGAAGTTCCGAAGTTGTACCAATTAAAACGACGAATTGTTTCCTGTATTTAGCGCCGACAAACGATAGAGATTAAATTACGCTATGAGGATTCGTCCACGGAGGAAACCAAATTGGGGCGAGATAAACATTTTATGAGCATTAAATTCAATTTCGTAGCATACAAGCGGCTCGCAATAAAAAATATTTTAATGAGACAAATTGGATAGATCATGTTCTGCGGTTGAAAAAAAAAATCGGTAAACTTCCTAGCTGTATTTTAAAACAGAAGTGGATTGTTAATTAACGACATTAGCCCTCCACAATACCGTTAACAATCCCGCTTCATATATCACCACGATAAATAACAGAGGTGAAAATTTGTTTGCACATTGAAACATCAAATTCTTGATGTATGTAAGTTCGCTTATGAGATCACGAAAATCCATCTTTAACGACCGAACTATGGAAAGACTTTGGAAGCTCTTTACATAACAACTACCAGGCTATAAGGTGATGGCTGTATAGCCATTATGATCACGCATGAGGCACTATAATATAACCCTTCATTCGTTTTTATAAGGTTTGCCGCTTAAGGATTTCGTTTGTCAAATTAACTTCAGATAGTTATTCAGAACGGTTCTGTTATCCAACTTCGCTAAAAAAGCGTTAGTCTACAGCAATGGTTCCCAAATAGTTTTTCCCGAGTACCACTTCAAGAAAGAGCTGAACCTCGCGTACCCCCTTATAGCTACATTTGCCTCTGCGTTCATTCCAGTCTAGTGCTTCTCACAGCCACAGCATTACAGAAATGTAATTCACACACACACCGTTTGACTGTCTTAAAATATATTTTGGCGGTAGTAATGTTTGCGTAATTTTTTTTCAGTTGTCTTATTGAATACCTCAGTCAAGAAAGAACGTCGCGTACCCCCGGGAGCAACCTCACGTACCCCTGGATGTACGCGTACCACTAATTGGGAACCACTGGAACTACAGGATAACTGCATAAACAAGTGGAGCAAGAAATATCAGACATTACTTTGCGGGGAAATAATGTAAAAAACCTTAACAGTAGCCTAGTGTCACGTCATAATGAAAAAAAAAAAAATCAGAATCTGTGTATTTGGCGTCATTGTATCTAGCAACCCTGCCTTATTTAGAGAACAAGCAGAGATTGCGTGTGTGCGGGAAATGTGTTAATTTTTATTTCGTATGACTTTACGCCTCATCGACGTTGAGGTCTATAGAGGCGGGGAGGAACGGGGGGCAAGAAACACAAAGGAATTTGGGCATGGCCTTTTGAATGAACGATCCCGGCAATCACCTGGAGTGATTTGGGGGGCGATGGAAAACCGAAATTCGAATGGTCGGACGAGGAATCGAGCCCGCGTCGTCCCGAATGCGAGGCCAGAGCGTTACCGCTCACCCAACACACTTGGTAGACGTCTTAAAGAACACGCGGAGTAAGAACCGATGTATTCACCTTCCGCTGTTACGACGATGTCTACGAACACTAGTCTTTCAAGTTATTTGATCATACCTTCACAATTCCAGTCGGGAAAATTTCCGAACTATTTAAACAGAATCTTTTTAAAATTGATGTTGATTGTCTTTTACTCAGTGACCCAGGCTTGATGATTGCCTTGAAGGGGTTAGTTCCTTATGGCAACATTCTTGTTAAATTTCTGTGGGGATGGTTTACCTTCCCAGTGTTGGAAGTCTACAGTAGGCACGTGTTACTATTTTTTGTGATTTACTGTAATTAGTGTATGTCCAGTGTAGTGTCCTGTTTACGTTGTGAATGAGTGGAAAATAATTATTGGAAGGGAGAGGGTGCTGGTCTATTCAGGCTTACTCTTCCGAAACACACAACAAGTGGCCATCCGAAGGATTAATCAAGTGTTGTACGCCCTTACCAGTGCGGAGAGCTATGGGATTTAACCCAGGACTAAAGTGCACAATCTGGCCACCAGAAAGTGTGCAACACGACCTCTTCTATATGGCCGGCCAGTTCCAAATGATGAAATTTCTTCCATCACCAGGAATGGAACCACCTAACCCTGTGTCAGCTCTGAGAACCACCACTGTGTCGCAACCCCCAGAGATAACAGAGTAGGGATTTAAAAAAAAATATGTACAGTATATAACCCCTCAAAAGTTCATGCGGCGAAAGGAAACATTACTTCCACACGACCTTGTGAACCTGCCAATGGAATTGCTTCATTGCAGAATATATTGCATTCAGATTCAGTCATACTGGCGTATAAATATGTAAAAATTACAGTTGAATTAATTTAGAAATTTAGAGGCGACTTACGTTTCATGGTCATCGTCACCTTACTCCTCAATTACGCTTTAATCTTTTTCAATATTTTCTACTCGAAAGCTAGATTCGGCTCAATACAGTCCAAACTGTATCGCTACGAGCAAAGAAATAAAAACACTGTTGACGATAATACTTTATGCTCTACCTGCATCCCAATTATGTTTGAGTAAAAAGTATTGCATTTAAATTGAAAATATACCACCGATACTACTGTTCCATCTTTTTCGATACAGATATCATACAGTACTACAGATGGGATCACACAAGAGTTTTATACTATTCTACCTCCTTTGCATATTCATTACTGTGTAACCAAGTTCACCATTTGAATCTAAATCTACTATTTGCTTTCTCCATTACCAAAGCTATATGTTTGTGCCATCACGGTTCATTTTGCTGCGTTAACCAACCATAGTGGAAGTTAGAATGTGTTATCAGCTATTGAATAGAACTCTGAAAATCAGCGTTAAAGGCAGCATTATATTCTATTACGTCGTGTTATTATTATTCCGAATAACCCTTTTGGAGGGTACGATAAATCAACTTTGGCTATGTTTCTTTGTATTTAATTTTCTTTGCTTCCAAACTTCCTTCATTCTTTGAGAGTGTTGTTCCTTTTGTTCCTGGGTCCATTTCCTTCCCTTGATGTATTTCTGTCTCTCCTACGTCGTATAATATTTACAGTAGCAAACGTGACGTTGCACCAGAGTTAATGACATCACTGCCCGTTTCTCTTCCCTAATATTACAGGTATATATAAAGCCCTATATAATTTTAAGATGTATTAGCTACCTTCAACAAAAATTTTCTTCTGGCACTAGCAAATTGGTAAAAGAGGTTGTACGTAGTGTTCAAAACTGAAACGGCAACATTAATGTTAATTAGTAACAGGTATTTCTGCCTTCCTTAATAATTAAATCTAATATGGACAGATATAAATTTTTGCAGTTACTTGCTAAAATTCGTAGCTGTTGATTCGACATTTTTTTATCATGTCTCTGATAGTTCCGTCATACAGCTGTAGAAATTTGATAGCTTCCTGGTATGCTAGAAAGTTCTGTTATACTGGAATTCGTTCTTGTCTAAGCAGGTTTCAGTCTATGTTTGTGAATCAAACGGATTACGATACTTTCCTTGATTTGTAACTGCTTAAAATTACTGATATGCCGATACAAAAATAATTAAATCCCATCATGCAACTATTGAGAATCTGAATTCAGTTTCTTATCACTTTTTTTTTTCTTACAAATAGAATTTTTTATGTAGGGCCTATATATTATAGGACGTAAATATATCGACTGTGAGAAATAACTTACGTTTCTTCTGGTTGAGATTCAGGCAAAAATATTGTTTATAATGACATGTAAATAAAGTATACTTCTGATAGGAAGAAAGTACCAAACGAAAAAATTATTTCGGAGCATTGGTAATAATCTATATAGAAGGCACCAACTTTTTTTTATCTGTCTATTTGACTCAATCTTCCCGTCGGATTTTGATGGGATTTCGAATAACGTGCTGTCCTTGGTCCCGGGCGTTACATAGAATATATTTCATTTCGATGTGAAGTCGGAAAGCTGAGCAGTTTAAACCAAATATGTCTTTAAATTAGTATCGAGTCTTCGCTAAACGCGATTCACTAAAAACGATGCTGGTTGGATTCCGTTATTCCCGCTGTCGAAATTTTTACGGCGATTTCAAGTTTTTATTTCTTTCTCTTTTTTGTCCCCCTCGCTGTCGTTGGGCTAACTGTGCCGTAATTGATTTAACGAGAGCTCAGCAGATTAACACTCCACTTGAACAAACCTGCGGACAACAGCTAGTCGAAAAATATAAACTGCAAAGATACTTAACAAGAAATAGATTAGGTTCCACATTCCTTTCTTTAATTATGGCTTTAGGACCGATGTATATTGTGGTCATTATAACCAGAACGTGACTGGAGAAAGTTTTTTAACTATTATTACTGCCTTACGCCACGTCGGAGTCGACATTGAAGTAATTAGAGGGTGGGAAAAGACTGAAGGCGAGGAAGGGGAAGGAATTTGGCAATGGCCTTTGAAGAAACCATCTCGGCATTCACCTGAAGCTGTTTGTGGAAACCACGGCGAACCCATATCTTTATAGCCGGACGAAGATTCGAACCCGTGGCCTGCCGAATGTGGGGCTATAACTTTGGAACAAGACACTGGAAGACATTTGGCCAGTACATTTTTAATGTAATCGTCCAGTCATTCGCCTGGAGTGACTTCAGTAAATCATGAAAAATCGAAGTGTGGAAGACCGAACCGAATGCCAAGCCCAAATGTTTCATGATTCAATAGGTCTGTGAGGTTTCTTCGTCTCTAATTTTACGGGTCTTCTGCTTGACTGTGGTGGGTTTCAGTGATAATATTAGACGATTTGTCGAGAAATGGATATAATTGTTATCACTTATTTCTTTCTCGATCTGATTAACTTCTGGCTTATCTGATGGAAGTTTAGAATGTCAGTTTTAAAGTAACAAAGGATGACGAAAATTAGTGCGCAGATAAATTACGAGATTACCAAATTCTGGAATGGATGGTCGAAGACGAAGAAAAGAGTTTGTTAAGATAAAATACCTTACAGAAAGAAGAGTCAGCATGGTTACATTTTAAGAGATGTGGGATTGCTTTTGCTATTTGCTAGCGAAGGGAACAGCAAGTATACTGTCAGAAGCAGATAACTGAGGACCTGTACCGTAAAGTTTATGTTCAAATGTAATTTAAGAGAGAATTGCATCAAATGAGCCGAGAGAATGGGGTTATTGAATACAGTTCTGCAGTTGCAAATCTCTTAATCGAAATCTCTGATATCTGACAGTTACCATAAGGAGTTTATAGCAATATGTGCTTCTATCTGCGTGAAATGAAGGTAAAATTTTGTAAAAACCACACCGAAAGTGATTATGGCACTCTGCTGTGTGATTAACTATCTTGGAACAAAACTACAAAGATAATAAATTGTCATAAACTGTTATGTCAATCGGAATGCGACGTTTACAAAGCACTATACTGACTTTGTGAGTTTACTCTCTCCTAGTGGCCATTTTGGCTGATAACGCTAAGGGTCATGCAGTAATGTAATTCCTTATTTACATCAAATAAATCACCATATTTGTAGTCAGGGCCGCAGCTAGGATTCTCAGGCCCCGGGTAAGCGATCTTAGGCCCCCTAGCCCCCCCCCCCCCTCCGAAAATATTTTGTCTTTTCACTTTGGTATTTTTGGATAAATTCATAACATTTTAATACAAAAATGTTCAAAATTATTGGTTCAGATTATCAAATTTGTGTTTGATTTCTATTTATTTAGGCATCCAGACCGGCGGAGCCCCCCTTTGGTGGCCCGGGCCCCGGGTACTTTTGCCCCACTTAACCCCCCTAACGCCGACCCTGTTTGTAGTATTGAGTAAACTTGTCGTAATGACCTGGTGACATGGTTTCTTATGGATTGCGCATTCCGTACCTATCGTAAACGTCTAACAAAAGGCTGCCCACCAATTTCGATTCTATGTTAAGCTGCGGGGACCTAAAATTTGCCTTTGGTTACAAAAAATATTTAAATAAATCAAATATATAAGTAACACAGTTTAATTATAATCAAAAAGTAAAAAAAAAAAAAATCATCAACAATACTTCGTGACTCGCGAGCCCGGGGTTACGCAGCCTTGGTCTAGCCTATCCCGGTAATCCTACCGGGTACAAAGAATCTACAGTTTAACGTGGAACCCGAACCTCGGAACCTTTCTGGCGTACTTAGCGTTACATAAGAAGCTATACTAGAGGTGAAGGTCAGGTTAAAAGACCTTTCAAAATTCCAGCAGAGACTGAGATTTCAAACGGGGTTCGATCTTCAGTCGGAAGTTGTAGCAACTGAGCCACGATATCACTATATTTGCACTAAACACTAGATTTTACTCCTAGAAACACTTTTTTTATATATATATTATAACAGCGAACAGTAGTCGAACACAGAATTAAATATCACGATCTTAATTTACCTGTTGGTCATATAAGTGAGTTCTCGATACACAGACTAAAGAAATTTGATAATTTATATTTCATATCATAATTAGGTTGGCAGATTGCTGGATTCGCTTCTTTGTCAGCAGGAGAAGTTTTTAGATTTCGTGTTTGGAGATGTTCATATAACAGTGCTGCTTATATTAACCACACATTACTGGCATGTTTCAAGTGTTAAAGAAAGCACGTGTGAAGTACAAAGTTAGAAGTATCACATTTAACATACATACGGCTAAAAAGCGGCTATTAGACAAACGAGGAGGAATCGGAGATAAAGAAAGGCATAAGGCAAAAGTACTGCATGTCATCTACAATCTTTATCGTGTATTCAAAAGGACTTGTAGATTTTCTGACAGAGAGAATAAATGTAAAGCACAAGGGTGAATGGTTAATACGAGAGCATGTTAGGATTTTGGAATCATCTCAGGGACAAGAGAAGACCTAGAAAGAAAACATTGAACAAAATCTGGGAAAACCGTAAAAACTATTACAGGTTGAAAATCAACACATTTAAAACAAAGGTGATACTATACAAAAGGCAAGTTGAAAGCAGCCAGCGTGTGGTTGTGAAACTGCGAGATCAAACATCGGTACAGGGTCTGAGTTTACTCACTTTGGGTGAAAGATAAGCAGAGATGGCAGAAGAAAACAAGGAATAATTAGTCGAATCAACCAAGTCACTAACGCAACTATCACCAAGAGGAAATTATTTACTTTCAAATGCAACATCAGGAACAGACTAGTAGAAGTCAATGTTTGTAGTGTCGACTTATATAGATCTGTGATACGACGAGTGGGTATTGAGGAGAAATTAGGTTTGAAGCTCTGCAAAATGAATGTTATCATAGAATGATAAAGACCAGCTGGAGGAACAAGAACAGGTATTTAACTGAGCTGGTTAAAGAAACATTCAGAACAAAAGAAATTGTCTTTCTCTACAGTTCTTACCATCTATTATTCCCTCCAGCAGCAAATTAACCAATCCAGCATGTCTCAAAATATGACCTACTAGCCTGTCTCTTCTTTCTGTAAGCTTCTTCCACAAACTTCTTTCCTCACCCATCATTTCCAAAACTCATTCATTTCTTACTTTGTCTGTCCACTTAATTTTCAGCATTCTTCTTTAGCACCACATTTCAAATGCTTCAATTTTCTTTCTTTCTAGTATTCCTAAAGTCCATGTTTCGCTACCATAAAGTGCTGTGCTCCACACATAGAGTTTTAAAAAGTTCTTTGTAATTCCCAGATCAATGTTTGAAACTAAAAGATTTATCTTTCTCATGAAGGCTCTTTTTGCTAGAGTTATTCTGCTTTTAACACCATTCCTGCTTCGGCCATCAGTTGTAATTTTGCTTCCCAAATAACAGAATTCACTTACTTCTCCAATTGCATTCGATCTTATTTTTATATTTAAGCTGATAGTATTTGTATCATTTCTGCTACATTTCATCACTTTAGTCTTGCTTTGATTTATATTCAGACCGAAATCTTCCTTCAGTATTTTGTTCATGCCGTTTAGTAATTTCTCAATATCCTCAGCCTTTTCTGCTAACAAGACAATGTCTTCAGCAAATCGTAGCATACAATGATTTTTTCTCCCTGAACACTTATGCCACATGGAAAGGTGCTATCCTAGGCCAAAACCAGCCTGGAAGGACTCAACTGGCGTATGTGAATGAGATTCTTTCAGATATAGATTGCGATTCTCAAATTGAAACGAAAGCTATAGCAGAAAAAGAGTGAAAAACTATTGCAAACAAAAATTTAGAGTCATAATCACAGAAGAACACTTTCCTTTGGTTTCTCGCCAGTGTAGAGCATTTTAATGAGCCGGTCATGTTGAACAATAGGTCCCGGTTCGAGGTTATGTCCTACCGTGCCGTCACTCAATATTTTAGATGTTCTTCAGGAGTCATATAGGTGATTTGTATTAATTAATTTCCACTACACTCCAAAACCAAAGATTACGCAAACAAAAAAAATATTTGAATAAAGATTATGTGGTTCACAAACAAATGAAAAAACTCACTAACCAATCTTACGTTACAATATGTAATAGTACGTAATAAAAGTTTTTATCTGCCCTCTGCTTTGTTTGGTTGCTTCCCACACGAATACTAAATATGGATTTTTTGTTAGTTTCAGGATTAAGATCTGAAAACTGACCTGGCTTTCTGAAAAGTTTGCCGAGATATTTCAAACAGCATCCCTCCTGAATGTCATTTAATGCCCCTGTTTTTACTAATGGTTTGACACCTCTTCAACGTTGAGGTCATTAGAGGCGGGATGGGACTGGGGATAAGGAGCAGGGAAGGAATTCTGCCATGGCCTTTTGAAGGAAGCATCCCGGTATTCTGGGTAAATCATGGAAAACCCAATACTGGATGCCTGGACGGGGATTCGAACAGTCGTCCTCCCGTATACGAGGCCAGAGCGTTAACCGATCACACACCACCCACGGTCATTTAATGCCATTCCTTATTTGCTTGTGCGTTGAATATCGAGAAAATTATTTACTTTGATCTGAAGCAAAACATAAAAAAACTCGTGTCAACAATTCGATTACAACATCAACGTGTAATACAGTGTGTCACTTAATTAATAAATAAACAATTTACAGAGATCCAATGAGATTTTGATATTTCTACAAGGTGCGACAAATGATAGGTTGAACAGTAAAAAGTGAAAGATAATATGCAAATGTGATTTTCTACGTGTAGAAAAGAAATTGCTGAATCCTAAAATGCTAGGCCCTGAAGTATTTCGGCGTAAGAGTAGAAATAAGTATTAAATTGAGACAGTATAAATTTCGGTTAGTCAAATATGGAAAAAGGTATATATATATTCCTGTACGTCCCAGTAAATACATTGTTATGCGGAACAGCGTTCCTAAACGAGGTACTGATTAATAGTACGCGCGATTCGCGACACTCTGCTAAAGTAATAATTACAACGCAACGCATTTAATACACTGGTTGGCGGGTACCGTAAGGCATACTTGAATATGCTAAATAACCCGCGAACATACGACTTTGCTTACGATTGTTATGAAATACTTTCCACTGCATTATATCTGAGTCGCAATTAGAGGAGAGATGAGATGAGGAGAATTAGGTGCCGTATTAAAGCTTAATTCTAGGTTCATTCTTGCTTTCCTCGCCCTACGCCTAGAGTCCCGTTAATGATGTACTAACTTGTAACACCAAAACGAGATGAGATGCCTATATTACGATACTGCCAGTTAAGATGTACAATAAAACACATTATCGAAGTAGCTAGCCATTTCTAGAGAATCTCAGGAAAACAAGAAACAAAAGTTTTATCACATATCCCGAAGAATTTAATTTATTTCTTGCCAAAAAATACAGTGCAGGAAACTCTAAGAAGATCGCGGGTCATATCCCAGTCCGGTCATCCAGATTTCCGTTTTCCATAGTTTGCAGAAATCACTCCAGGCAAAAGCCGAGATGGATTATTCGATAAGGCCATGAGCGAATTCCTTCCCATTCCTTGCACCCGCTCCCAAGACTTCGACGTCCACAAGTCTTAAAGCCCGAACAGAACAAGAAAAATGAAAAAGATATATTCTGTCCCAAGGGCAGATAAAGGTCATGTTCTAACTGGAGGAACCAGAAAAATCAGAACTTATCTTCCTATCCGAATGTAAATATGAAGATTTTACCGCAGCACTGTTGCGAACAAACTGACAGAATCATAATAAATCTTACATCCTATAAAATCAAATTTTAAATTTCCACCATATTTTGAAACGAGCGGCTGGAAATATAATTAGACGGATCTCAGTTTAAGGGAATTTTTCATCAGGCAACAGAATTAATTCATTAAATAGGTCTTTCTTCTTAAATGACTCGTGCCAACTAATTGTTATAGATTTGAGCTGTACGTATTTATTACAATAACAGTGACTGGAGACACTCTGAAAGGACTAAAATATTGTTTAAAATTAAGCAGCACTGAAAACCAAATTCTGAAAAAAGCACCATTTAACTTTCCGGCAAATATTTTATCACTTCTTCTTAAGAACAGGAGTTACAAGCTCATACAAGAATTTCATGATACTGCCAACACAACATACGCTTCGTAACTTACTACTTTATCACATTCTTCTTAATTGGCTGTCAGTAGGGATTTACTAACTTTAAATTAATATAGTCTATTTTATGCTGAACGTTGATTCTATTAATTTTATTTATTGTAGTATACTCCACTCAGGCGTCACAAAATATAGTTAATACAATTAATAAAAATGCAGGGCATCGTACCTATTTTAAAAAACTCTTGCCTAATCAACATTGGAGCCTGTGATAACCTAATGTCATGGAAATGTATACTATGTTGTAAATAATGAGGTAAAAACCAGGCAAGTTAGAGTATAGCCTCGCGAAATTAATGTTTTGTGCCTTAATGAACATAACAAACACCGATTTTATCGCATGTGAGATGGAAGATGCTTGTCACAAATCATTGCTTGACATATGCTCAAGTAAGTTGGTGGAATCCATTCGACGGCTCTCCAGCTTTGCTTCTCAAGCTGCAATTACACTAGTTAAATCCCAATCTAGTTGATTGTAAGTATCGTGCCTTATGATGCAATGGATTCTCACTTGAGAGCTCTTTCAGTAAATTACTATTAATGTCTAACAAAGCAACCGTAGAATCAAAAACTTGTGACAAAGTATGTTAGATCTAAGAATTTTTTGTTTAAATACAGAACGTGATTGTTACTGAGGACAAATTTAAAATGCCTATGTAGCAATGTTTTAGAAATAGACTTTGTACAATGAAGATGGTATAAAATCGGCAGTTTTGATGGGATTTCACGTTCTCAGCTTGTAATGAAATAAATTGCAAAACATAGCTAATCCCTCTATTCTGCGCGATCTTAACAACTATATTTTTCGATTTGTTTAAATTCTATGGTAATCCCTTGAATACAATCCTATAAAATCTTCAATATATAATTGGTTTTGATTCAAAAAATGTGTACTTTTCCTCCAGCCAATTTACATTGCGAATAATATGGTCTCTTTGAAATGATGGAAATATAGCGAATTTTTAAGGATTGGAAGCTTTCTATCACCAATCCTGCTTGAATGACAGATAAGTGATTCTGTTCTAATGGGGAGAGCAAAGTATTGCCGTACAAAAAAAAACAAAAAATAAACTTATCATATGGAACATAAGTTACAACTAAATGCATACATACCCCGTGAATAATCTGAAACTTATTTTGGTTAAGAGCTAAAGGCACAACAGGGTTCCTTACAGGTACAGAACAGCAAATATTTGGAAATTGCTTTTCTTATGAAAATATTTACGGTAAAAACTTTTTATCAGTACCTTTTGGATATCACTGTAATAGTAACGTCGTTTGCACTTTGTCTACAAAGTATAACGCAATTGGTTAATTTTCTGCTGTAACCGAGAGCTGTGATATTGCATGACAGCAATTAGATGATATCTCTGGTGTAATTTAGTTTGGTCCTTCTGTTGGCGCGCATCCTGTAACTACCCCTCTCAGATTGTTCTGCGCTCCATTATGTTTTATCCGCCGGCAATAAAAAACCAGTCCCCTTCACGAAGCTTTTCTATAAACGATGCTTAAGGGCCAGGGTCTACATCTCACAATACTCGGACAAACCATCCACCAATTCATTCAGGTGACTTCTGTAGCAACACAGTGAATTTTCCAGCAATTTAACTGATCAGTCTATAAGGATCAGGTAGCTGTAATATAAATAGGCCTATAGAATCGTGAGAAAAAATTATCACATGAAAACAGACCAGGCAAATATGTTATAATCACTCAAACTCAACTGCTATATGCATGAAGCTGTGAAGTCATCGATACATTGTTTTAGAATTGGCTTATAAATTCGTTTAAGTGCGAAACTAGAAATTATATGCAAATATTAGTCTATTATTCTATTAGTGAACAAAATGGCTTGAGAAATTTGGATTAGGGTTACCGTACACAAAAATCAATGGATATCGTTTAAAGTGCAGTGGAAATAATAGCAATGGCAATGTACTGAACGTTATAAAAATACAAAGAAATGTGTTTAAGGCTTTTGAAATTTGGTTCTAGACACCATTATTAATCACCTGTACTGATGAAGTTTGAATCGTACACATTAAACAAATACTTTATATAAAATGGAATATTTGGAAAAGAGACGGCATTATGAAAGAAACGTAAGACGTACGAATCTGAATAAGTTATTAATTGGAGATCGCGCTGAAGGGAGGGTTGGGATATTAGAAACATATATGTGACGACTTAAGGGGTAATAGGAACGAGAAGGGTTTATCAGAGAAACTTATACAAAATCCCACAAACCTTATGATAAGAAAAGTATTAATTCTTTGTTGTATATAGATATATAACGGGAAAAAAATGCTTGCTGGGCACGTACACAATAGGCTTCAAAAGCTAGTATAATATGTTGATGTTAATCTTTCACAAAAACACGAAGCACTAAAACAGATGGTGTTCGCAATTTTTTAGTGAAATCGAACAACATTCGTGAAAAATCATATGGAGGATACGTGTAAAAAAAAAAACGAGTAACTTATAAAACATCGTAATTATGTCATACGAACTCATTTCCCGTGAAATATGAACTTCAATAAAGATTGCATTTTTACATACGAGCTCACATTCGATGGGGTACGTATAGCAAAAACTCTTTATCTTACAATTATATGGAGGAACCATAAATAAGCGTTTAGAGTATTTTTCATAAGTGTTCTTTGCGTTAAAATAAAATAAAATGAACTTTAAATTTCAATCGAATCTCAAAGGTGGCTTACCAAAAACAATTTTCGTTGAAGATGCCTTATATTTATTAAGAACAGTCAAGTTGAATTTCTTTTGAATTTTTGGTCAAATAGGTGAAACATTCGAGAGCTGATATGAACATTTTTCACCTCTTTGAAGGTTCATATCTCACCAAACAGATATCGACAAAAATTCTCAAAACAAAATTGTATAATTTCTTTTATTACCTGTTCAAAAATACCACTTTCGATGGGGTGAACGAGCCCCAGTGTGGTGAATGGTAATGCTTGGGTCTGCAGTTTGGAAAGACGCAGGTTCGAATCCCCGTCTGACCATCTGATTTAGGTTGTCCATCAATTCCCGGGATCACTCTAGGTGAATCCCCAAATGGTTCCTTCGGAACGTCATGGCAGAATTCCTTCCCATTCATAGTCCCCAATCTTCTCCCGCTTCTAATCAACTTGACGTCGAAAAAGAATTACTAACCGCAAAACAGATTCCAAAAACTTGTTGACTTCTTGTGTACTATGATGCCTATTTTCCTGAGTTAAACACCTCTGGTTTCAAACACAATGGCGCAAGGCCTCAACCAACGAATAAATAGGGGTAAAAAAAGTTACCTTAAATTATTTTCGTTAAGTGCGGAAAATACAGTGGCAAATGTTTTGGCAGTTGCCCTAATTGTACTAACAACCTGCATATTGTAAAGTAACGATGTTCAAGATCTAAATTGCTTCCATCCGTTTACAAAACATAGAGTGTACGAAACTTAATAGAGGGACCGAGAGTGGTGGTGTAAAGGCTAGCGTTCTGGCCTCGCATTCGGGAGGAGGGCGGTTCGAATCCCCGTCCGGGCATCCAGATTTGGGTTTTCCATGGTTTCCCAGATCACTCCAGGCAAATGCCGGGATGCTTCCTTAAAAAGGCCATGGCCGAATTCCTTCCCATTCCTGGCCCCCCTCATCCTGTTAGAGAGACGTTAAGCAGATAAGAAAAATGAACAGAGGAAACAATAAAATTGTTAGAAGTAATGAGGGAAGAAACATAAAAACAACTGTTAGCTTGACGCCAAAATTGATGCACGTATCAAAGAGGTAGGCAGATTCATAACTTAAAACGATTGTAAAAGCAATTTATACACTTGTTTACATAACATGCGTGCGAGAGAAAAGAGATTGTATGTCACGAAAATAAATGAATCGCTAGCAAAGAAGAAATTTTATGAAAATTTGGCAATAACTAATCTCCAAAACAAATATATTTCGTGTAGATATATTTAACGTACCAGTAATGAGTAAAATAATATATAATACTATCATCTGGTATTTCTCGATACAATATTTATATTTTGCAATTTAAAAGTTTGATAGTGATACAAAGTACCCATTTAAGTGATATTAAAAATACGAAGGACTTCAAACAATCAACGCATGTTAGAATTTTTTGTGAATTATTAATTTTATGATCGGAAAATCTCAAGTATCCTTAATCAGATTACCATATCAGTCACTCCAGAAATCTCACTGAGAAATCTTTTTATTGAACAGTTGATACATATAAACGGCAGGTTTTTATTTATACAATTTGGAAAAGGAAAATAAGTCATTGGAAAGTCGTACTTATATACTTACATCCTGCTCATCTATACCCTGAAAAGAAAATTGAAAATCTGTTGTAACAATTTCCCATGTCTTATATAAAACATAACGCAAACTGAAGTTGGCTATCCCAAGTTACGTACGGTTATTCTAAAAACTTGTTGACTTCTTGTGTAGTATGATGCCTATTTTCCGAGTTAAACACCTCTTGTTTCAAATACAATGGCGAAAGACCTAACCAAAGAATAAATAGGAGTAAAAAAAGATACCTTAATATATTTTCTGTTTTTTTTTTCTGAAGTTAAACATAAAAATTATTCTTTCACATTCTTCGATATTTACGATATATGTCCGTCCTTTTTTCTTTTGAAGCGAAGTTATAATTCAGCGGTCAATTGTCAGGACAGTTATTTTCACAATTTTTTTTTATCAACTGCATTGTATCAAACCGAAATTGTTCGTGAATATTTCACTTAAGAGACGTTTTAGACGATTCGATTGTCGACCTTTTTTTATTGAAATCCTTGTATAGTTTTAAGATGTAAATGAAAGTTACAAACTGATAATTATTAATTTCCATGACATTTTGATCATTACAGCCGAAGTATAGCAGAAAATAGGTCACCCTTAGAAATAGGCTACAGAATCGCATTCAGCTATTCATCTGCAACGAAACAACTTTGGTCATGTCTACTGAAAATTTTCTTCTAAATCTTTAAAAAGAGGGGGCAAGAAACTTATAGAAAAGTATGTTTTCCGTGAAGGATTCAACAATTAAAATACAGAAAAATTAAAATAACAGACAGTGCCAGTGTAATATACAATGAAAATACACACGTTTGTTGATTTCTACCAGAATTCTTGGTTTGACAACAATCTGTCATCGATGTCATATTGAAAGCAGTAAAACGAATAAGCTTCGGAGATCTTTTAAAATCTGGAAACAAACATTCTCCACGATTAAAAACTTCCACTGTCTATTGCATACAGAGACGGTTAAAATTGTGAACAAAGCTAACAGGGCGAGAAGAATTTCAAACCGCAGTTGTAACGTCAAAACAGGAACAGTAGTCAGCATGCACACAGAATTTACCAATGAGTGAGAACAGTTGTGCCAACTTCAGACTGCAGACTGCGAAGGCGTTGTCATTGCGATGCGGGGCGCAATCACACTGGAGATTAGTCGCCCGGCACTGTCACAGAGATAACATCAGAGCGCCGGCCCACAAAAACAAAAGCCGCCCGCCCGCCGCCAGAGAGATCACTTATCGCGCGCCGGACCTGCCCCCTGTACCAGCGATCAAAGGAGCCGCCTCACCCCGCCGCCGCCGACGGCGCTAGTGTCGGCCGCTGCGGGACTCTGGTGGGGGGGAAGGGTGGGGGCGTGGTCGAAGCTGCGCCGCCATTGGCCGGCAGGCGGGGCATGTCTCGCCATTTTGTTCCAGAGTAAACGGCTCCCCTGCGGGTCCGTTACGCTCTTCTTTCGCCACCCGATTTGTAATTAACTTAACCCTCTACTGCATGGTGTTGTCAGATGGCAACAAACCAAAGATTGATTTATAATGGCAAAAAAAAATCAGTCATATATGCATGGTGTTGCCATATGGCAATCCAGAGATGATAGCCATCACAGTACCCAACAGTTTAGTTTCGCACTGTTGGTAGAAGTAGTAGAAAATCAGCAGTTTCTAGGTGAGATCGTTAGGCTTTAGAAGTGCATAAGAGCCTTTTCAAAAATATTTTTTTTACAATATATACACAGGAATGATTGGAATTATTTAAATAAGGTAGATAATCCGATATATTTAACTTGCAGAAAATCATTGTTTTACCATAATGTGGCACTATACATAATCTTGAATGGATATTTTGTGTGTGTTAACATTTGGCAACAATATGAGCGTAGCTTTGTAATAATCACTGCACCACTGCCTGGTTCCTATACAAAAGGGATGCCGCAACTAATGGAATACATTTCAAGAATATACTTTATTTGGAAGATTTCAAGAAAGCTATAGCCAGAAGTTTTTTATTCCATGGGAAAAATGCAATAAAAAAGAAATACCCAAATCTGATTCAATTGAGAGGTCACATATAGCTAAGAGGTCCAGCAGCTGCACTGCCTGAAAAAGAAATGCGGTTGGATGGGGTTGGACATTTGCCTATTATGGATCAGAAAGGTAGATGCAAGATTCCTACATGCAATGGAATAATTAGAGTTAAATGTGTGAAATGCAATGTGCATCTATGTCTCACTACAGCAAAAAACTGCTTTCTAAAATTGCATACAGAACAATAACATAAAGCAAGGTTTGACGTTCTAAAAGTGAAAGAATAACTTTGTAAATGATTAGAGTATTTGTTTTCTTATCTGTAAAACATACTTTTTTTGTTATTTCAATAGATACAAAGTATATTTGTGAGCCTATGTGTCAATACTCTTGAGTATCATATTGTGGAAGTCTGCATTGTAACTCATGTTGTTGCCATATGGCAACAAACCTAAAATATGAAATAAATATCGAAATAATACATATTCAATAGTTTTTCTTAGTTAATTGTCATTTGAGACCAATATCCCATGATTTGAACATTTTTTCATTAGAAAAAAAATTACTAAAAAAACTCATGCAGTAGAGGGTTAAGAGAAACAACTGCCGCTCGTCCGTCAGTCTGTGGGCACGCGCTCAGCGTGTGCATAACAAATGTCGACGACTGCGTTATAAGCGGGAACAACTGACGCACGATACAGCCTGCCACAAAACCACCTCTGGTAGATCAAATCCACTAATTTATTCCCCAAAACATGGTACCAAAAAAGTCTGATATTCGGTTTTTCACTTTCAATTTATTACTTACCTAATCTAATTGGATTTGCGGTCCAAGAATACAAACGATAACAATATTTTTTTTCAACTATTTATATTACCAAAACTATTTTTCACTTAAATAAATTTGCTACATATTTTACAATAAAGTGATAGGTATTTTAAAAAAAATATATTGTATCTACTTATTACGAAGCGATGAAAGTTAAACATAAGCGTAAACGAAGAGAGAAAAATGTTCTATTTAATGTTCAAATACACCCATGAAAAAAATATGTACATAATCAATCATTCGGGTTAAATCGATAGAAAAAAAAAACCAAAAGCGTGATGACTTACTTATTTTCTTTGAAATATATAAGCTTCTGTGCATTTTTTGGGAAGTAGCTGCATTTGTCGTGTAATATCTTTGATAGATTGATGACCTCACTTCCGTCACGTATTGCCGGTAATTGAAATCTCTTCCTATGTAATGCGGTAAAACAACGTTCAATTGAGATTGATATTGAAAGGCTTCCTTAGATTCGAATAATTACATAACTAACTATTCGAGAGGAAGTAGCAATATATATCTGTTAATACTACACCTAGCTAAGGTATTTTCACAATGTCTGGAAGAGAATAATATCAAATCCAACTGCAAAAATTGATTTTGTTGGTACACAAAAAAGGCAGTCACAGTATTAAGAAATACTGCCTTATCAGCCTCCGTCTTATCATTTACAAAGTGTTTACGAAGGTCATCAATAACCGCTTCAGTTCTACCTTGGACACAGTACAACCAATCGAACAGGTTGGCTTTAGGTCAGGATTTAGCACGGTAGATCACATCCAACTTATCCATGAAGTAATAAGTCGAGCAAATGAATACCAGATGCCACTCTGTTTGGCCTTTATCGATTTTGAAAAAGATTTTGATTCAGTCCATCACTCAGCAATCATCCAAGCCCTTCTAGAACAAGGAGTGAATCCAGGCTATATCGACTTACTGTACAACATCTACACCACTTCCACTGCCTTTGTCAACATCGCTGAAGTCACCAAAGAGTTCCCAGTAGAAAGAGGGGCAAAACAAGGAGACTCCATATCCCCCAAGCTATTCACATCCGTCCTGGAGTTGGCAATGTCAAAGATGAATAAAACTTTCTCGGGTAGCTAGCCGAGTTAGTACATCGTTTGACCACGACGTTTCGGCGGTCACAATCTCTGCCGCCATTGTCAAGTGACTGCTGCCGGCAGCAGTCACTTGACAATGGCGGCAGAGATTGTGACCACCGAAACGTCGTGGTCAAACGATGTACTAACTCGGCTAGCTACCCGAGAAAGTTTTATTCATTTACAACGCCGAGAAAATCTCCAGTCTTACATAATGTCAAAGATCCAATGGCAAAACAGAGGGTTGCGAATAAATGGAAGAAGTCTCAACAACTTAAGATTCGTTGATGATATATTTTTACTCTCAAACAGCCTGGAAGAGCTAAAAGAACTGATAAATGAACTAGAGGCAGCTTGCAGCGAAGTAGGCCTTTAAATAAATGTGTCAAAAAGAAAAATCATGCAAAATAAATGGGCAGAAAAATACAATTACAAGGCAGACACGAAAAAAGCTGAAACTAATTCCGTAGAACAGTACATCTATCTTGGCCAACTGATCAACATGAATGGCGACTCAAAGCCTGAGATCTACAGACGCATAAAGCTGGGCTGGAGAGCATACGGAAAAAATTACACAGTTTTTAAATCAAACATGCCGATAAATCTTTAAAAAAAAAAACAGGTATTTGAACAATGTGTATTACCGGTCCTCACATATGCCTGGACCCTAAATAGTCACATGAAGCAAAAACTGAGAACTGCCCAGTGAAGTATGGGAAGAGCAGTACTAGAGTTTACAAGAACAGGCAGGAAAAGGGCCGTGCACATTCGTTCAATAACCAAAGTGCCAGATATCTCAGAAAGAATCATGACCCAAAGATGGCAATGGGCTGAGTATATTGCTCGCAAAAGAGATGACAGATGCACTACGGCAGTACTGGATTGGATACCAATGAACCTAAAAAAAGCTAGACGAAAACCCCTGGATCGCTGGGATAAGGACATACGTCGAATTACAGGCGTGAACTGGAAGAGAGTCGCTCAAGATCAATCAGCCTGGAAGGAACTACAACAAAACTATGTAGAATTAAATTAAATTAAAGAGGCTACATCCTGAAATAAGGAATGATAAAGCTATAATAATAATAACATACTTGTCCGCAAAACAAAAAGATTATCAACTAAATGGAGGAAGAGGGCTTTCAGAGCTAGAGTTACAAGCCAGTATAAGGAATATCTGTAGGTTGAAGACAAGAGTAGAGAGCTTCTGAAATATTGAAAATTGCTTTTCTAACAACACATGGATTCGGTTTTATGTACCGCCTGATATGCCATAGCAAACATATATTTATACTACATTAGACCACACACGAGATGCCTATAAAAGCAATCCAGAAATAGGGAGCGTCAAAATTCAGGTAATCAAATAAATATTTTGTTTTAACTTTTTTAACTACTGAATTACCCAAAAACCCTGGCGACATAAAGTGGGATATGCTGCGTTTTATAAGTGGTTATCAGCTTTGCTCTGGGTGATAATTGAAGTAATAGCCAACTTTCAGTCAATTGCTACCGAAAAAATCAGACTGATTCACCCCTTCACCAAGAAAATATATTTTTTATAAATCTTAATCCTCTGCTACTCTGTTCTCTATCAGCTCACTGATCTCATCTTTGGTGCATAGTCAAATACATAATTTTCTTTCCAGATATTCCATAACACTTGTGGTTCCCGGGAGAAAATTCAATCCTGCAGCTTGATTTGTTTAAAAGGATCTCAATGGAGTAATCCCTTCCTAGATACTCAAGCATCAAACTGGACCAAGTAAAAGAGATCATCTTATTACAATCTACTCCATTATTGCAATATAGTGGCCAAAAAAAAAAAATGTTTTTCGGAAATGGTAGTACAGATTCTCTACGAAAAAAGACCGCAAAAAATATACTTTTATCAGATAAAAAAGATTAATTCAGCTATGTGTAGTGCCATTGTTACTTTTCAGATGGCAAAACTGACCAAACAGCTTCAGCTACACTGTCAGCGTTGCTGACGGATTTTGCTGATTGGAAACAGGGGGGAAAAAAGCTTTTGCAACAAAAAACCCAATTATGTTGTTACAGATTGACTTAAAAAATGAAGAACCTGTGGTGGGTGCCTTGTTGGGCAAGCTACGTTACAATTATATTTCATACCTTTATGATTAATAATTGTGGATTTTTAATTTTAATTTTTATGAAGGAGTGGAAATCATTTAATTTTGCAAGAATCTCGACGTTAGTTGGAATTTAGGAAAAATTGTCACAATATGACATTTTATTTTCTTATCACTGGCGATTACAAGTCTGAGCGAATTTATCGTTAACATTAACACAAATTGGCAAAATCATAAAAGCAACGCTCAGAGTTACAATTAGCCGCCATGAGCAAGCAAACAATGATATATTTACTTTTAAATATATCTCAGAATCAAAATGCAAGAAATAATGACAATTGGAAACAATAAAAAATACAAGTTATGACGACCTCAGACAAAGGTATCATAATACTGTGACTTTACAGTTAAAAAAGGAAAATCATGGGCGCCAGAATGAACAATATATCATTCGAAAATAACTAGTTCTGGCAAATTATGCCACTAGCTCAGGGGTTTTTTACAATTACAAAGTGAGAACATGGACCTATCCTCTCAAAGTCGCTTACGGGTTCTGTTTCACGGAATGCACAATCAGATGACTTGGTCGTAATAAGTTACCATTGTAGTCCTGCGTCTGATGTCTGCGGTGACTGTAGCGGACCCACGATATGTGAGATTATCTCACAAGTCGGCTATAGGCATCTCTGGTCTGACAATGCGCATCATCGCATTACCGGCTGTGTTGCTGCGATAAGCTTGCTCCAGCAAGGCAAGCTGCCAGCCAGAAATCGTACAGCGGCAGTTGGCGAGAGAAGCCAACTTTCGAAGTCCACCTCAGACTAGACTCGCATAGCTTGGACTCGAAGTTAGAATGTCCAGCTCCTCGGTCCACGAGGAAACTTCTAGCTCCGCCCCTTGCAGTCTCGAAGCTCACATATAACAGAAATTCCCAGGATTTTAAGTTATACGCTCATTTGGATTGGATCTTCAGGTCGGCACCTAATGTCACGTGATATCCCCGATAGGTGATTTGCCTAGAGTATCTAACAGAGGTCGGACATATTCGGCTAAGTTCGCCGGTCCTACCTGCTTGGCCGCACCTTCCATGTGAAGGTGGACGGAGCCAAGTCAGGTATCAGAAACATCCTTGCAGGTGTCCCCCAGGGGTCAGTCCTAGGCCCCGTCCTGTACACTCTGTACACGGCTGACGTACCAACGGCGGATCGTGTACAGACAGCTACATACGCGGATGACACGGCTTACATCACTCATAGCAGGAGTAAGGCCGTCGCCACCGCTCGATTGCAAGGAGTCCTCCAGAAGACGGAGGCCTGGGCTAGGAGGTGGCGCATTGACGTCAACCCTACCAAAACCCAGGCCATCGTTTTCACGAGGAAGTACGGCCCACGCAACCGCGGCCAACCGGCCCGGTTGCTGAGGCTGAACGGATCCGACATTCCCTGGAGTACCTCACTGAGATACCTCGGGGTAATGCTGGACTCCAAGCTCACCTGGCGTGCGCACATCAACGATGTGCGTCGAAGGACCAGCGCCAGGCTAAACGAGCTTTACCCCCTCCTGAACAGGAACAGTGCACTATCACCGTCCCTGGGAGTGCGCATATATCTCACTCTGGTCAGGCCACTCCTCGAGTACGCCTGTCCAGTGTGGGGATATGCCGCTCACACCCACCTGCAACGACTGCAGGCAGTCCAAAACCGGGCACTTAAACGTGCCCTCCACCTCCCCCACCGTTTTCCGACAGCGGCTCTTCATGAAGCCACCGGCATCATGCCCTAAGAGACCGCTTCCGAGTGCTGGCCACTGCCTTCTACAAGAAGGCGGAAACCAGCACTAATCCGTTGATCAGCGTGCTTGGCCGGTACGAAATTCGTCCCGGCCGACACAGACGACCACTGGATCTGACAGTTCCGACATAAGACGCCCCAACAAATGACGACAACAATGACTAGCCAACTGTGACGACAAACCCCACGTAATGTTATACCCCATCACTAATCCCCGCGGAGGAAATGTCGAAAGACAACAACCTCCAGCATACTCTGTTCTTTTTTTTGTTACAGGAAGAACGTGATGGCTCGGGCGGCGGCGCCGGGGTGAGAGGACATTCCAGTTTCGGACGGCAGGCTTTTCCCGCCAGGCGAGTGACGTTGTTGACCGCCCATCCCCAGGGAGCAGAGTGTGTGGTCTGGCAAACCCCAAATCCGCGACGTCCCGTCGCCATGATTCGGGAAGACCAAGATTAGCTTCAAGCCTACATAGCTCAATAATTCTTGAATATTCGCTTTACCAAGACACACTGTATGTTCATCATTTCATTATAGTCCTCACTTGGAATCTTGCGTACTTTATAAAATTACAACAAAAATCTATTTAGGTGGTCACCCAAGACTTATGCAAATTACTTAACATTATGACATATATAATAAAAATGCACCTTGTAACGTGGCGACAGCGCGTCATGTTACAGAACCATGTAATGGAATCCATCACCCCTTTCCATGGCCACCGTATTTCTTGTTATTGGAATGTGTATGTGAATTCATTTCCTTCAAAACTACAGTCAATTCCACTACATAATAATGTTTTTTTTAATATATTTAGGGGATATTCAGAAAATACTTCTAGTCCTTCCGAAAACACAAAGACAACTGGCTTTGTATCTAGTTGGGTAGCCACGAATCAAATATTAGTTATTGGAAGATTGAAATATAACTCTGTATGGGGTAAACCAGCAAAGTGGATGATCAGTAACGTTCGGGAAAATGCTAACTCGAATCCCCGTCCGGCCATATAGGGTTCGGTTTTTCGTCGTTTCCCGAAATCATTCCAGCCATGACCAAATTCCTTCTAGTTCCTTGCCCTCAGCCTCTAATGTCCTCGACATCGTAAGTCGTAAAGTCGGCTAATAACTCTATTTGTAGAAGAACGGAACTAATTTGAGCGAAATTAAATCATTACAAAACCATTATTATTTCTGCGACGTCTGTATTCCAAAATTTGAAATTCGTCGCAAAAAGGAACACAATAACAGATCACTATTTCTAACTCAAAAGAAATTATTAATAAAGGTTGACCAACACCTGAAGGGAGGCAGTTACCTCAACCAATTAAAACGGTAAAAAGCACACTTTTCACGCGCTTTCCTTTTTCATATTGTAACGATTTATCAATATGCGTGTTTTATATCTTTAATCTGACGACGTTTGTGACTACCACTATCACAGTGCAATACTCTAAAGAACGACAGGGGACATGGAGACTTTAGTAGGACTAATACAATCAAAAATTGAAAGAAAGAAAATATTTTTTCATCTTGAGTAAAATTTATTTTATCGTTCCAAGCAAACTGGTTTCACATCTCACCCTATGATTCATCACAACAAATCAACTTGCTCTATACTTGTGTATGTGCAAAATCTAAACTCTGCGCTTTTATTACATCATAATTCCAGAAAATGTGTAAAATTCATGGTTCTCAAGTTTTCACACAACTGCTCCTTCGTCCATTGACAGCGAAATAAACACGTAAAAGAGATGTAGCAAATTCATTGATGTGCAGCCTCCTAATCTCGGCAAAGGGAAACATCTACCCGCATCAGTTGTTATCGTGATAGAACTAGCTTCCATTCCTCCGTGGTTAATGAACTGGTCATTTCTGGGGGCAAATTTCCGTGTGGTCGTGATGACCTGGTGACATGGTTTCGATTGGCTGCGCATTCCGCCCCCGTCTTAGCCGCCTTAACCTAGGCCGGCAGCGCTACCAGGTACAGGGGACGTACACTAGTTTAACGTGGAATCCGAACCACGGAAGCGTTCTGACGTAGTTCACACAGCAAACTGCGCCAGAGGTGAAGGTCGGGTTGAGGGTCTATGAAAATCCCCGCCGAGACAGGGATTCGAACCGGATACCTTTTGTTCCCCAGTCGACGTATTAACCACTGAGCCACCTAACCGCAGTCGAATATGGGTGACGCACCCCTGTTGTTCCTTGACCTTGGTATCGAGTCTCAGTAGAAAGGTTCTGTCCGAAGAGGCGGGTAACCTATCTGAATGTTACACACACATCAATACGCTTGCAGCCAATTATTAGCTGACACTCGTGATACAAAACACATTGATTCGGTGATTGGTTATCACAGTGTCAGAAAGAGATACACAGGCTATTTTAACAAGAAGGAATCTTGACTCGGGAAAGTGACTTGGTTACTTGCTAGAAACTTTACGGAAACAACCACAGGTGTCCACATCGTCGAAGTCACCGGTGATTGTAAACCAGCGAATATTCAACTCCTTAGATCCTTACGTTCTGACTTGAAAGTTGTAACCCTGTAACGACGACTGAGCTCTGTTTCGCAAATTCTCCAGTAATTCTCAGTCGAACCGCACGAGGATGCTTGATGTGCTTGGTTCAGTTTGTATTTTGTGTAGAATTCCATGTTAACAAATCTAGCGGATCAATACATGCCATTTTATAAAATCAGTACGCGAAATGAAGTTAACAAACCTTCGTTAGCTGGTTTTATCATTCGTCTTGATTTTCTCTGCTTCACTGTCAATGAATTAAAACCATTATTCAGGAGACACGAATACTTGTCGAGAACTCGGAGTAACTACCTTTTTGTCTCTATCCATTATCACTAACTTAATCGCAATCTTTAAAACTACAAAATCTTACACTTTATTCATAGAATTTTGTAAGATCTCTTCAGCGGCTTGTGATGTCTGCTTTTAGGTCAAGCAACTTCTCAATCATACTGTATATATATATATATATATATATATATATATCATCAATTTTGAATAGTATGAATTTTTAGCTAGTCACATGACATATTATTGGAATAAATAGGATGACTGAAAAGTGGGTGTACGATTTATTAAAACTTGATAATTGTGAAATTACATAAACATGAAGTTTGTTTTATTAAGGTATGAAAAATTACACATCGTCGAATGTCTTTAATTTTAAACAGTTAGAGCAATATCTCAGAGTTGATTACTGGGTAGAACAGATTGCATATGTTTCCGTCGCGGGCGAAGTTTTACCGTTACGCCGCTGGCGAGGTCAGAGGACCCACGCATGAATAGCCAGAATAGCGCCGCAGGTATCGTCCAGCTTTCTCGCCCGGCGGGACGTGGTGGCCGCTTCCCCAAGCCGAGTCGTCTCGTACGGTGGCCCGGCCTCGGTGAAGGTTAGTTGCCGCTGCAAGAGCTCTACCTCAAGAGACTACGCGCCGTCATCGACAGTGAGGGGCCTGTTGCCTGACGAACAGTTCGGTTTTCGCAGACATCACTCAAAAACCCAACAACAGCTCCTTCTCTGCCTTTGAACGTCGGGAATACTTCGGCGCAGTACTGCTTGATGTCAGCCGTGCCTTTGATTCCGTCTGGCATCAGGGTCTCATTTACAAGCTGCTCACACAGGGAGTATCACTCTCTCATGTTAAGCTTCTGAAAAACTACCTTGAGGGAAGGACTTTCAGAGTTGTGATGGACGGTAGCATCTCAGCAATAAAGAACATCTCCGTGGGAGTCCCACAAGGGTCAGTTATGGGCCCAGTCCTGTACAGCTTGTACACGGCGGATACTCCATCCACAGTTCGCGTAAAGAAAGCGTTATATGCTGATGACACCGCCTATTATGCGAAGAGCCTGAATGTTCACCTCCTACGCAGAAGGCTACAGCAGGCCTGCGACAACATCCTGCAATGGGGCACTAAATGGAGGCTCGCTTACAACGCTTCCAAAAGCCAGGCAATTATCATTACCAGGAAGAAAGTTCCTCAGTTACCTCCTTTAGTACTCTTCGGCGAACACATAACCTGGACGAGGACGGCAACTTACCTCGGTGTCAAACTTGACAGGGGAATGACGTGGAAACCTCACGTCACCAACGTTCATGCCAAAGCATCTGGGAGACTAAGTTCACTCTACCCATTTCTGAATCCTACATCTAAACTAAGACCGGACCTAGGGATCCGCCTATACACCGCCCTAGTTAGACCAATATTGGAGTACGCTGCGGTTGTGTGGGGCAACACGGCGCACGCATACCTTCAGCTACTGCAAACGATCCAAAATAGAGCCATCAGATTCGCTCATCACCTTCCCAGGGACACGAGGACAGATGACCTCCATCGACTGAGTGGATTGCCGAAACTTCGAGTCAGATTCCAACAACTGGCTACGCAGTTCTACGAAAATGCTCAGAAATCAAATAACCCTTTGACCTCTGCATTGGGAGCTGAACCCACCTACAATGACAGGTTAAGGTAGCCAAAGAAAATACTTGACCACCAATAAAGAAACAACACACCGGGTAGGAACAACCTGATTATGAAACACCGATCATGTCAACCAAACTAGTAAACTGGAAGGAGATGCGCTCCCGCGCACAACCTTCCCCACAACCTGGGACCACCGCTTTCCCAATTATTGACGTCTGTCTGTCAGCTCCCAGATACGCACCAAATGACTTCCTTCATGACACTGCTAACATCAACCCAGTCCACGTAGAAATATTCAGACAAACAGAAAAGTTCTATGACAGAATAGATAAATTCAGACAAAACGACGAAAGGCTCCATACCCTGGGCACAACAATGCCAAGGCACTGGCACAGCTTTAAAGTGCCACTAAGTATTATATATCACGCAGAAGGTAACTGATATGATCATAAGAAAACTGTAGGGGTTTTTCACATAAGGTCGTCTTTGACGAACCATAGCCATGTTTTCCCCTCAAAGAGAAATAAAAAGAGCCCCCAAAAATTTCCTCATCCTAAACAGAGTTACATGTAAAGTAGAGCTACCACGGTGGCGGGACTTCACAAACACGCCGAAAGGCAGAGACAAAAAAAAAAAAAAAAAAACCCAGACCAGTATCAGAATTAAAGTGTCCCTTCCTCCGTTCCTCTGCTACGTGGAAGACTCTGTACGCCTCTGTACGCCTCGCACTGCGATCTGTGGTTAGACCCTTGGCGAATCACAGCGCTGGCCGCCAAAATGTCCACTCCTAATAGGATCAAACGAAAAACACCAAAACGTTAATAAATTGTTGGCAGCTTCTCTATTGTCTGGATCGTCTCCCACCGCTTTCCGAAAGCGTCTCTTTACTTAGAATTGACACTAAGGTTCATTTTCGGTCGTCGTCACCAGCTAACGGTATTCGGCGGGTCTTTTCCGAAACGTGCCCAAATAGAAAGCGAACCTTAGTTATTTATGGTGAACAATAAATCCACTGAATGTCCAAGGCATTATAAAGTTTAGTTACCCACCGGACGTGTAAATCTGGACGCTTTCTTAACACGCCGCACCACCAACATCTCACACATACTGTGGGAACACTCGGTGCCTAATAACACTGTACTTATTAATTCATTACTGGCTTTAAATTCGGTAAATAATCGAGTAAACTGTTGACTGTAGGTAGGATTAGCGGATAACCAACAAAAAAATTTTAAAGTCCCTGAAACAATGCAGAATATTAAATACTAATCCAAAGGCTGTAAATAACAAATAATTTTATAGTTTAAGCTAATTTTTCTTTCCATTAACTGGATTCCAAAAACTCTTAAACGGAAAAGTTTCGGTTTATTTAGAAATCAGTATCTCTTTTCACGTCGGTAGTAAATTCTTCCACAGGTTTCTACCAGGAAAGTAAACATTAGTACAGCACGTATTTTGGGAAACTGAAAAGTTCGATGATACAATTCGAAACAATGACCAGTCAGTAAGGATCTTAGTTTAATAAGAAGAATCTGTTGAAGCCGAAATGGGTGCATACAAAGATTATGAAACAAGTGCAATCAACAGTTATTATCACCGAGCGTGGTGGGTGAGCGGTTAACGCTCTGGCCTCTCATTCGGGAGGACGCTGGTTCGAATCCCGGTCGGGGCATCCAGATTTGGGTTTTCCATGGTTTTCCCAAATCACTCCAGGCGAATGCCGGGATGCTTCCTTAAAAAAAGCCACCGCCGAATTCCTTCCAGTTCCTTGTCCCCAGTACCATCCCGCCTCTAATGACCTAGACATCGACGAGGCGTAAAGTCATAAGTAAAAAAAATAAATCAAGTTATTGACTTGTAAATAATCATCGCAAGCGACATACAAGTGCTGACACAACCACAATCGAAAACATTATTTTTTTAGAGTTATTGGAGCGGGGGAATCCGTTTCAGCTTGTCGACATCGTTGTTATCAGAGGCGAAAATGATTAGTGACACGGAAGGTGCAAGAATTCGACCATGTAATTTTGAAAGAACCATACCGGCATTCGCCTGGGGTGAATTCGGGAAAGAATAAAAGACCTAATCACAATGGTTGGAAGGGGTTTGAAACCGCGTTTTCCAGAATATCAGAACCGAAAGTTGACAAATAGACTCATCAATAAAAAAAAAGAGTTTCGGGTAGTGAGTACGGTAGATAGGGTAGTAAAAATGCGTTAAAAAGTGAACAAATATTTCACCACACCTCGTATGTGCGCTATATATGCATATAAACTTTTAAATCTTATTCTTTCTATTTTGTTCTACTCTGGACCACGGGAAAATACTGGTCTACTGGTTCGCTTTTTCTTCTCCCCCCAGAATTTTTTCACTTTCACCGAGGTTCTTTCTTCTTTCTTCAGACCAGGTCGTCTTTTATCCCGGAACCCATTAATTTTATTATTATTATATTATTATTATCAATTTAATTGCGATGGTGTAAACACTCCGGTGGAAATTTCCCTAGACATCTAATTATCTCTTTAAGATATATATATATATTACATTTATATATATAATACATTTATATATACATATTACATTTATATATATATATATATATATATATATCTATAACATTTTCTTTTATAGTTGGAATGTTAAATTCCTCTTCCATTTACTATTCTCATTAATAAATTATAATTTTAAATTCCTTAAGCGTTTTTGGAAAATTATTCATCACTACACTTGGTAATTTTTTCCAATCCCTGACACCCTTACCAACAAAAAGAAAATATCCCCAGTCCCTTATGCACGGAAACTAGCGCAAGCTTGTGGTCATGGTCGTCTTTTCCTTCCATGCACTATTCCTAATTCTTTAACCAATATCCCTCCAAGCCCCATCACCAACATATGTCCTGTACATTCCCAACACTCGATTTAACAGTTTTAGATTGAAACACTTTTCGATTCCCTATCTCATATGGATGAATGCCAACTTTATTCATATCTTTTCTCGTCTCCTCAACGCATTCTGTTGTCACCTTTAATCTAGTGACGGAGTCGAAAACTCTTTTTGTCAACCTATTTGTTGTTAAGAAGACCAGGAGCAACAAACTGTAAAACGTATCTGCTACTGCTGCTCCTGTTTTGAACCACCGAAAGCTAAAGACAGGAAACGGATGCGATAAATCCGAAATCGACAACCCAAAGAAACTACTAATTCAGCCTCCGATTCTCCCCACCTAACCAGTATCAATCCCAAATTAGAGTGTGAGAAGAATTTATTGGTGAGTGTAATGGATGTGTGCCTTGAGCCAGTCGTCTTGTTCATCACGTCCATTAACCTCGCCGATCGGTTAAAAATAAAGGCCTCCCCCATCTAATGGCCGGGAATTAAAGCCTTCCTTTTTCCACGTGTTGCGCTAGCTAAATACATTTGCCCACTAGAATTTCTTGTAAATTATAGTGTACTTATGATAATGGGCGTCGGAGGCGAGCCACCTGATACGAGGCGAGGTAATTGCGTTCATTTGCATGAGTCTCTGATAGACCGCGCACAGCATGTTTATAGACACACCGTCGCCGGAAAGTCGCGAGTTAGCTGTAATTTGCTGCTCCAGCCGACAACTTGTAAGCTGCTTCGACATGCCCACATCGTTTCGCCGTCTAATAAAACACCCAGCATCCTACACGCTCCTCTATTTTTAAAGAGGGAGATTATATAAAGGGGGCTGTAATTTGGACCCGGAATTGCCTGAAAGAGTACCTTCTTTGAAGGTAAACACGTAAAGCGAATCGCTCGGTACATGCTTCTAGTGTGAGGTCGAACCCGGTAAATGATGCGCTGAAATGCGTCGGACACAGAAACTCCGGTTGAAACCAATAATTCTGGATGGAAGCAACAGTCAGAAATGATTTGAGAAACTCATGTAGTATATCTATTCCGATGAGCCTGTTGGGCGATTATGGTGTGGCATTCCGAAACATATAGTTTGCTTCCTAATGCGATTCAAATTTTGATTTTCCATTGCTTCACCTCAATCACTCCAGGTGAATGGCCTTCCCAATACAGATCATCAATCTTCTAATGACGAGGAGAAAAGCAACAATTAATAAACAAACTAAAAACCACTGTTTAATTCCTTTTCTTAGTTTTAAATTAGTCCAATCATTTGATAAGTTTGCAATGAATTACCATCTCTACGGTTTCCTTCAATTAATTACTGTTTCTTATCACACGATCGTCGGAAAATGTATATCAGACTACATTCTGTGAACTATAATATTGCAATAAAGATTTAGGTTTTGATTGGTGTATAAAGTTGAGAAGAGTGCGTAATTGGAGGAGAATAACTCTGGTGAACTAGTCACGTGACATATGGTGCTACACCGTGTTCACGCTCAGCAGGCGGTTCAAGGTCATGTCCCCTAGCCCCACTCCTCACCCACCTCCCCCTCCCACTACCTAACTCTCATAGCAGACCACTGTGTCCTTGTAGCCGAGTGGTAAATTAAACGTTGGGCACTCTTTCCCCTTCTTCTGATACTCTAGTCACAGATGTTTGGTATACCCGCGATTATTGTAAAACCATTTGGGATATTTAAAGCCCGTAACTCTCTGGATATATTACAAGGCAATTTGAAAGCTTAAAAACAAAAAAACCTGGAGTCATATAAATAAGGATGGAAACTTGTAAGAGGATGACAGAGTCGATTTCCTGCCGGAATAAAACTGCCATTCCTTCCTTGTCTTAGCATTGCTTTCTTCTCTGACTATTTGGTGTGTAACGTTCTTCTATAGAATCTTGATAGCATTTAAGTCATAGTAGCTTGTTTCAATTGTACCAGCTATTATGTGTACATCTTTATGAAAATACACTGATCAGCCAAAATATTATGACTAGCTGATTATTAATAAGTTGATCGATATTTGGAGGGCAATACAGCAGCGATGCAGCAATTAGACGTAGCTCGGACTCGAAAAGTCATTGTTAGATTTGCGGAGTTGTCTGGCATCATATTTATACGCACAGGTCATGCAATTCCCTTAAATTACGGGCCAGTGGTTTGTGGGCGCGGCCGCTGGGAACGAGCATCTCGGAAATGGCGAGTCTGGTCGGCTGTTTGCTTGCTACTGTAGAGAGCATCTGTGGAGAGTTGTTGAAGGACGGGAAAACCACGAATAGGTAACAAGGTGGTTGACGTCCACGCCTCATCACAGAACGTGGAGGTAGTGATGTTCCGATACCATCAAAGAATCGATACCTACTTAAATGAATAGTACTCAAATTGTTTTACGACACTTACTCATATGAGTACTGCAAAAGTATCGATACTTACTCATATCGATACTTTTTTTAATAAATGTCGAAATTTAAAAATATAAGTGACATGTTGCTAAATTATTTATTTTATCTGCCTAGCGTAATAAAATCAAATAACACTCGGTAAACATTTAAATTTATTTATTAAAATTATAATATAACTCACACTGTAAGCATACTTTGAAGGTTTTTTCTTATCTTTAAATGTTTATTTGTTATAGTTTTAACACTTTTAAACAATAATATTGCTCTTTTGGAAGGTTTACCAAAAAAGCAATTGTTCCAAATATTTTGGGGACAGCTTGTTTATCATTGTTTCACCCGCATTAGAAAACAAACATTCACTCAATACTGACGTTGCTACAATAAAAAGATAATGTGCGTATTTATACAGACTAGGAAATAGTCTAAGTTTCATTTCTTCCCATTACGTAAATGGATTGCTTTTTGGAGACATTACAGTGTTTGACAAGTAGAGAGAGACTTTGTCACTACGGTGCGTTTTCTTTTTCTTTGTGATGTTTCCAGAAGTGATATTCCTGTGAAACGCTAGCTGAAGCACCTTCTTGCGATTCACATGGGCTACTTAGTTGCTTATGAACCATATATTTTAGTTTTTGTGTGGGGCTGCGCGGGAGCGACCATTGGCCAGGTATAGCGAAATGCGCGCTAAATGGAACCTTATTACAATGAAATAGGGACCTAAAACAAACTTTGAGATTAGATTGCCTATTCTAAGATTGATTTTGTTTGATTTTTCACTGCTACCAGTTTGACGTTAGGGGGAAATTAATTTCGCAGGAGCGACTGAGTGGCTCAGCAGGGATGATGCATTTAGAATTTAACACCGGGTGCGTTTCGATACTTTCAATTTGATACAAGTACTTTTCTTCCGATACCGAGCAAGTATCGAATGAATTAATTCGAATACGAAAAGTACTCGGTATCGAAACAAAGTATCGAGTACTTACTCGTATTTACTTGTATCGGATCATCACTACGTGGAGGACGAAGACTTGCCCGCTCTGTAAAGCTGGATAGGTGGCGATCTGTGTCAGATCTGACAGCAGTACAATGCTGGTGCAGGCACAAATGTTTCGGAGCACACTCTTCTGTCAATTCTGCCGCTAATAAGCAGGTGGTCATAATGTTTGGAAACAATTCTGTCATAAAATAATCTTTAATGATTTCTGATTTCTCCTTTTAGGGACGTTAGATGAAGCTTCTTTTACATGTTACTCATTTCTTCTGTACCGATCGCAGGACGACGAAGTCCGCAAGAGTTTCACCAGAGCCGCTCTACACTAATACCCACAAGTTAAGGTATCTTAGAGATCTATGAGAAATCATTGCACAATGGCGATAAAGTGTGGACTAAACTGTGACTGCACAAGTTATGAACGAGACTGCTTTGTCTGCCAGAAATAGTCCGTGTGTACAGAGCTCTTTGGTTCAGCGTTTCTGATTACGTGTTGTGTTAATTTGGCACACAGTATTAGTCTCGGGGAAGCAGGATGACACAGACAACACATCCGGATGTCATTACGCGTAGACGAATCATCGGCAGATTAGAGGCCGGCCACAGTAGTCCCAGGTGGGCCAAGAGATGCATATCGACCACAGCAGTAAGGGCAAGATCCACCTCGTGCTACAACCCAGCGTCAGAAACCTCAGCTGGCCGTAAGTGCACGAAGACGACCATCCGTCACAGAAACTGAACTGTCAGAGTAGCCACTGGCACAAACACCCGTCACATAGTGTACCGTCGGCCTCGAAAGGTTGCTCTGTATGCTTGGCGACCAGCCAGATACATTCCTCTCACAGGCACCGCGTCACTCGTCCAATGAAGTCTTGCTCATCGTGATTGACTCATGAACTGTGTGGTTGTGACATGGTTTTCGAAAATACTGTAGAAAGTGACCAACATGGCGGCGCCAGTGTTCTGGTCTAAGGTACGGTGCCTAATAACCCCGGTGTAGAGACTGCGACCTACACAGATGCCACCGCATACTTCTCTCTCAGCAGGAGCAGAGCTATTGTAACCCGACGTCTCCAGGAAGTCCTACAGAAAACTCTTGCTTGGGCTAGGAGGTGGAGAATAGAAATACATCCAGCTAAAACGCAAGCCATTATGCTTACGTGAAGATGCGACCCAGCGCTACCGGTAATACCGCACCCTCTATTACACCTCAATGGTAAGGACATCCCCCGGTCTACAACTGTTCGCTATCTAGGGGTCACATTGGATAGGAGACTAACGTGGTACGTCCACATAGAGGAAGTCAGATGCCGAGCGAGTGCGAGATTACAACAACTCTACCCACTCATCAATTTTAATAGCCGACTACCTCCAACTATTGCAATCAAAATCTACACTACCCTTATCCGACCTATTATGGAATATGCATATCCCGTATGAGCATACGCCGCAAATCATGAAATACAAAGCTACAAGTCATTCAAAACCGGGTGAGCCCTACACTTGCGACGTCCTACACAGGGGCGTAGCTACTATGGGGCTAGGCGGTGCAGTGCACCAGGGCCCTACGCTCAGGGGGCCCCAACCGCGGTTGAGAGGGCCCACGAGCCTTCATGGCAAACTGGCGACCTTTTTTTTAGCTCTACAGTCGTCTTAGGGGTCCCCTGAGACACAGGAAGCCCCTCACTGCTCAGGGGGCCCCAACCACTGCTCAGGGGGCCCCTACAAGCAACGCAAAGCAAAAAAATGGTCACCCATCTGGCCTGAGGGCCAAAAATATTTTTTTTCACCGGGGCCCTTGTAGACCTAGCTACGCCACTGGTCCTACACGAGGTTACTGCACTGCCTATGCTCCTGGATAGATTCAGGCTGTTGGCAAAATCATTCTACAAAAGCTCCCAGAAGTCAAAAAAACAAATGGTCAAAACATCGGCCAGTATGACATTTCAGCAGACCAACATAAAAGACCATTGAGTTTAATAAACTAATGCACCATCATAAAGACCAACCAACTCAGAACCTTGCTAATAGGAGAAACTATCCTAGGATAACAACTCCCATAAAACGCTGCCTATTGGAGAAGTGACATAGAATGGTGGCTGATGATGATGGTCTGAGGTACGGTGACGGTTTCTTAGCACAGGGTGACCTTCCGCAACAGTAGCTGCGGCTTTTTCAAGGTGAATATTCGATCCATCTGGTGGATGATAATGCCCACCCACGCACGTTTGCCTGGTGGACATCAGGGTATATATATCACACGTCTGGAGTGGAGAACTCGCTTCCCCGGGCTTAAACACAGTTGAACACGCACGAGATGCTCTAAGGTGCGCTTCCTATTGCAGGAAACAGCCGCTGATGATTGCTACAATGGAAAGCAACGGGAGCGCTTCCTATGACCCGCGTTATAGGAAACGGCAGCTTGAGCCGCGCGACTTTGCTGGTCCGAGAGCAATGCAGACCCATTCGCTAGCGGAACAGTCGAAATATGTCACATGGAAAGCTGTTATTTACTGCTGGGATGGATGAGATATTGTAGGAATTAGAGTGTAAATTACCTTGTATGATGTTTCTTCACCACTGTACAAGACTAGTCTGTGAATGACAATGTTTGGAAAAAAAATAGCGGAATTCCATGAAAGATCTGGTGATAATAGTACAATATATTCTAACAACTTTATTGATATTGTCTATTACCTTCGCGTCACTTGTTGTTATACAGGTAATATATTTATTATTACAGAAGCCTTTAAAAAATGCAAGCTACTTTGCGTAGTGTAATTGCAATATACCACATGGTTATTTGTAATTAAAACTTCATTTTGAAATTGTATTGTATTACTAATTCTAACGTATTTAGTATAATGTTAAATATTATGACAGGTCCCGCTATTCGTATTATTTTTTACTTCCATAAAAATGTAACTGTTGTATCTGTATAGAGACCCGATTTTTGGTTAGGCATGAAGTAGACTTCAAATAAAACTCAGACTTTGCTCAGATAGAACTCTGGGGATTATGGACACGTTTATAAAAATATTCTTTCATCGACTCATCTATCTCAACTTCAGTTGTACAGATATTAAACTCAGTACTAATAATTTTTATAATTATTTTGTTGCATAACACAAATTAATAAATAGTCTATAAAATTAATATTGGGAATTCGTATAAATACGAGTGATGATTTTGAATAATATACGTACATATTTTTAATATAATACAATTAGAAAGTCGCTGTAATGAGTTCTTGCAACGTGATTGCCTTGCCAGGGTGTTAACCCTACCCCTGCACGGCTGTTGAAGTATTCTGTGAAGGAGTCTCTCACAGAAAACCACCAGCTTGTGCGTAACCGTCACTCCCTGCTAATTGTCGAAGATATCGGTTGGTAGTTCTTCATTTTTGTTTATTTTATAATGAGATATGTTTCTTTTTTTTTACCGAGGACTGCATCTCTAAGTGAATTATGCAAACGGCAAGTAACAATAACCAAATGATCAGCTGTTTCTAGCTTTATACCGATCTCTTAACATTAAATAAAACAACAAATCGCGCTCGCTAATGACCTTCCAGTACGAGACCACTGGGCGACCGCCGAGCCATAGGAAGCGCCCAAGGCGCGGCTGACGCCCAGTCAGTCGCTGGCGTCTGACGCTGCGTAGGCAGCCCACCTTTAAGCCCAGAGACTGCAACTAGGGTTGTTGCGGATGTCATCTTTGCGGATGCGTTTGCGGATGTGGATGTTCAGAGCTTGACATCCGCGAATGCGGATGTTTTGCGGAAGCGGATGCGGATGTGGAAAAATAAATTTATAATTATTTAGATTTTAATATTTTATCAAAAATAAATTAAAAATCAATCTCTTTTCATAATTAAATTCTATTTCCATTTAATACTGCCATATTGATTTATTTTTGCCTGATCTTTCAACAACAAAAAATGTGGGATGATTTCACAAGTGAAATAAATTATTTAAATAATTACGTACGCGTCTAAAAACCAGTCTTTATCATATGAACTTTGCGGAGTTCGTCAAACACAAGGTCACGCCACCGCTCATCTCCACGCTTGCTTTTTTTTTTTGTTATAACTATACGCCTCGTCGACGTCGAGGTCATTAGAGGCGTGAAAAGATTGGGGTTTAGAACGGGAAGGAATTCTTCCATGGTCTTTTACTGGAAGCATTCGCCTGGAGTGATTTGGGGATGCCATGGAAAACCCAAATCTGGATGCCGGGACGATGATTCGAACCGCCGTCCTCCCGAATGCGAGGCCAGGCCGTTACCGCCTACTCACCACGCACAGTTCCGTGCTCGCGACCCACCTTCCCACCACTCCAGAGGCGCATTCACAGTACAACTTGTAGGAGATACGAGTTCCGATTTTCGTTAAAAGAACTCTTGATGATCAGTGAAATCAGTTACAGGTTCCTTTCGATTAACTCTATTTTTTCAACAAAAAATAATAAGATTATTATACATTTTAATTTAAATACAGACTGCAAATATTCTGTAAATTAATAATAATTTCGTGTGATCTAAAAATTTCAGTCACAGAGTTTCTTATCGGCCACGCAGTGTACCTTGTAACCTATTTTTAGAATGAAACCTACAGATTAACGTGAAATTCTAACCACGGAGCGTCCCAGCATCTTAGCCTTAACAAAATCATAGCTTTGCTAGAAGTGACTGTCAATTTTAACGTCCATGAAAATTGCAGCTGAGACAGGGTTTTGAACAAAGGACTTTCAGTACCCCAATCGTACGCCGTATCCATCTGAGTCAAGAGACAAATCTGAATATAATGGAAAATAAGTATTCAACCACAATAAAATAAACATACTTTTTCTGTAGCATTTATTTTTATTATCCCAAAACACAAATGTTCTTTTGTATGATTAAATACATATTATTCAGTACTTCTTAATTCATATGCTTGCGGCGTGTGATTCGGGTATGGAAGGTCCCCGGTTCAAAATCCGGGTCTCGGATGCAATTTTTACAGGCCTTAAAATCGACCTTCACGTCTGGCAATTTCATTTGTTAATGTGAACATGCAATTACTATATCTACATTTTACGAACATCTGATGAATCTAAAGTAAGGCTGAAAAAATGGACGCTTTTCTAAAGTAATCAGTAACGCTAAAACAACATTTAGTCGTAAAGGACCAGAAATTTCTGAACTCTTTGTATACGATTCTCCATATCGACCAGCCCGACACCGGCCGCACCGTCAAAAATTAGATCCAACTTAAATCGAGCGAGCGACAACAATAAGAAAAGTGTCGGTCGATGACAGTGCGAGTTCGGTGCCCGACCTTTACTTTACTTGCAAGTTTAAACTAGTAAATTCGTGGCTTAGGTAATAACACCCTTTAGTTCATTGTTACTTTCATTGCAGGATCGTCAAAAAAACAATCACTTTTTTGTTAGCTAAGCTACGATGGGCAGAATCTCGAATAAATAGGAAAGAATAATATTTATTGCAATGTAAACAAAACATCTGCAATACATCCGCATTAAAAATTGCGGATGCGGATGCGAAAGCGGATGTAGGAATTCATGCGAAAGTTTCGCACTTGCGGATGCGGATGCGGATATCCGTTACATCCCTAACTGCAACCCTAACACCGCCAGTACTCGTCCAGTAACGGGATGCTGGACGGCCTGATCCACAGTACAAGATAGGGAGCCACTGTGCATCCTGTATTGCCATGCGAGGTCATGACGTTCTGCGTTCTGGTCTCGCATTCGGGAGGACGGTGGTTCGAATCCCGGTCCGGGCATCCCGATCTGGGTTTTCCATGGTTTCCCCAAATCACACCAGGCGAATGCCGGGATGCTTCCTTCAAAAGGCCATGGCAGAATTGTTTCCCGTTCCTTGTCCCCATCCGCTTCCCGCCTCTAATGACCTCGACATCGACGAGGCGTAAAACCAAAAGCATGACGTTCTGTGCGATACCGGCGGAGTGACACCACTCACGGATCATGCCATCCACTGTCCATGCTTGGTTTTCCTCTATCAGCAGCATTCTGTCATGAGTCAAATTAATAGCATCCGGATTTTCTGGGAATGCCGCTTTTTTTAAAATTTGTTTATCTAAATTTACGGCAAACATGCTGCAGCATTTCGTCGGAGATACTATGTTTGTTTACATAGCAAAGAGCCCAAGCATCGCAGAGTAATGTCTTCGTTGAAATTGTTGGCATTCTTAAAATTTCTGCTGCCTCATTCACTCGTCGAGTGTTGATGGTATGCCGAATTACGGTGAATTTGTCGCTGTTGTTTTGTTTATAGCAGCGGATATGATCCTCGCCACAATGCGACCTGTCTCCCTGATGTAAATTTTGAAGATATTGGGCTGCTGAGGGGAAAGACCAGTGGTGGCGTGAGAAGGAGGCAACAGAAATTTTAAACAATACCAACAATTTCAAAGAAGACAGTGGCTTAGTACTCTGCGACGCTTGGAGATCTTTGCTGTATAAACAAAAATAATGTTAGTCAACAGCATGGACAAGCAAATAAAAAATGCGGAATACCCATAAAATACAGATCTTATTAACAAAGACGTTCAGGGAAGCGTGAAAAATCATTAATCAGATTGTTGTCGGGACTCTTTTTAGTGCTCACGTAGTCACTGTGCTCTTCATTTTTTCATGTATCTCGAATATCTAGATACATTCACTCTGACCTCATGTAAAAACAGTCCCGGGGATGTGTAACAGTATATACACTTAGTAATAACTAGCTGATAAGTGCGACTTCGTACGCGTGGATTAAGAATTTCTTTGCCAGAATTGAATATAGAAAGTTGTTGCTAGCGATGGATTGGTCCCAAACAACACCGAGTCAGAATAATATGATAGGAAAGCCATCATTATATCATCTTACCGTCGAACCTCTTTCTTGAAGAGAATCAATTCCAACATATTTAAAAACGGAAAAGCAAACGAAGGTGCGGGTATGTGGGGTAGGGGGGGAGGGGAGAGTGATAACTAAAGGCAGCTTTATTTCATCTTGGTCTTTCCTTATTTATTCAGCATGAGCACCAATTCTTAGGTTCTAATAACTTTAACTGTTCGTACTCTGCTAGAGGCCATTTTACACCCGCAAGACATGTCAAAAAAGAAGGCAAAATAAGCTGGTGCCAGAAATATTTAAGCAGACACAAAGTAATAGGACAGAGGAAATCGACATCTATACTAATTAATACGTGTTTTCTGTAAACGAAATTTACTAACAAATTATACACTAACATAAGGTGCGAGAAGCATAGCTTGAGCAACTGACGTAACATTACAGACTAACACACACATCCGTCTCTCTGTCACCATTCGTTAAGTTCTCAAAATTTTGTGACTACAACTGTTAATAATGCCGAAAAAAATGTCCTGTGCCTTTCCTATAGATACAAAGCATTTCCTTGACAAATTCCATCAATATCGGTATAGCCATTTAGTCGTCAAACGTAACAAAATAGACAGAGACTTACTTCCGCATTTATAGTATTATTACTGCAGATTACACATACACTGACTGCGAACAACCCCTGAGTGATCAATACAACGTAAAAAAGTGTATACCTACAGCATTGCAAGGCTACCTACAATTTGTCTCGCATTGCACCCCTAATTTTGTGATATCTACAGTTTAACATCAATCCGAACAACCGACGGTCCCGGAGTGACTCTTACAATCAGAAACAATTTTTAAAAACCTTTGCCTCCATGGAGATTTGAATCGTAGACCACGATCCAAACAGCAGTAAGTAAGCGCTTTAACCACTGAGCTACCAGACCGCTATATGGAAAGGTAGTACAGAGATCTACACATCCGACGCGTCTGTCTATCGCCGTTAAACTATTTTTGAAAATTATAAGACGACATGTATTATTTATACAGAAAATTATTCAACTAAATGTAGACAGAATTTTTCTCCTCGTTTCAAAGGATAAGTGTGCAATGTTTCATCGAGATCGGATGAAAACTGTGGATTTCTATGAAGAACAAACAAGCAACATATATATAAAATCAATATTGTTACCAACTACTGATAATTGGTTAGTTATTTAAAAACACATTAGTATAATCAATGTCCGGTTTAATTGCAAATACAACTTGACCCAAGTTTGTTAATATATATGAATGCAATTTCCAGATGATATAATTGCTGCGTTTGTAAACGGCTTCAACACACAGAAAAAGCTTATGCCATGTTAGTAATTATGAACGACTTTGTCACCTACCCCATACATAGAACAAATAGAGTATTTTCTCAGTCATCCCTAGTTACCAAATTCCAAGGAAAACAATCTTTCACATAGTGAAATGGGTTTTGGAGCAAAATAGTTTTGATTTAAAGTTGAGAGAGTTTCGTAAATAACATTTTATTTAATGTGGTAAGACATAGAATAAATAAGTTCCAGTGATTGTTATTCCTTTCTGTTTAATTAAGGGCGACTTTGTTAATGTTATACTTATTCGTAGTATTATAACCATGCATGTCAAGATTGAGACTAAAGTGATGCGGATTTTCAGTACGAAAACACTGTAAATACATTTAGATTTCTGCGCGATGTCCGTGCGTTCGTTCCACAAATATTTCTTGGATCACGTCTTTGCGATTTAAATATCTTCTGTGCTTGAAGTTTCCCAGAATAAGATGCCATAAGTGAGCAAGGAGTGAAAGTATGGAAAATATGACAACTTTCTTGTTTCTATGTCAACTATTCTATGAAAATATTTCGGAATTAACTTTTTTAAGAAGTTGCTGAATATGTTACTTCCAGTTCAACTTTTTATCTTTATATAAATACGGGAACTTTGTGAAACTGCTTTCATTGAGTGCTTTTCCATCAGATATCACATTATTGCTGTCCTTTCCTTTAATTTTTGTAACAGCTTCTGGACATGAGTGTATAATCATGACATTCGTTTATAGTCAAAACATTTGTTTCTAAAGTCACACCTCACTAAATTTCATCGCAGCAAATTACCATTTTTTTCTGAAGGAATCAGTACCTACCCAAAAGAAAATTATTCAAAACAGAGGTACTGAATAACTCTGCATTGCATATTACCAAGGACTCTAGGGCTGTTTAAGAGTCCTGTTGGGAGAATGCAAGATGACTAGAAACAAACGATCGAGAAATCATCAACTCTAGGACAGGCTCGGATGCATTCGTTTATAAATTGAGAGCTACGTCTGTCTGCAAAGTAACACCATTACTAACTCCAAAGCATGGATCTACAATCATATATCCTCTTGGGTAAACAAAACTAGTTCTTTCTCGTACTAACTAAGCCTATTCCAACGAACAACTTACAAAATCGAAATCCTAGTTTCCATTTTTGATTTTTTTGTTTCTTTTTTACATACATATTTTTTTGTCAACCATTACCCACACTATGAAGCATTTTAAAGATACTAAAGTTGTAAAAATGTTGTAGCAGACAACTCTTCTCTGGTCTCTATCATAAACGTTTTGAATTTTGTTCTTACGGGTCATTGTATTAAAGCAACCCATAACAGTAATAAACAAGTCGAGAATAAGTTTGCTTTTAGGGCTTACCGGTTCGTTGACGTCTACAACATTAGAAATGGGAGACAATTAAGAAAGAGGGACGGGAAGGATTTCTAATACGACCATTTTGCAGCAACCAGCCCGACATACGGAAGTGGGGATTTCGACAATCTGTATAGCCGACCCGGGGATCAAAGCTACATGCTCCTGAAAGCGAGGCTAGCACAGTACTCTTTCCAGATGTTTCTGTCAATAGTAATTATGAGACCAAAAAACTGAGCAGCGATTTGCTGCCAATTTGGGTGAAATAATGAGTCAGTTGCAGATTTAGAGAAGAAACGAAACAGATAACATTTGAGCTGCGAATTGAGAATAATATATCCATTAATACGAAGTTCATATGCCTTCACCTAGTTACGCACTACGGTATTCCTTCTGCTTATAATATATTTGATACTACTCCAGAAGGAAGTCGTAGCCCACAGAATGACAGGTTGGCAGCATGCTACTCTCCAAGAATGAATTTTTGCTTTATACACTGATGAGCAAAAACATTATGACCACCTACCAAATAGCGTGTGGGTCCAAATTTGGAACGCAATACATCAGCGATTCGTCATGATATGGATTCGACAAGTTCATGGTAAGTTTACGGAGGTATCTGGCTTCAGATTACGAACAATTCTTTTAAATTACGGACCGTTGATTTGTGGGCGCGGCGCATGGGAACAAGCATCTCGGGAACGGCGAGGATGGTCGGCTATTTGTGTGCTACTTCAGTGATCATCTATGGAAATTGGTGAAGTATGGTGAAACCAAGAGTAGATGAACGTCCACGCCTCGTCAGAGAACGTGGAGGTCGGAAGCTTTCCCACTATGTAAATAAAGATATAGGGTGATCTGTAGCAGATCTGGTTGGTCCAGTCCCAAGTGTTTCGGAGCACACGAATCGCTGCTGTATTGTTTCTCAAATATCGACCCGCGAGTGATTAAACAGGTAGTGATAATATTTGTCTCATCAGTATCTTCATGTACGTGATAATTTTTGTGACCGTCACACATCAAGTAGGAAAAGCGGCAGAAAGAAACCATATGGTTTAAATTCCCTGTCAGCAGGGAGAATCACCGTCACCAGTGTCATTCTCCGGGGAACTTTGCTATTTAACCCAGGTAATTGTGAATTGTGCAATTTCGTTCTAAAAATTTCTTCCAACAACTGGGCTTGAACCAGGTAGTTTCAGCGTGAACTTAAAGAACACTGATGTGTCTTGTCAACATGGATGAAACCATATAGTGTCAATCGGATGTAGAATGTACAACATTGTAGTGTCAAAATATAAAACTCTAACAATGCGTGATGTTCAGGAGTTACTTGCAACATATCAATGAGGCCACGTATATTCTACTACAGAATCTCTTCCTGGCAATGACTTTCCATCTTATATAATTATGAGTGTTTATAGAGGATCATAATTCCATTCAGCTATGCTTATTTTCCTATCTCCACACTTTTTTTTTTTTTTAAGTGAAAGCTTCTATAGGCGCGTTAGGCGATTTTTGGATGGGGGGGGGGTAAATTTATGAGTTCGTGACTTCCCATCACCGACATTCTATGACGTGTTACACGTATGATATGCGCGTTGGATGCTTCTTGGATGGGTAAAAATCTTATGAGTTCAGGTCAGCAGCATGCTAATGTTAAAAGTGTATTTGTAGCTATAAGTATGAAGTGTTGCGCTTGGACAGCAGTGAAGGTATAAATTATACTTGCATCTAACATATAAAAATGAAGGTTTGCTTTTTTCCAATGTTCTTCATACAAATACACAGCTTATATCCGATTTTTATGGAACTTTGCATATATATACTTTAAAAGAAATAGAAAAACACTGTTTCCGTTTGATTTACATAAACCTAAACCTCTACTCTTTCCCTTCTCACCATCATTTCTGTCAACGTTGTTCATACAATCCCACAGTTTTCATCCGATTCTGATAGCAGTTAGCACACGTATACTTCAAAACAAGGCCATCTGGTAGCTCAGCAGTTTAAGGCGCTTACTTCTGAAAGTTTTTCATCCTGGTCACGAGTTCAAATCCCGTGGCGACCAGGAATGTTTAGGAGTTGTATTTGATTATATCAGCTACTCTGGGTCGTTCCATAGTTCTAATTCCACGTTAAACCATAGGCCGCTGGGGAAAGTAATTGGTACATCTCCTTCGGAAAGATGCAACCAACCTTCTGGTTGTGAACTCAGTTCGAGTTTTAGTTTTTGAAAACTTTAGGCGCGTAGGCCAATTTTTGGATGGGTAAAATTTTATGAGTTCACTTCACCGACATGCTAATGTGAATAGTATATTTGTAGCGGTCTGGTGGCTTAGTGGTTAAGGTGCCTGACTGTGAAACGAAAGGTCTCCGTTTCGAATTTCTGTCTTGGAAGGGATTTTCATAAACCCTCAACCCGATTTTCACCTCTGGCACGGCTTGCTGCTTAAGTACGCCAGAGCGCTTCCGTGGTTCGGATTCCATGTTAAACTGTAGGTTCCCTGAACCTGGTAGTTCTACCGGATTATGTCAAGGCTGCTAAAACAGGGACGGAAAGCGCATGCAATTGAAACCTTGTTACCAGCTCATTACGACAACATGGAATTATTATTACTTAGTACATCTGTAGCTATAAGTATGAGGTGCTGAGCGTATGATATTCATAGGTTTTAATTTTCACTTCTTTCCTTCAGATATCATCAGCTTTATCTTCAGTCAATACGCCGATGATCCTCTCAATCAAGTAAAAACTGGTGTCCGTTAAGATTTAGTAAAACACCGCAATCGTCAGGTATTGATTACCTGATTAAACACAAAATCTTCCACCAGAACTGATGAATCACTGTTTACTACCGGCGGAAAGCTGAGGGAAATCCTTCAAAAAATTAGACCTTCCATGTAAAAGTAGTAAGCCTCGATCCACTAGCTGGTAAAAAACATTTAAAGCTTTTGGAAGACGTATAGCTGATGTCACTTTCCTGAATAATACTTAAATTGTTGTTTAAGAACCTCATTTTACACATCGCTCTTCAGCAATTAGATTAGAAATGAACTAAGGACTGATCCTTGTGGTACGTCAAGTTTAACTGCGTCGGCTATTTCGTTGAAAGCTCCTGGTTCTTGGCAACAAACGGAATCAAAGTCTATCATCCTCTACCTCGAGGACACTGTATCATGGGTAAAAGTTCGCTCTTGTACTATTAGCCAACAGATTCGAAATGGGAAGGTCATCCTGACTATGATTTCTAAGCGGACTACTATGTATGAAGTACTTAGCAATCTTCTTTTCTGGGATGTGCAGCTTAGTAAATCTGGCTTGGAGACAGCACGCTTGTACATACTTCTAGGGACTCGTCTAATTGGATTTTGTGCCTGGTCGGCTACCTGTATCCATTGATGGCTAGGTCACGGAGAACTAGTGTTTTGTAGTTGAATATTGGATTAATATTTGTGATTGACTGTTAAGAATTAGCTCTTTTCCTGTAATATGTTTCTACGAAGATTTTAAAGATTGAGGAGATACAAACAAGCAGAGCTTGAAGGTCTTTTGTGTTGAGGAGACGATAGCTATAGGACTTAACACACTTGTTTTTGGAGAGGTAAAAGAAGCCAGACTACTCTTGGTATGAGAATTATAATATACGTCGGGAATGAGTTGGGTGTTTACAGCTGCAGAAGAAGATATTAAAATGTTCTCTTTTTGCTGTCTTATAAAAAGTAGTTGGAATCTATTCACATACATGAATGCTCAGCTATATATCCTGCCTCGTGCAACAAGCTGTCTTCGTAAGAGTCACAGTATACTATTACAATCCGTTGTCTGTAGAAGACGACAGAGCATAGTAACAGAAGAAGAGGCCGGTATTAAGCCCTAAGACCTGTACAAGTGGCGAGTCTTTGCCACGATGAATCCTTAATGATAAAATGCGTTCATTGCATTATGGACACCTAAGGATGCGCTTACTAAGAAATACACATTTCACAAGCGTTATTACATTCACTGGTCAGCCCGAACATTATGGCCACCTACCTAATAGCCGGTATGTCCACCTTTGGCACGGATAACAGCGGCGATTCATCTTGATATGGAAGCAATGAGACCTTGGTAGGTTGCTGGGGTAAGTTGGTACCACATCTGCACATAAAAGTCACCTAATTTTCCATAAATTCTGGGGAGGAGGGCGAAGAGTTCTGTGCCACGTTCAATCACATCCAAAATGTGTTCGATCGGACTCAGATCTGGTGAGATAGGGGAGAGAACATCAATTTCAACTCTCCACTGTGTTCCTCGATCCACTCAATCGCACTCCTGGTCTTATGACATGGCGAATTATCTTGTTGAAAAATGCCACTGCCGTTGGGAAACATGGTCGTCATGAAGGGGTGTACGTGGTCCGCAATCAGTGTATGATACTTATTGACCGTCATGGTGCCTTGCACGAGCTCCACTGGACCCATGGATGCCAACGTGAATGTTCTCCAGACCATATAATTGAGCCGCCGCCAGCTTGTCTCCGTCCCACAGTTCAGATGTCAATAAGCTGTTCCCCTGGAAAATGATGGATTCGCACCCTCCAATGGGCTTTATGAAGGAGATACCGGGATTCATCAGACCATGTAACGCTCTGCCACTGCGCCAACGTCCATTAACGATGGTCACGCGCCCATTGCAGTCTCAGTTGCCGCTGTCGTGCTGTTAACATTGGCACATGCATGGGTCGTCGGCTGCAGAGGCCTATTGTTAGGAGTGTTCGGTGAACTGTGTGTTCAGACACACTTGTACTCTGCCCAGCATTAAAGTCTGATGTCAGTTCCGTCACATTTCGCCACCTGTCTTGTTTTATCGGTCTGCCCTGCCAATGACGTCCGACATCTGTAATGAGGGGTCGCCCCCAAACCCTTCGACGTTTGTAAGTGTTTCACCTAGGTTTCGCCACTTGTTGAAGGCACTCACCATAACATTCCTCGAACACCCGACAAGTCGTGCAGTTTCCAAAATGCTCGTGCCGAGCCTCCGGACTGTCACGATTTGCACTAGGTGAAACTACATAAATCGCACAATGTCCCCATTCCAAACACGAATAGCACGCTCGCTGATACGACATGCACCATGCGTGTTTCTGGAGCAGTCATTCCTCGTCATGTGACGCTGCTATCGCCTGGAAGGGTTTATATCGATAATACGTAGGTAGTCATAATATTCTGGCTGATCAATGTATGTCGCAAACGGCTAAAACTTACTCGGATGGTAGATGGGTGGCAACACTATATTTCTTTAAAGAATATCGTCCTTAAAGACTTCGACATATAGGGCCTACCGGAGATAAATTTCAACAAAAAAGTTAGAGCTATCAAGTAATGTCTTCTCCTGGTAGAAGACATCTAAAGCATTCGTGTCTTAAATATCGTCATTACATTGGAATGCAGATTATTGAGACACTTCATTTCGTAGGTGTGCTCATTCGATTTGCCATCGATTCAGGTATCACTATTCTTCTAAGGAACTGACAGCAGTGATAGAGAAAAATTAATTGAAATCGCTTTTGGAGATCATTAATAAACTTCAAAATCATGTAGGGATCAAGGGACCCCGTTTACTGTTCGCTTTAGGTACTTTATAGCTGTTCCATTCCATTTTGTCCTAAAATGAGAATAAATCCTGCGCTATTGATTCCTTTCGTTATGCTTTAATTTCGTGCTATGAATGCAGTAGTTTTTAAAATGTATACCTGGTACAGAACTTTTGGAAACGTGTTCGAACATCAATAATAGAAATAGGCGAAGGACTGATCCGTGAGGAACATAATGTTTAACCTCGTCAAAGATTTTTTTTTTAATTAGAGCTCTACGGTTCGTCGATATCGAGTTCATGAGAGAAGTTGTAAGGAAAGAGACGAATAGAAAATCTGCTACGATCCCGGTATTCACCTGCAGTAATTTCGGTAAACCATGAATAACTGAAATCAGGATCGGTGGACCAAATCTCGGGAAGATACTGTTCTTTCACGTTGCACGAAATAGATGTTATCATTCTCTGCATCGAATAAGACATGCTCGCCCAAACGCCCTGGTGAATTAACTAGAAATTATGGTCTTTTTACACTTCTGGCAAACATTGCTTTGTTTTTGTGAAGATTCTAGCACGCTTCATGATCCGGATTCCATATTAAACTTTACCTGGTAGGATTATCAGGTTAGGCGAGGCAGCTACGATTGAAGCCGTCGTTAGAAACTAGGTCAGTAGGTCTTTGAGAACCCACAAAATTATTATTATTATTCCACAAACTCATACCTTTCTCCTCATCCCTGCTGATAATGGTAAAGTGCTATTTTCAGTTGTTAGCTTGAACCAGGATCTCTCCATGTAATGGGAAACGCAGTAATAGAAAACGCGATCCTTAAGGATCAGCTCTGGGTCCGTTCTTATTTTAGAAGCTACAGCACGTTTCTGTAGCTAACACCCTGACACCCTGAGGCAAACCATGTTTAAGTGCATAATTTCTTTCTGTTAGACACCCTGGTTTTTGTGCCCTTTTCCGCACTGTGCTGCGAGTGTTATGGCAACACACTCGGGGCCCTTCGAGGCGATTCGAGCCCTGCCCGGTGGCTGGCGATGACAGCAAGCCGGATGCGGTGGCCACGCCGCCGTTGCTGTTAATTGGACGGCGTATCGCACGTATATCTCGGGGCCCATTACCGGCAGAGCCCAATCTCTCCTTTACGTTGGTCATGGTTGTTTAATGATTATAACTCCGTCTGAGGTGCCGGCCGCCCGCGCCGGCTTTTACGGCAATAAATAATCGCATTACGCCGATCGGAATCGTAATCTCGACGAGTCCCAAGATTACAAGGTCCCGACCAAATTAATAAACACAAAGTACGATACTTTGAGCGCACCTAATGAATAGTTTGGGGGCCATTTTCTTATCTAGTGACTGATGGGAATCAACTACTGTACCAGTTTTGGAGGCCTGTATTTATTTGGTTATTTTATGTGCAACTTGTAACGCGGCAGATTCGCTATCTCTTATAGCTAGTAACCGATATATATATTTAACGCTGATGTAAAATACAATTAGAAATGTAACACACAATGATGTATATTTGTAAAGCTCTCAGTCGCAAATGAATTTCAGGACTTTTACATTCATAGATCACAAATGAAACGGTACCGTAGTATATTACTCTCTCTAACAGAGAAAAATTAAATAACAGCACTGTAAATAATAACATACCCAGTCATTAACACAGGTAGTTGTAGCACTATGATGGTGTCCAACACTTACAGGGAGTTAGGTGACGCGGGCTCTAGTGGTACAAGAAATTTTCTACAAAAGGAAAGTCTCGGACAGCTTGTAAGAGATGTTTGGTGATGGGTGAACGGCGTATCGGGACGTAAGGCTCTGCTGTCTTCCAGTTATCTTTCGGAAGAGTTGGTCTGAATGGACTAGCACCAGATTTCACACTCTCATTTATATATACATCAAAGTACTCGTAAAAATACCCATTACAGTCACCTATACGTGAGGGAAAGGAAATGGCCGTTCTACCCCAGTATCCCAAGGGAAAGAGTGCAACCAACCCTTAGGTTGTAAATTGACAGGACAGAGAAAGAAAGTGAGAAATAAATTAAGTCAAAGGTTAAAAAATATTTGCAATAAAAGCACCATGGATATAACACCCACGGCAACAGTATCTGAGTGTTAGAATGTTCCTGAATAGTTAAAAAAAAAAAAAACAGTTCAAAATGGTAGTAACTCGAGATGATGACTAGGTCAGGGGAAAAACAGAATATTATCTCAGTCTCAGTGTACCATAGCTGTGCAGAAGTATTATGGCTTGTACGTGACAGTTATTGGTTAGTGGAATAGGGGGTAACCCACATATCAGAAAGAATGTGACGAAACATTGTTTAATTGTATGTGTGCTTTATTGCGTGATGTCATGTGTAATTTCAATGGTAGGAAAAGTAGATTGGAGATGAACCGACCACTTGCATTTTTTATGGCTGAACATAAGACCGTGGGCTAAAGGTGGGTCAACGCCAGTATTAAATCACCAACTGATCTCTGCAAAAAATGCTCCAAATTGCACTTACTTTGAGGGTCAAGAGCTGCATCACTGATGCTGCTAATGTTTGGCTGCATTCTCGCACCTTTCAAAGGGACCTGTGCTGCTTCACTGTTGTTGCCCTAAACCTGAAAAGTAAGTGCAATTTTACAACCTGGAATAAATTCTTGGACTATTTTCCCGCTACAGACGCCTTTGAAGGACCAATCTGTGGGAGGAGAGTGAAAGGAGACAGGAGGAACAAGATCATAGATAAGACAAATGGAAACGATAACTACATAGACATGAGGAGGAGGGAAGGAAACAGGAGATAAGCCACGTGAAAACCCAGAACATTGATGATGAGTGTCCCTTCAGCCTTAGGAAGTAACCATTGTTAATTACTGTGAGTTGAATAATATTCTACAAAGACATAGAACGCGCCACTATAATTCTCTCTAAACGAGTCCAACTTACTGGCGTTACTATTACTATTACTACCACATCACTTTTACATTTAAATTGGGACCCTTGCGTCTAAAATCTTCAATTTTAGGTTTTATAGCAGTAATGGGCTCTGACATATCTGGAACTGGCAACTTTGTTTGCTGTTTACGAGAAGTAAGGTTCTGACGCAGTCTGGGTCATTACTTCCACATTCTGCTGATTCATCAACAGCGAAGCCACGAGCTCCTATGTTGATGATGGAACAGCTTCCATCTTAAATCAACCCAGAAAGTCTTGCTGCGGCCTAATAACGCACTCATAACTCGCAAGTTAGAAATAAGTCTTAAGACCTACACCTGTCACTACTGTTGGGATCTTTAGGAAAAGTCATTTTGTTTCCTGCTTTATTTTTGAGCTGAAATGCTGAATTGAACATTTTTGATTGCATTTAAATGTATTTTATATAGCATATAAATGTATATTCAGACCATTTTCCTAGTTTTGGTCATATTTCGATAATATTTATGGTCATATTTTGAGGAAAATTCTAGTAGTTTTTTTAATAGTACCGGGAATTCACTAGATATAGATGAAAAGAAATTAAGATAATTATTCACAGTGCTGTACGTTTGCTATATAGGTGGGGGATAAACTAATTTTCACTGTGGTCAGAATACACCAGTCAAGAATTAGAATTGTACATTATGTAACTAAATCTTCGCCCTTCTTTTAATCCCGACAATGCAGCAGAAGCATGCCTGTGTCGATCCACGTCAATCAATATCTTAATGAAATATCCTCAGTCATCGTTAAATCTGCAGTGGATCAGTGAGTAGACCTATCGCCATGCCGAAGGTAAAATTTTCTGAAAGTGCGAAGTTATGTAAGGGAATGTAGAAAGGAGTATTTTAGTGCAGATTAAAAAGTTCTATTCTGTAAATTATCTCAAATTAAGTGACTTCAAAAAACGATTTAAAATTTAATTTCCCAATGGTGCAGCGAGTTCACGGAAGTAACTTATGCTGTCTACATGAAAGCGGCACTAATAGATAAAATAAATGAGCATGTTTTGATGTATAGTAAGTTTAAATGATTGCTCATATTTTTTCATTTTTAGGTCATATTTACCCATTTTTAAGGTCATATTTGCCTGCATATTTCTCTATTTTTTTGGTGATAAAGATCCGAACCCTACTTATCACTTACACTGTATCATCTGTCCCCATATCTTCCATTACGTAACTGGCACGGTGTCAAGATTACTGTAACTCTGCTGATCCTTGGTTTTATCCACTGTATGTAATTAAAATTGTATCGAAACATTCAGTTGCGCAGTCGTTTGATATTAACTGTTTGGTACTAGTGCCAAGTAGTTTTCTTCAGAAAATGAAGAAATTATCGTTACGAGGGCCGGGTCTAGATTGCACGGTTCGCTATTTCACTCACTGCACCGAGAAACAATCGTCAAAATATTTGTTTAGACGTAAAAAAATCTTTTTAGTTCAGTATCAGGAGCCATCCCGGAATTGCGAGCGATATGAAAGCCGCCCAATTTGAAACGACGATATCAAAGACTATTGAACAGAGATAAACTGGGTAATCATTGTGAAATACGATTTCCCCCACTTCAGATGGTTGCCTGAAGTGTTGCAGTTAGACTAATACCTATTGAAGTTTGGGTTAATTTGGATTCAGGTGGTTTTAGTTACTCACAGAATGAATAGTTCTCTCTTCTCTTAAAAAGGTCCAAAAATTTCTAAAAGACAGGGATAATGAATAAAATGTTGACAGGCACGACATTTTTATTAATTACTTTGTGAACACTCAAGTCGAAATAACCAATAAAAAAAGAGAAAAAGTAATTGTTTTAGGGGATAAATTGATTATTGGTTATTAAATTTAATTATTATTCAGTTATTAACTTTTATTACGGGATACGTTCACAACTTTTGATTAAAACATACAATATTTAAAGTTTTACTATTTATCATTTTTGAACATTTATCATATTTAAATCAGGCATCAAAAATAACACACAAAGATACTTATTACTGTGCGAAGGAATACATGAACAAATTAAAATTTTGTCTCTAACATTAGACAGATACGAGCCTCTGGTATGACGTAAAATTGATACCTCCCATCATCATCAAAAACAAACAACAAACTATTAATTGTCAAGTGCCACTCAGCTAAGCCTAGATTTACTTTTATTATAATAACAAACATAGAGCCACTTCATTCGAATACTTGTAATTTATATATTACCGATTTTGATGTCAGAAAACTGCACCGCTGCTTATGAGGCGTTCATAACCACCACTCCTTAGCAATACGACGTGTGGATGTATCACTATTGACTTTCAACGAATCGTTGAAACATTGATGCACTGTATGCGTCGCAAACACAGACCGAAACACTGCAGGCTTTCTGTGGTAGCGGCCAACACACACTCTGCTGCTGCAAGTACTGCCCTCAGTACTTGTTAACAATTGGGTTTCGCATCAGTGCTACGCGCCCGCGTGACCGAACGAGACCCCGCTGCTCAGGCAGCCACCATCCGTCTCCCGGTCGTCCACCGCCGGCCTCCCGCCTTCGCTTTTCTGCCCATCCATCGACCAAATCCAGGAAAATTTTCATTGGCTACATCTACTTGCTATCGTATCCTTGATTCTTGGCTGTCCGGGTGGCGCCGCGTCATGTTTCCTGAAACCGACAATTCGACCTTCATTCTGGGGGTCTTCTTCCAGTTCTACCCTGGAAGAAGACCCTAGAGTGAGGGTCGAAACGTCGGTTTCAAGAAACATGACGCGGAGCCATCCGGACAGCCAAGAATCAACTGACTCTGGACGCGGAAACCTACGATTACATATGGTATCCTTATTTGCACATTCAAACTGTCGCCAGTTACACACACACACAGTACCACATTTCTCTGCCATTTCTTCAAAAGGCAGTGTTTTATGGATGTTATTATCCTAGAATATTTTCTCCTCTTAGTAAGGTTGGTCAATCTTCTTAGTTGGTTTGTCTTTGTGTTGGTGCATTAGTTTATTAAGCTCAATGGTTTTTTATGTCAGTCCACTGGAATATCATACTGGCCGACGGTTTTGACCATTTGATTGTTTGACTTCTGGGAGCTGTTGTAAAATAATTATGACAGCAGCTGAATCTATCCAGGAATAGAAGCAGTGCCTCATGTATGGCATCAGTCGGGAAATGACGTGGCAAATGTAGGGTTCTCTTCAATGCCAAATTTTGAATGACTTGTAACTTTTGTATTTCACGATTTCCGGCGTAAGCCCATACGGAACATGCGTATTCCATAATTGGTCTGATGAGGGTGGTATAGATTTTGACTCCAGTAGTTGCAGGTAGTATGTTATTAAGATTGACGAGAGGATAGAGTTGTTGTAACCTCGCACTTGCTCGGCATCTAACTTCTTCTATGTGGGCGTGTCACGTTAGTCTCCTATCTAGTGTAACACCCAGATAGTGGACGGTTACGTACCAGGGGATGTCCTTGCCGTTGAGTATCACCGTATCACCGTGCGGTATCACCGGTAGCAGCGGATCACGTCTTCGTTATGGCTTGCGTTTTGGCGGGATTGATTTCGATTCTCCACCTCCTAGTCCAAGCAAGAGTTTTCTGTAGGACTTCCTGGAGACGACGGGTTACAATAGCTCTGCTTCTGCTGAGAGAAAAGTATGCGGTGTCATCTGCGTAGGTCGCAATCTCTACACCGGGGTTATTTGGCACATCGGCGGTGTACAATGTGTATAGTACTGGTCCGAGAACCGACACTTCGGGGACCCAGGCCCGGATACGTCTTCTAGTTGAGAAGTCATTATTGACACGGACACTGAATGTGCGGCCGGCGAGGTAGCTCCTAATAAATTTCACATACGGGTCTGGGAACCCCTGCTCATAGAGCTTGTGCAGGAGTCCCGAGTACCATACCGAATCAAAGGCTCTGGAGACTTATTTCTTGAAATTAAAGGCTCTGGTAGCTTTCCCGACGACCCTCGTGAGTTGCTGAGTGGTGGAGTGGCCTTTTCTGAATCCAAGCTGGTGGTCGGGAATGATACTCTTTGCCTGGATGTGGGTGTACAGACGCTCTCAAACACCTTACTAACGGCTTGAAGGAGGCTAATGGACCTGTAATGTTGGGGAATAGTGGGTCTTTCCCGCTCTTATGTATACCAATTACTTATGCAATATGCATGTTTCCTGTTTCGAGGGTATTTTTGCACTCTTAGAATTTTGTTGAAGGTCGCTGCATCCAATCTTCACTTAACGTGCCCATCCAAAAAACGGTTCTCACAACCTCGCAATTTATTTCGTCTCGGTTTCTACCGTCGCCAGCCTGAGCCACACACCCCTGCTGTTAAGGTTTCAGTGAGGACGAAAATGAATTAATCGTCGTTCCATTCCTATTGTGCAGAGTCCAGGCACGTAAACTTTTCCTTAACCTGATTACCTGTCCACATTATTTGAGGTGGGACGATCCACAGCAGCCAGATATCTTTGTATTTTCGTCGCACTTAATTCTTTTGTAACTAAAGTAATGAGTCTACATTTTTTCCACTCATTGGAAGGTAGACACGCGAAACATTGCTTGTTGCCTGCTGTATTCTGTACTGCCTTACCTTGGCAAGGATATGTGAATTTTCCGGGCTTCAAGTATCGTTATATTGAGATTCAATGAGGTATTTGTCAGATCAAAAGACCGCGTCACATAAAGTTCATGCATGCCCAGTAAACGCTATTATAACTCGTATCAGTATTCGTAGAGACCTACAGCATATATCTACGACGTTCTGTGGTAACTGAGAGAAATATCGGTTGAAATCTCATTAGTAGGGTTCGAATATTTATTATCAAAAAACAGAGAAATATGACCTTAAAAATGGGTAAATATGACCTAAAAATGACAAAATATGACCAAAAATTTAGATTTACTATACATCATATAATGCTCAATTACACATCACTTATTTTATCTAGTAGTGTCGCTTTCATGTAGACAGCATAATTTGCTTCCGTGCACTCGCTGCACCATTGGGAAATTAAATTTTAAATCGTTTTTTTTTAAGTCACTTAATTTGAGATAATTTACAGAATAGAACTTTTTCATCTGCACTAAAATACTCCTTTATAAATTCTCTTATATAACTTCGCACTTTCAAAATTTTTTATATTCGGCTTGGCGATAGGTCTACTCATTGATCCACTGCAGATTTAACGATGACTGAGGATATTTCATTTTGGTATTGATCGACACTGGCATGCTCCTGCTGCATTGTTGAGATTAAAAGGTGGGCGGAACATTACGTTTAGAGAGTGACAATAACTTTAAATCTTGACTGCTGAATTCTGACCACAGTGAAAATTAGTTTTGTTGTTTTACCCATCTGTATAGCAGAAGTACAGTTCTGCGAATAATTATCTTAATTTTTTCTTAACTATATCTAGTGAATTCCCGGTACTATTAAGAAACTACCAGATTTTTCCTCAAAATATGACCATTTGACCATAAATATTATCGACATATGACCAAAACTAGTTAAATGGTCTGAATATATATTTATGCACTAAATAAAATATATTTAAATACAATCAGAAACGTTGAATCAGTGTTTAACTCAGCATTTTGGCTCAAAACGAAGGCAGGAAAAAAATATTACTTGCCCTAAAGATCCGAACCCTTCTAATTAGTATTAAATGGTTATACGGTTTAGACGCACCTATAGCTCGTCAAACAGCGATCAGAGTCGCTCTGTGCTGACTCTTTTCTCTTCTTCCTACCATTTGTCCCGCATTACAAGGTCTACTTTACTGGACTTCTTCCATTTGTGTCGATTTTGTGCATCTTCAGGTAAGCCATTCACTAGTTGCAAGTCCTCCCGCAAGGTGTCCATCCAGCACTTCCTTGTCACTCTTGTAGTTTTCGGCCATCAGGACTTACATTAAGTGCAGTTCTCCAAAAGAGCGTCCATACAACACGTAGCCCCAGTTACGTCTCTTGTGAATCCCCCCGTTGGCCCACATAGCTTTTTTCCCTATTGATTCTAGAAGACATTTTGCACTGTTTTCTCTTAACGGAAATTACATACGGAGATAGTTAAATGACAGAAAAAAATATTCACACGCTGTTGCGTGTTCTGTACCTTATTTTAACTGTGGACAATAATATGAATAAGAAGCTACGTGCCTTGTCTTGGAACCCCCTTTCCACCCACGTAGCTCAGCCCCCCCCCCCCCTTTTTAGACGGAGTCACGTAGTTCATGAGTGATCCCCAACTGGAGAATTGTTTCTGCGCGGTACATTTACGGACAGAGGTCTTCAGTTCTTCCGATTCCAGCTGGAATTCCACAAGGATTGGTGATTGCACCGCCACTTTTCAAAGTTTATACAAACAAAATCCCGACCCCGCCTTATGTGAATCTGGCACAGTTTGCCGATGACACTACAGCGTACACATCAGGAAGAAGACATGATCTTAACGTTACTCACATACAACAAGGACTTGACGAAATCAGTAAATGATGCAGAAACTATAAAATCAAAATCAATCCTGGAAAATGTACGGGAATCTATTTCACAAAAAAAGGCCGGAAATAAACAAAAATTTAAAAAATTTGAACCAAAATATCCCCTGGGTTAAAGAACATAGGTACCTGGGTATATTACTGGATAAAAAATTGCTTTTTAGACAACATATCATGGATAGGAAAACAAAAGGACTAGCAATAATTTCCAACCTTTCACCAGTATTACGAAGCAGCAACCTACAGTTTAATACAAAAATAAGAATATACAAATCGGTTAATCTCCCATTTTTACTGTACGGATGCCAGATATGGGGTAAGGCAAGCCAAACCAATCTACAACAAATCCAGCTATTCCAGAACAGATGTCTAAGAATGATCCTAAACGCACCCAGATATACACCAATAGAAACTCTACATAACGAGACAAATATTCCCTTAATCAATACCAAAATATTTAATTTAACAGAAAAATTCCACAAGAAATTGAACGACACCAGAGACGACAGAACTGAGTCGATTGGAACGGTAATGCCGAGACGTTGGCATAAGTATAAAGTTCCCCTCAGTATTCTATACCAGCCATCATAGAGCAGCACAGTACGTGAACTCCGCAGGGGTTTTTTTCACCATTAAGACCATCCCAGATGGTCATAGCCCTGGTTTTTTCCCCCGAAAGTGAAATAAAAAGTGTCCCAAAAATAAAAAACCTATCCTAACAACTAGAAGTTATACTACCGAAGGTAGTTGAACTTCAATCACAGCCGCAGAGGCAGCGAACTAAAAAAAAAAAAAAAAAGCGATTGGAGTCTCTCCAAACGCCCAAGTATTATCATTTCTGATGGGTTCCAATCTAATAAATTCCTGAGGCCATTTCTATGAGAAGCAGCTACTTTTCACGTATTTTCTCGACTGGTCGACTTTCAGTTCCATACAGTGCAAAGGTCGAATGATAGTTCTGTATATCTTTGATTTAAGTTACCTGTATTGAAAGTAGGAATTCATAAACAAAGTATCATCCGGCTCACGACTCAGTTAATTGTGTGTTGAAGTAATAGAATTATGAAACGTGTCCCGAAGTTCCAAGGTGATATTTTAACCTAGGTCAAGTGAAGAAGGTCACAACAAGGCATCATGCAGGGTGATTATTAGTTTATTACGAGCACGTCGTGTTTTGATTTAGACCCGGTTAAACACATGATTGAGTAATTGGCTACAATTCGTGATTCAGTATGGACTTCATGAACGATGTTTTCGTAGTGGTACAACCAGAACAAATATTACTTTGAGGACAACTACTGAAGTGGGAAGCTTCTATACTGGGTTTTAATTGGTTTCAATTGGTTTTACTTATTATTGACAATTAAAGTTTTGGTTTTAAATAATTTCATATTTGATTTAGATTTTGATAAGTAGGGTAATTTATCAAGACATTTATGTAAGTTAAGCACGTCATAACTTGACATTTATTGACAAATTTTAATTAAAATTACCCCAGACGTTGTGTATTTACTGTTAATTAAATAAACAATCAAAAGTAGTTTGCAAACAACCACCAACGCCTTACATTACTGGATCGATTCTTTATAGCACAAAACAAATGGTCTTGAGAATATAAAGCAATTGTATTTACCATATTTCTGAAATATCAACTTTAAAGGATTGTATAACATACATTCCAACCAAATTAATGAAATGTTATATTACATTGAAGAATCAAGTTATATAATAAAACTTTAATTTAATTAATCAACTGCGAGAATTTTCTCGTTGTTTTATTCGTGTGAGATCAAGTGTCGATGGCCCATCGTTCCGTTCATCTCACTACTTCTAATTCATTACTAACTATCCGCTCATGTCTCACAGACCTAAAAAACATAATAACCATTTAATAATAATAATTTATTGATTTGCCGCCCGCCATCACTCCGTCAACAGTGTAAGTTTTTCACTAACGTCTACCGCATTCTTATCTCGTTCATGTGTGTCATTTTGAAGGGAAAGCTTTAGACCACCACAGTCGGAATTAGAAGTTTAAGTATGAAGTTATTAATTGTTTTTCCTGTATAACGCTGTCAGAATTTGAAAGTATACGAAATTACACTCACAAGAAGAAAGATTTGAATGTGGCGTAAGTGTTCAAGGGAATAAAATCAGTATGCTGACGACATTGTCTTGTTAGAAAAACAGGCCGACGATTTTGAGAAGTTACTGAATGGCATGAACAAAATATTGAAAGAAGATTTTTGACTAAATATAAACCAAAGCAAGACAAAACTAATGAAATGTAGTAGAAATGATACCAATAATAGTGGATTAAATATTAAAATAGTGTGGCACGAGTTTATCATCAAATAATATGGCCAGGCCAGGCCTTCCACCAATAATTTCCCCTCCACAGTATAGCGGTATAAACCTTCATTTCCTCATCTCTTAAAATAACAAGATGGCTATTATTTTGTCATGTATCTCATTTGTCCATTTATCCAACAATTTCCCGTCCGGATCGTTCTGTAGCTGTTCACAATCTTCTCTCGTTTCAAAACTATTATTACATCATCATCATCAGCAAACAATATCACTTGAGACTGCAACCACGTAAGAGATTCATTCATTAGGATGATTATCTGTAATGATCCCAGAATGATACTTTTGTTCTCACTTCCCCCCCACCTCCACCCGCAGATTACCAACTCCCCGCCGATACCATATTTCCTACCTTCATTTCTTGCTTTCCCTGCAGCTACCATCCCAATTCACCACAGTTATTTTAGTTCATTCATATTGCAGCCTTTGTATTTTCATATAAAATTTTCATTTTCCGTTAAAAATTTTATTGCATATGGCAAACAACTTCAAGAAATGCAAGGCTCCATGTTGTCTACTAACACACACCACACACAGTGATAGCGCTGTGCGACTTAACGACTCCCTGTAGAAAGAAGTCCAACTCTTGCATACGGGGCGTCAAATAATGAAGGACGAAGAATTTCGTTTGTTCTTTGGTCTGAATATAGGCCATTAAAAGTAAAAAAAATCAGCGTGATACTTAAAAAACGTAATTTTTTCTTTTTTCATATGGCTTTACAACTCGTCGAGATATAAAAGGTGGGAAACGACTGGGGGCAAGGAACAGGAAAGAATTAGGTCATGACCTTTTTAATGAACGATCTCGGCATTTTGCTGAAGTGATTTGGGGAAACAATGGGAAAACCTAATCTGGATGGCCGGACAGAGATTCAAACCTGTTTCTCCCGAATGCGACGCCAGAGCTTTACTGCTTTACAACCACGCACCACGCTTGATTAACAGAAAATCCAACAAAAGAGGAAATTAATCAATTAATCTTATCAGATAACTACTTCTTTTGATTTGCTCTTTTGTGTTGTACAATACCTTTTTGGTTTTTTCTAATTCTATATTAAATTTTTACCCCACGAAATGTTTGTACGAAATTTCCTTTCCAAATTGATTTAACGGAGTGCATTATTTTTGTCACGATAAAAGAAATGTTGCAGAAATATTTATTTTAAAATTTCGAATTTCTGTTAGTGATGTCAAAAAATAAAAGTGATGGCCTTTTCAGGTTGGACATTACTTTAGGAACCGAAAAGAAGTGGGGTATAGTTAAGTTATGTATAGTAACGGTGCCAAGTTCTTGGCTAAAAGTTTTCCGTACAAACGGGAAAACAAATCTGTTAACGTAATGGGAACAAGCCAACAAAATCATTGTGAGGAAAAAAAAAATGCTTCAGACAGATAATATAGAAGATGTGGTATTAGATAAAACCAATAGGTGGTGTACTCGATTTAAAAATATTCAGGAATCAAAGGTAGGTAGAAACCTGAAATGAAGAAATCTTAATGATGTTTATTTCTCAGCGAAAACTGACTATCTGATTGGAAATATTTGTTGTCTTTAGTTATTACTGATTTCTTTAAATATAATTTTCCTTCCGTAAAGCGAACAATACCTGGCAAAGATCTACCGACATTAAGTACGCGATAGTATAGTCTGTAGCGCCAAATAACTTTAGCACTGTACCTGGTGGATAAGAGTAACGCCGAGGCCTGTATTCGGGCAGACGCGGGTTCAAATCCCGGTCTGTGCATTCATATTTCGGTTTTCCACGATTTTCCGAAGTCACTCCAGACGAATGGAGGAGTGGTTCCTTCAAAATGTCATGGCAGAATTTCTTTTCTTTCTTTGTCCCCTTTCAATTCCGGCCCTGATGACCTGGACGTAGATTTACCGCAAAGCATTAAACAAAAAAAGTTCTTTAGCGACTTGTAATGGAAGGATTACAGAAAAAGTAGGGAGCAAAGTTGCTATGGAGAAGAAAACTGATCTGGAAGTAAAGGAATTGCTAACAGTAAAAAAATTAAGACAGAATTAAGAAAAAGTTTCCTCAGTAGTTTTGTGCGTGTATCAGATTCGTGGACAGTCACAAAGATAGAAGATAGGTGCCTGGGAAAGAATTAACAATTAGGGAATTAGGGGATTAGGAGAGAGAGAAAACTTACGAGATTGAAAAAGAAGAGGAAATTGTGTTGATTAGATCACAAATTGCATAGAAATTGTCTGCTGAAGAGGACTATTGAAGGAAATGAAGAAGGAAAAAGGTTTGGAATGTAAACACATAAGAAAGAACACAGAAGTCATAAGCGCATGAAGCAAGATGATCAAAGAAATGTAGAAAAACAGATCTATCAGAAAAGATGATAAACTGTGATAGAAAGAAACCATGTCTTCGCTTATATGGACCACAAGAAGAGAATACTAATCGCCAAAAACATTATTTCATCCTAAATTACTAAAAAATATCTGTTTTATTTAAATTAGAATAGAAATAAATATAGATAGGTAAACAATATAGCGTTTAAAAATTTTATTCCAAGATTTTTTATTTTTATTTTCTTCTTAAATGAAGTTACCTGGTAATAACCAGTATGGTCTCCAAATGACAGCAGCCGTTGTTGGAAGAATTTTAACACTCTTAGGGAGTCCTTTACGATTGGCTTCGGCGGTCGTCTGCAAAATGAGACTGCGTCTCCGGAGCGGCCTGATTTATAGCTCCTGCTTAGGGTTGTAATACTGCCATTAAGTCCTGTAAGGACCCAGCACTGGGCTCATCTCGAATTGCTCACTGATTTACTGGCAGCTGAGAACAGCGTTAATGGTAGCCTAACTCTTAAACAATAACAGAAATAAATCAGCGACACTAATAGGCCGTCAAACAGCCACAAATCATTAGTCTCCAGCACGTAAGTATTTCAGTGCACATGTACGACAGGTGGAAATGGTACGGAACGAACCAAAGCGGTAATTGAAGTTGTCGCTTGTGTCATCCAGTATGGCCAACTGGAGAGAAAAGAATCTGAAAATAAAAACTGGAAGCAAGTTTCCACAAATTTCAGGTATGGGGATATCATAGCAGCACAATTTCGGTAGACGATATGACGAAGAAACTGAGTTGGGAGACACTGGATGGCAAGGGTAAGTTAAAGACAATGTTTTTTATTTTTTTTTTAAATTATAGTTTCACATCTCCCCAACTCTGACTTCATTATAGGTGAGAAAGGACTAGGGGTAATGAGCAGGAAGGAAATCAACCATGGCCTTTTGAAAGAACCGTTCCGACATTCAACTGTGGTGATCTCCGGAAAGCATGGAAAACTGAAATCTTGATGACCTGAGGGAGTTTCGAACCAGCGTTATCCAAAATGCAAGGCCAGAGCTATTATGCTCGGAAAATACATTGTAGAGTATGCATAAGGCTTACTACTACAATGAATTCTTCGTTTCAGACTCAAGGGAATGGAAAAGTTTTCATTCGTGTGTAAGGGGAGTCGGGGATAGAAGTAAGTTGTCTCTGCAGGTGTTGAACCATATCTTCCAAACAATAAGAGAATTTAAACTGATAATAAGCCTAAACATAAGTAAGTATGTAGGAAAATTACTACCGATGAAACAAGTGCATCGTGATTAATAATAGTAATCACATGGAAAGTCAACCATCAAAATTTTATTACCTGACATCACAAATTTATTCCAAGAAATAAAATCGACGTTGTTAAACCACTCAACAATTCACGATAAAAGATCAGGAAGTCAGATATGTATCAGAAATTCATAGTTTCTGAGAAATTTGAGGTTTTTTTCTTATTAGTTGAACTTTTGCTACTGGCAGCTAACTTCAACATGCAGTTGGGGTCCAGCTGTACGCGGGGTCATTACGTGGCGATGAAAACTCTTCACAGAGTATTCTTTATAAACTAATGTTTCTGACAATTATATTTTGTTTAAAATTGCTAATAATAACGTTAAAATTTCATTTTACCTTGAATATAAATTTGTGGAAAGTTCTTAATGGTGTGTAGAAATGTAATTCTCGTGAAAAATAAATGTATTTTCTTCAATATTAAAATATTTAGCTAATTTACTTTAAATTCATCATAGCCCTGAATTAGTAGCACGGCGGTGGATTTCCGTCGTCAATATACCACAAGAAAGCTGTGTCCATACTATAGAGACGAAAATTCAACACGGTAAATTCAAAAGCCACTTTTACAAAATACATTTAGCAAACCCACCAACGTGCAAGTGCAATGGGGAGTCGAAGGCTGACCTCTTTTTCGGATGTAAGAAGTACAAAAATGAAAGACTTAAAAAAATTTAATATAAGCTACCCATTCATGTAAGTCATCCCCTTGCCTCAGGAAGCGTTTCAAAATACCAGAGGATGGTGCGCTTCGTTAAAGGAAACAGCCTGGTAGAAATATAATTGGATGGAACCAACTCTATTTCTCAGTTATCGTTTACATAACACTAGACATTTACTATTTTATTGTCAAAATTTTAATTGAAATGTTTTATAACACGTTTAACTTTTACGTGTATACAAACTACTGGATTATACCGTTAAATCTCTGACTTGATATTTTTGTAACATTTTGTTTTATCTCTTAATGTACCGTTAAACTCATAATGTTTACGTTCTTAATACTATGTAAATTACTATTTCTGTAATATTATCCGATAACTATGAACTGAAATTGTAATATGAACAGTGAGTTGTATATATGTGTATACGTAAAATTATTATTGTTATTAATCATTATTGCTCTTGAGGACAGTTTTAAACTCAAATTATTCTTGATTATTCAGTTTTTGTTTGTCTTTGTCTTATTCCTCTTCTCCTAATTGTATGTATTCCCCTATATATTTGAATTTCTCGACTCTTTTTATGTTTCCAAAATTTGTGTGTATTGTTTGTATGTTGTTGTTTTGTTTCTCCATGTACTGCGTTTTTTCATACGAAATTTGTATCCCTGTTTTGGCGGCAATTTGATTTAGCTGTTCCAATGCATCTTGTGCTTCCTGCCTATTGTTTCTGAGTATTACCAAGTCATCCGCAAATGCCAGGCATCTTATGATTATTTTGGTATATATTCTTCCTAGCTGTCTTCATTTGACCTGTTTTACCCATTGTTTTATAACTTTGTCCAACATCATGTTGAATAAAATCGGTGATAATCCATCTCCTTGCCTGACACCTGTGCAAATTTTGAATGGTTCATATGTTTCTCTCATAAATTTCACTTTAGACGTGGTATCAGTAAGTGTTTGTTGTATCAGAGCCCTTGTCTTCTTGTCTATGCCGTATTCTTTCATTATGTCAAAGAACGTCTGTCTGACTATGGATTCATATGCCTTACTGAAATACACAGATGTTATTACGATATTGTTTGTTTGTCTATGCATGATCTTCCTTTTCTAAAGCCTGCCTGGTATTCACCTATTTGTGGAACTACCTGAGGTTCTAGCCTGTTCAGTAGGGCTTTGGAGAGGAATTTATGAACGACTGGCAGCAATGAGATACCTCTGTAATTATTGGGATCCGTCTTGTCACCCTTTTAATGTAAGGGATGTATTAGTGCACATTTCCATTCTTGTGGGATTTTCTCTGTGACCCAAATATCGTGATAATTTTATGAATTTTCTTGGTGAGATTTTCGTCTCCAAGCTTCCAGAACTCGGCAATAATGTCATCTTCTCCCGGTGCTCTGTTGTTTTTTCAGTTGTATTTTGATCTCCTTTATCTCTTCGAGTGTAGGTGGTGTAGAGTCCGGTTTCTCACAGTTGAGGAGATTTTCAAAGTATTGTGCCAGAATTATGCAGTTTGCTTTGGTATTCATTTCAAGGGACCCATCTGGCCTTTTGAAACAAAAGTTTGGAAGTTGGTAACCTGAAATATTTTATTTGAAAGTTCTATAAAAAAATTTCTTGTATTATTTCTTTTTTAGTCGTCCTCAGTCTCTTGTATCCTTCTTTTGCCCTATGAAAGTTTTTTTTTTTTTTTTGAGTTTTGTTTCTGGACTGTGTGAAATTGCTGCCATGTTCCTGTTACTATTGAAATTAGTCCATACCTGAATCCTTCATTCAATAGCCTCATCACATTTCATGTTCCACCATCTATACGAAACATAATCAATGGAAATGCATTCCACGTACATTTTGAGCGATTAATTTCTTCTAAAATAAAAAATCTCATTAATACAAGTAATGCTCTCGGGTGACTAGCCGAGTTATAGAAGTGTTATAATAATCACACAATATTTCGGCACTCTGAAGATGGCGCCAACGATTCAGAGTGCCGAAATATTGTGTGATTATTATAACACTTCTATAACTCGGCTAGTCACCCGAGAGCATTACTTGTATTGTCAACGCCGAGAAAGACTTCGTAATTAATCTCATTAATGTTCATAAATGCAGTATTAACTTTTTTTAATGGCAATACATACCAATTGTAAGACAACATGTCGCCAGGCACTGGCTGTAGCGTTAATTAAATATCGAAGAATGAGTTTTACTGAGTCATCCCAATCTTCAAAGTAGGATTTCTTGAAGAAGTGAAGCATTATTTTGAATTTTCTGAATAAATTTTAGAGGAATTTCATCACGTATTTATTGCATTCACTCCTCTAGAAACTGTTCAGTTGTTATTTTAATGGTATATAAGTTGTAATAAAATTCATAACAACTTGTACCAAAAAGCATGTTTCAAAATAATAAGAACAAATCCGCTGCCTTGAACTAAACATTCGTTCGGCGTACTGATAACAAGCACATTAATCTTTTTTACTTTCATCTATGTGAAATTAAGAGACGTCTTAAATGTTTATTACCATCCACATTCTCTAGTTGTGCTGAGATATCCTAACGGTTTTTTGGCTTGAAAGAATATAAATTAGAATCCGGAACATTAAACCATAGTTCTGCCTCTTGTACTTTTTATCAAACTATTTAATTGGCATATCAGCATATCATGCTAACAGAGTGGCATTATCTTCACACGAAAAACCATATAAAGTCCCATATAGGGTGAAATCTATTATCATGAAAAGTGTAGGTCCTACGACTGCCCTTGTGGATTGCCCTTCCTGGCTCCTACAATCTGTGAGCATACTCCTTCAGCAGCTACAATCTGTTTCCTGGTAAGCTTTCAATAACGCATTTCTTCTATAACAGATTACAGTTGGAACTTGAAATTAGTCACGTATTTTAGGTACTAGCTGCAAAAGTTCTACTTTAAAGATTTTTTTTAAATCAATCAGATTTGTGGATCATACACACATATTAAAGAAAAATTACCAATTTCTTTATTCTCTGTGAATCCGAATCAACACTAAAGTCCTCTATAATCATCGTCAAATACGGATTTTTTTTTTTTAAAATATGATTATTCACAACGTCTGACGACACGCGAGTCGTTTATTGATTATTCAGAAAAACTGCCACAATGTTAACAAAATCGGCGAGAAACACTTCTGTTCCCCCTTAGCGCCTTCAGAAAGAATAACAGAAAAAAAGATATTAAAAACTAATCTCTCTTTTTTTTAATGTGATTTTAATTGCAATGGAACGCACGCTCTGATGCCAATTTCCCTCCAGACCCATTTTCCTCTTTTCCTGCACCAATCCACATTTTTCCTCTACAATTTCAACTTCAAATTCCTTCTACGTAAAAAAACAAAAGAAACCAAGAGAAATAATGAAGAATTTACGAAAAAAGGGAAATTATTCATCATTTCTCTTGGTAACTTATTTTAATCCCTGACACCTTTACCTAAAACAGAAAATCTTCCTATTCCCTTGTGCCTGAAATGAGTGCTAGCTTGTGGTCATGGTCATCTTTTCCCTTCCATGCACTACTTTTCATATCTACTCCAATATCTTTCCATGCCTCATCGCCAGTATACGCCTTGTACACTTCCATAACCCTTCTCATCCTCCTCCTGTCTTCCAATTAATCCCATTTCAACTCTTTTATCATATTGGTTACTGACTGCGTTCTCCGGTAATTTCCAGAAAGAAATCTAGCAGCCCTTTTTTGCAACTCCTGTATTTGATACTCAAAATTTGGGTCCTATACTACACTACCATATTCAAGCAATGGTTTGACCAAAGTTTTGTAACCCAACTCATTTACTTCTCGTACTTCCCCTCAACACTCTCTCCAACAGGTGCAGAATTTTGAAACCTTGCACGATGGTGTTATTTGAGGATGTTGAAGGTCAGCTGGAAAGACGAAATAACGAACGAAGAAGTCGATCAGAGAGCAGGGTAAAGTTTAAAGATTATGAAATCGAAATTATTGCAATGTACACTGCGCCATGAGTGCTTGATGAAAATAATATTGCAAGGAAAGAGATATTAAGAAAGATCCCACTCGACGTACAGACAAAAAATATATAAGATACCGGTTTTAGCAGCTATGAGATAATGGAGAAGAAAGCTGAAGTCAGACCAATCCGCCGACTGATCATCCAGGAAAAGGTAATTCAGGAATTTGGTCAGCGTGCACTACTTTCTGTGAACAGTGGAGAAAGCACCGCGCACTTTGAGTACGTGGTGCGTGTTGGAGGCGAGGAAAACACCTGCCTCTCCTGCCCACAGCCCACAGATCGATATCTCTACTCATCTCACACACGCCGACCCGCCTAATCTCCGCCATCCACCAAATTAAATGGAACCTGCGCCGACCGACAAAAATCGTTATTAAATAAGTAAGCCGTTACGTATAATGTTACAAGGGAGATCGACCGAGCAGCGGCTCGCACGAGATCAGATACTGGAGTATCGCGTGAAATATCCGCAAGACGAATAGACCACACTCCATTTCTCTTCCTCACTAGCTCCACTGTCTGACTGAGAAACAAATATACACCATCATTTGTCGAGTTTCCTTCAGCACAAATGGGTTTCTTATGTTTCAAATGTAACATCTGCCTGTATGTCCATTGAGGTTCTTCCAGGCCTTTCTTAAAATATCTTGAATTACTTGTTTTGTTCAATCTTGTAAGGTTCTCACCTCTCCTGGATACTATACAGTGTTTTTCTGGACCGTTTCTCCAATGAGCCGTCTCTGACATTATCTAAGAAATACTAGATAAGAAATAAGCCAGAAATCGAAGAAGCACAAATGAAAATAAAGGGTGACAAAACACCTGGCTTGGATCAATATGAGTGGACATGGTAAGACCAGCAGGTGTTGTGAGAATACGGTGGTTCAATAAAATTCTGAGACTAATGTGGAAAAATAAGGTAGGAAGACTGGAATAAAAGGGGATAAAAAAATCAGAATTACAGAGGAATCACCCTGTCGTTTCATTGTGAGAATATATTTTAGAAGAAAATGAAGAAAGTGACAAGGGGAGTGGAGTAGAAATATCGGTTGAGACTAGTAAGTTCCACAATGAATTTAATGTTTGCTGTAAGACAATTACGAGAGAGGTACTGCGAGTGGGGTAAAGATCTATTAATAACAGTATCTCTTCAATATCGTTCTTTTTTCTTCTTCACTGTCACTTTTTCCCAACATTTTGCGGTCGGATGCCTTGTATGAGCTCATTGTTAGCATGGTCAAATTTGGAGCTATAGTTTTACGACCACATGGCCTTACTGGCACCAGGTCGAACTAAGTACTATTATGGGGGAAGTGAAGTGTTTTCATCTGTATGCGTAGTTATGTTCAGTGTGTGATAATTTTACTTTTTGTTCGTAAAATGTGTAGTTTATGAGGTGGAAATTGAGAAGCGTCCCAGCATTCATCTTGATGGCTGTGGAAAACCGCCTAAAAACTGCAGGTATGTTGAGGTCTGGGCTCATGCACGATCCCGATCCAGTGCTACACTGGCGGGTACATCTCTAGGTTGTCGTTGTGGATGAATTGAGGAGGTGGCCAGGAAGATGAGGGGGAAAGGTGATAGCAATGCTGCTTGGAGATTATGTGATGGTATGGGGAGACTGTGAGTCAGAAGTGCAACAACAGCTGCTTGTGTGACAGGAAACAGTGAAATCTTGCAGATTACAATTGTTTGAAAAAAAAGGATGAAATATTAATTACAACTCGAAAAAAGGAGAGAGCTAATCTGGATGGGAATAAAAAATAGAGGTTGTAGAATATTTAAAGTATCTTGGAAGTTTGATAGAAGAGGATAGGAGAATTAGAAATGAAAATAGTAAATTATTATTATTAATTTAATTGGGATGGAACACTCCAGTGGCAATTCACCCAGTCATCTAATTACCCCTTTTTATTTTTTTATATTTTTAAATTTTCTTTTACAGTTTGGATGTTGAATTACTCCCCACTTACTTTACCGATTTAAACATTTAATTTTATATTCCTTAAGCGTTTTTGGTAAATTATTCATCACTACACTTGGTAATATGTTCCAATTCCTGACACCCTTGCCAACAAAAGAAAATTTTCCAACTCCCTTATGCATGAAATCGAGCGCTAGCTTGTGGTCATGGTCGCCTTCTCCCTTCGATACACTGTTCCTGATTCTTTGACTAATATCCCTCCAAGCCCCATCACCAACATATGCCCTGTACGTTCCCAGCACTCTCTTCACCCTCCTCCTTTCCGCCAATGAGTTCCTATCCTGCTCCTTTATCATATCAGTTACCAACTGTGTCCTGCGATAATTTACGCAAACAAATCTAACTGCTCTTCTTTGCACAATTTCCAACTCCTGTATTTGATAACCAAAATTTGGGTTCCAAACTACACCACCATATTCAACAAATAGTCTGACCAAAGTTTTCCAACCCAACTTCCTAACTTCTCTGATACATCCTCTCTTCACCCTCTCCAGTAAATGAAGGATTTTGTAACCTTTTCCACCACCTGCCCAATGTGCTCTGCCCAATTGAGTTTATTATCAAATTTTATGCCAAGATATTTACACTTCAAGCTTTCATCAAACAATTCTGACCCCACCCTATAATCACAATTAACCTTTAGTTTTTTATCTGTGTACTTTATAAGCTGAAAAGATGCTGCTAAAGCTAAAAGATGCAGGAGAGCAAAGAAATGCTACAGAAGTATCAGATGCCTGATTTGGAATAGGGAGATGTCACAAAATTGTATTTACCCGACTTATTTTGTGCCAACACTGACATACAGTTTTGAAGTATGGGTGATAAAACAATGAGCTATCAAGAGAATTAAAGCCACTAAGATGAATTTAAGAGAAGGTGATGCAATTAGAATGGAAAGATACGGATTGAGTATGCGAGGAAGGCTCTTAAACAGAAAGCTGTAAAGGATAGAAGCGAAAGATGAGGCAATGTTACGGACACACGAACAGTCGAGTGATAAAGAATTCCAAAGGAAATGTATTATTTGATATTGACTAGGGAGAAGTCTTGAGGAATTTAAGAGCGCGTATAAGACAGAGGAGCGGAATGGACGGTTTTTTAACAGTTGGAATTGTGGAAAGACAGGAGATGCTGGACAGTACTCTGTTCCAGACAGGATCGGCTAAAGGCTGCAAACTGTCAACGTTGGAAAAAGATATGACCATAAAACAATATAACAGAGACGTAGCTTATAACATTCTATTTTACCTCTTGTTATTTACGTCTCGAATAGGTGAAATCTTTCAGGTTTACTGAAAATCTTATGATTTGAAATGGGAGCTGTTTAGAAAAAACAAGCAGAAAAATTTCTATGATAAAGAAAGTATTTTATTTTTTTAATTAACAGGTAAAAACATCAAATGTTTCCTGTATTGTTGTATGAATCAGAGACCTAACAATTGGGGAGTGATTAGGGATGCAAGTTGATATAAATATCGATAAATATATTGATATTTATATCAACACCAGGCAGATATCGATAATCGATAATATCGATATTTTCCGATATTTGTATATATTATATTAGAAATAAGCGTATGAATAAATTTTAGGTAGTTTATTGAAAAAAAAATAGGTCTGCAAATATCAGTGTCAAAATATCCTTCAAACAGTAGTTTTCATGATTTTTTCCAATGAAGTTTGTTCCTAGTTTGAGTGATAGTCTTTGAGAAGAGGCGTTCAGTAGGTACCGACGAGGCTACTTTGAGCAAACGACTAATTACAATTTTTAACATACGTTAATCCAAATACTATCAATCGTCATTTATTTAATTCATTTTGCATAAAAAATTTGCCGCAGGCTCCAAATAACTAGTGTTACTCTAAAGCAGATAATAATAATTAAAAAAATTGTTTCACACTTTGCTAGTTCTCCTTCACAACTTTTGAAACTTTTCATATTTTTTATCAGTTTTTGTTTTGATAGTTCCACAAGAAGAGACTTTGTATAAGGCTGTTAAGTGCTTGATTAAATACTTCACACCTTTGCCTTCAACTGCATTAAAAGGGCTATTATCAACACTGATCAAATAAGCAATTCCTTTTTATGCGGTTATAATTTTTACCCTCTTTATAATACTGTAATACGTGCTAGAGAGAAACAAGAGCCTACGAACGCAAGTGTAACGCAACAGATTGAATAATAAAACGGTGAAAGTAAATGAATAAGGAAGGAATAACGCGCATGAAACGGAGTGGAACCACAGAGCAAGCAAAGACGTTGTCGATTTAGTTATAGAGGTAAATCAGTGTTTGACAGTGTCGAATTTGGTTCCTGCTACACATACATTTAATTACAGGATTTTTTAGTGCTATGATGTTTGTAGTTTTCGGTATATCACTGCAGTATTATAGTATCGACCATAGAAACATATCGATATTTTGGTTAGATATATCGTTGCAACCCTAGGACCGATGAAATGTGGTGTAGAATAAAATGGAGATTTAGGCATGTGATGAGCATGATAAAGAAGAGGATATCGTCTTGATTAGGTTACCTACTACATATAAATATTCTACAAAGGAAGATCACGGAATGAAAAATAATAGACGGAAAGGAATGCCTACGATTACGCGGCTACCTTTCGAGAGTATTGCTGACTATAGTCTAACGTGAGACCGACATCAGAAACGTTATAAGAATTACCTAACCCCCGAGGACTTCTCTTGATACAGTTTGTAACTAGCACACTAATTTGCCACGAATATTCGCATTTCTTCCATTCGTATTAACTGTCAAAGACTGAACTGGGGGTGTTTATAAAACTCCTTGCAGTTGTGGCGGCAAATACATGGGTGAGACGGGTGGCGGATAGATTTAAGGAACATAGTAGCCACTAAAACGATAACAGCAACAACAGGTCCGCCATGGTTCAACATACCGTAAACACCGGGCAGGCGAATAAATATGAAAAAAAAAAACAAAGCTGCTGTTGAGAAAAGACCAGTGGTTGTCTTAACGAGTGATGTAGGTAGTAAGAACTTTAAAGAATAGAAAAAATTTCAACGATGACAGCCTGCTAATACTCCATGATTCTTGACGATCTTTGCTGAAAGATAGGACGTATTGGCATTACTGGCAGGGAGACCCCGAAGGATAGTTCGGCCGTTGGTTTGATAGAGTTTCTATTAAGAGATAATTATTATATTTGTTCTCAGTGAAAAAAACTATTGAACTAATAAAAAACTGATGATAGCCATGGATTTTCATGTTTGAAATGCCTAGAGCAAAATTATGAATCCATAAAAAAAAAGAATTGTATACACCGAAATGACAAAAATTAAGGGATACTTCTAAATATCACGTGGGACTCTCTTTTGTTCGGTGAAGTGCAGCTACTAGACGTGGCACTGACTCAGTAAAATTACCCTGAGGAAATATTTATAATTGCGAAAGTTGTGCAAGGTATTATGCAAAAAATGATATTTTTGATCATGAACCATATATGTTCCAGTGGATTTATTTCTGGCAATCTAGGTGGCCAAATCATTCGCTGGAATTATTTGGAATGTTCTTCGAGTCAATAGCGAACGATTTTTGTCCGATTACATGGCACATTATCGTCCTGTAAAAGATTCCATCGTTGTTTTCGAACATGAAGATCATGAATTGTTGAAAATGGTCTTCAATTAGGTGAACATAGTCAATGGTTGATTCAGTTTTACCAGAAGTCCCAGCCCCTGCCATGTGAACATAGCCTGGTTGGAACCATCACCAGCTTGTACAGTGATTGTTGACAACCTGGGTCCATGACCTCGTGAGGTATGCCACATGCGAACCCTACCGTTAGTCATCACCAGCTGGAATAGTGAATCATCTAGCCACGCAATCTTTTCCGTCATCTAGACCAGCCCTGCAGAGGCACTGCAGCAGACAGTGTTTTGTTAGCAGATGCACTCGCGTCGATCTTCTGCTGACATTTCCCACCAACGCCATATTTAGCGGACACGTCTGTCGTACGTCTCACATTGCGTGTTTTTCTTTGACCCAGTGTTGTCATCACTGACTCCTTGACGCACAGGTCGGTGGTATCGGTCATTGAGTAGACGTGGTCGGCCTCTGTGTTGCCCATGGTGAAAGGTAATAACGGAAATCTTATATCCGCGATCACTCTCTTGACACTGTGGATCGAGAAATGTTGAATTCACTAACATACAATTTCCGAAACGGAATGCCCGATGTGTCTGACGCCGGCTACCATAGTGCGTTTGGAAGTGTGGAGTGGCCATAATCAAGTCAGTAAACCTGACATTGAGCAACACATTTATACTTTTTTCCCTCGGTACTACTGCCATTTTCGTATTTGCATTTTTCTATCCCCTGCCTTTTGACATTTCAGAGTAATTGTCTGGGTAATGACACAGCCCAGTTACAGATTTATAACATTACTAGCAGAGTACCCGGCGTTGCCGGGTCTAATTGGGACTGGTTAACCCGTATAATATTTTTATATTTCCGATATGAATCATGTGTACCAAATTTCATTAATTTGGCAGCAGCCTTTTCCAGAAGTAAAATAAACATTGATACACTAGAACAATTCCCAGGACTGGGTGAATTGGACGCTGTGATACGGAATATCATCTTACATTATGGGCCAGGATGCATTTCAACCAAATCACAACATCTGTTAAAGTTGTTTTTCGATAATCGAAACATGTTACGGTGTCGGGAAATACGTAACACATACATAATCTGTGTCTGGAATATATTTGTCCGTCCCTGCATCAAGGAGGGAAAAAAAACACATATTTAACAGGTTTTCACAAATGTGAAATCCTGGGGTCCAAGTTAAAATCCGATGTACACGTTGAGACATTAGGACACATTTATTTAATAAATGTTGTGGCATAACATTTAAAAAAAAAAAAACGAATTGATTTTGATGGGATTTGAAAGTGTGAGTTTCTGTAAAGAACATTGGATATTAAATGGGGTGGGTGTAAATGGGGAAGAATTGGGCTTTTGTAAACCAAATGTAGACAGGATTTTTCTGTTTTATTTAAAGTATACGTGTGCAAAGTTCCACTGATATCCGATTAAAACTGTGGGTATGTATAAAGAACATTGACAACAATTATGGGGTTGTAAAGAGGGAGAGTAGTTTGGATTTTATAAAACTAATGTCGACAGCATTTTTCTCTTTGTTTTAAAGTAAACATGTGCTAAGTTTCATCGAAATCGGATAATAAATGTGTGTTAGTATAAAATTTTAGGGTTGTAAAGGGGAAGAGGAGGTGGTTTTTGATCAGAAACCTTCTCAGTTAAAAAATATATTTATCTGCCAACTTTCACTGTGATCAGTCAATAGTGTCGACTGTAGCTTTATTTAAAGAACGTTAACAAAAATTAAGGGGTGGAAAGGGGGAAAGTGGCTGGGTTTCTGCAAAGCTAATGTGAACAATATTTTTAATTTAAAATCGAAATCTGCTAAAATATGCGGTTTTGTATAAAAATTAAGGGTTGTAAAGTGGGAGAGGGAGTGTTTTTTAATTTTATTTTTGTCATAAACCTTCTCCTTGAAAAAATATATGTTTGTGCCAATTTTCTTGGTGATCAGTCAAACCGGAAGAACCCTTAGAGTTTAACAACTATTTATGTTTCACCCATATTGTTTCTTGGCTCTTTTCTAACTGATGTTAGAAAACGAGTGACTTAGCAGCTTGTTTCAGCTTCCTGATGGATGCCTTTCTGGTTGGCTTAGACGTGCGTTCCCACACTCACTATGTAATTGGTAAACACCGCTCCTCTGCACAGGAGCCCTATGATCTTTTGTAGATCCCATAATCGAACTAATTTTATAACAGTCAGAAGCAAATCGTACTGAAATATACGAGTTGCCAAATAAATAACAATTTATAAAACGTTAGCAAATTACTAAGCATTTGAATGCAGTATAAGCTGCTTGTACAAGTTATAACCATTCGCATATGTGTGCGCTAGATTATTTCTTTCCAGTTTTTTAAGCCAAAGGTAACAGGTGAATTTCAGTTGACAGGAGAAAACGTAATTGCGTCAATACTGATGACAAGGCGCCAGCTAAATGAATCGCAGGCACTGTGATTAACTGGTAAAGCAGTTGCGACGGGAATCGCTGGAAAATAACAGCAAGGTGAAGAGAGTGCTGGAGGCGTATAAGGCGTGTATTGGTGATCGAGCTTGGTTGAACTAAGAAGTATATGTGGAAGCGAAGAGAAAACAAGAGCGACACTTGATTTAGAATGCGGGAAAATGTAGAAGTTTTCATTTGGAGGGAAGGTACTCAAGCAGTTAAAAAAAAATAAACAAAGAAGGTGCTAAACAGTTTATCTCAAATATTGACTAACAGCAAAAATTTTCGAAATGCCCAAGGGAAATCATCACCGATACGTATGCTGATCAACAATAGGTTCCGCCATATTTGATGTCACATCCTTCCGAGCTCAAATTCTGTTGCATTCCAATAGGTTGGTCCATTACACTTTACACTTTTTCCTGTCGGTAGTTACGTGTTCTCATCCAGGATAGTTCTGGATAAAATCTACAATGATCACAGACAAATACGGCACAAACTAATCTCTCCTGTCTTCACTCTAATGCATTAAGAACTTAAGTAGCCAAAACAAGCTAAAATCGTCGGAAAAAGTAGTATCATATAATTCCATCCATCGTTCGGTAACATCGCCAGCCATGTAAATGACATGATTCGTGTGGAGTTTGGATTTTCGATTCGCCGCCAGAAGTTGTTTAGTTTGGTTTGTCACGCTGTGGGCCTGCTCCGCGGAGGCGGGCGTTCCGAAGACGAATGATAGCCTGGGGTCGCATCATTAACACTTGTCACTCCACAGGTATAGCGCGAGTCGGCACGTTTGATCAAGTCCAGCCAGCCATTAAATTAAACTCGCTCGTGTTTCACATAATGTGACAATATGTACAGTAATTTGGATTACATTTCCAAGCTGAGCCTGCAATGTCACTATTACATCAAGCAATAGCTGTCTTACACTGGCTTGTGTCACTCTGTACTTCACCAAGTGCGATTTTCGTATTTATGCAGTGTTCTTCTTGCGTTGATCGCAGTATTTACCAATTAATGTGAATGAATTACGAAGAGCTCCATCGGGAAGAGAGTTAAACATAACCTTGATCGTATAGTGTAAGGTGACAGGAACAATTAAAAAAAGCAAATCCTTTAAATTGATTTTCGATCCTGACACAAATCGAACATTTGTATGAGCATTTAACGATGAGGCCTGCCGTCCGGGAAGACGCTGGTTCGATTTCTGGTCCCTCTATACAGATTTCGTTTGGCTACGGTTCCCGAAATCTTGGAAGGACACCGCTGCTAAAGTCCTTCATATTCCATACTTCCAATCCCCGGTTACCTGTACAGTAAAACTATTAAAAACTAGGTTGCTATATTAAATAAAAATCATGCAGATTTATCCCATTCGTGATGTCAAGATTTAGAAATGCTTGACGTACTGTACATCGATGCATTGGAAGCCTCCATATTTAAAATTCTATGCATTAGTCTGATTGGATGTATCGGCGGATCATTAAACACTTGTATGCATCCATCTGTTTCATTCGATTCAGCGAAGAGAAAAATTATAAACAGGCAACCTGGAATTTAACGTTTATTCGATTCGTAATGTTAGACGTAATACTAAACGAGAATATGAGAATGGTGTAGTAGCACCTAATATTTTTATTTAATGTCTGTGGTTCAAGAGTCAACGCAATGTCTAACATGCTAAATTTTTTTTATTTAAAGTTTGGGTTTTTTATATGGACTTTGGTTCTACAGGGAGAATTTCGTTATTGCATTAGCTCTGCGAATAAAACAGATGGCAACCCTGTTTATATTTTTTAATTAGCGGTAATTCCAACAAATAAATCTGGCTGTTCTCTTTTATACACGTCCCAGCTCTTGTATCTGATCCACGTAATGAGTTCCCAGCTAACCTACTAACCTCAGGCGGAAAGAACCTTACTAATCTTTTTTAGGCCATAGAGTGGTGGATCCAAGGCCGTCTATCCAAATGCGAACTTCTGCTAAGATAAACTAGGAAGCTGGCCTCTAAGTCCCAAAACTCGAAGGGTATTCCAGCCGGTGTCGAAATGCCACATATTTAGACAACAGAACGCGGAACGTAATTACATCAGTAAATACTTTACCATTGTGGGCTATAGTGGAGTCTTTGGGCCCAGTGCAGAAAAGAAAGTTCATCACGTGGCAATGTATCTTGTATTATTTCTGCATCGGCTCTGGCGTATCAGGAGACACCAATACCGGCGCACAGGCTCCCAGTTGTAACTTTACAGTTACGATACTTCAAGAGGTACGTACATGAATGTTTTAGATGTAAACTTTTTTAAAATGAAATTGTCGCTATTTTTTATTTTTATTCCTTTTATCCTTTTACCGATATAATAACTGAAACACATATTGTTTTACACATTCAAACTAACACTTGCTGCTTTAATAATTTTCACATCTTAATCATGCCTCTGTTTAATTTATATTCCCGTATTCTGCGATATATTCTCTGCAACTTAATCTTTGACTTCACTTCCAGCAATAAACACTGCTACACGTTGACCAGAGATACAGCAGCTCTCCTACGCAAAGAAATTTATCGGACATGGATATTTAATGTAAATCATTCCTACTGTTATCTTACACATGCCTTCTGCTCAAAAATGAAACGCGTTGTCGAAGCTATTTCCTCGTACAATGTGTAACCATGAGGTTGGTAAGACATGTGCCCTACCCGTGACAGAACCTGATTTGTCAGTTCCGCATCGTTTACACTACTGAAGGAATGTTGTATTGACATTTGTCTGTGAATCGAGGAACTATGTTCTGCGTGTGATAAGTATTACATACCTCTCGCATTAATTAATCTATAAGAAATAATTAGTTCACGATACAGTTAAAATTTGTTTTTTATTTCTCGAAGACATCCAAGATACTGGCCACATTTATACACAAAATCCAGCGATTACATTAGACACTTCTTCCAAAGATACTGCCACACACTCTCACAGTACACGAAAATTGTTCTCTCAGAACTGTCTTTGCCGACGTAAACTGTGTCCATAAAATGTGTCGAAAAACTGTTTGCCAGTCTCTGTCATTCGTTTCTAGAACATTACAAAGGCTTCCCACAGATATTTCTCGAACTTTAACAATACTTAAACAATTAAAAACATATTAAAACCAATCAAAATTAATATATGATCGTTTACAATCATTAAAAAATTCTCAGAAATGAAAATTAAATATATTCATTTATACACAAAATTGTACACATAAATCATTTTAAACTGTAGTAAATCATCCTTTAGACATCGTAGCTCACCTTAATACTTGGAATTACAAACATTTAAAAAATTTTCTTGTGTAGTTCTGTGCTTAAACATATTAAATAGTATTTTCATAATTTCTTTTCATGAAACAAAATCCATTTACACCGATTTACAGTAAATTGCATGACAAATATACAAAATCATATTCAATCAAACTCTACCTTGCTACAAATGCTACATATAATACAGTTACATTTAAAGTCTAGGTTTGAGGGCTGTTACATTTATTTTATATATTTTTTATATTTTTGTTTGTGAAATGTGTAGTTCATGAGGCGAAGATTGGGTACCATCGCAGAATTCTTCCTGATGATTGAGGGAAACGGTGGTGAGAACGCCCGGTACGAGGGGAGCAGGATTCGTCCCTGCTCCCATTGCGATTCCCCGATCCAGTGTGGTGATGCCTTAGCTAGCTCAGCCACACTGCCGGGTCGCCATGTTACACTCATAAATGTGAATATTATTATCTGGGTCAGAGCCGTAACAAACCGTAAGTACTAGTTACACACACATCGCCTGACTCGAAGTAACGACACATTACTCGCAAATTCATTTCGTTATTCGCATTTCTCGTATGGATGTCAGTTTGATTCGGTAACGGTAGAACGGTTCGTCCAGCTACTAAATGAATCTGAATGAAAGAATGAACATTTGAACATCGGGTGTAGAGTATTTCTGGAATTATTTATTTTAATTCGTCTCGTTACAATGGAAAATTTGTGAATACCGACGTGTTGCGCGTAAATTATTTTAATACTAGTGTAAGCCCGTGACCGTTTTTTGCGTATCCTCACGGGTCTAGAATAGTTCCAGTTTTTACGATGAGAGATTATGACAGGTTGACCTGATTTGACCAAATATAAACTTGACCTGTGTTTCAGGGTGAATAAATTAAAGAACTCAGATGCATTAATGGAGGTAGGTTTCAAACACGAACAGTGACGATAGCGCAATCGTATAATAACTTAAATACAAACTTGACTTGTATTTGACCCTTAAAGTTCACTAATAAAAATTAAAAAATCTGTTTGCCTCGAAAGCATCACGTTGTTTCTTACTGAGACTGGGAAAACACTCATAAAGTAATCATTGGTCAATCAATGGTCATAATATCTGTAACGGCTACAGAACTTAATACACATTCCATATTATTAAACAGTTGGGCAATTCTGAAGAAGTGAATTGCCAGAATAGTTGATTTAGGGTTAACATATTTGGTCTGATGTCCATTTAAAATAACCTAATAACTCACGTACTGTGAACATGAAGAAGGACAAATAACGAAAGTTGTCAGTAAAATACCTAATAAGCAAATAAACCGTAATGCATAAACTTTGGTCAAGCAACAACATTCGCGAAAGTTTTAATTAAATTGAAATTTATCCTAAGCCGGAATGATAATTGGCATTCGTGGTTACAGCAGAGTAATTTAATTTTTTTAACGTTTTTTTAAGTTGCTTTCCTTAGCAACATGTTACTGCAAAACAGATCCATGTTTTTTCATACGTAAAATTTATCGATATTTTTTTAACTATGTAACGCTACTAAAATCAAACTTAATTAATGTATTATGGCAATGATATGGTTGTAGTTTCTTAGCTAATTAATTGTGGACATAACCACGAATTTCTTCTGATGGTATCTCTGGTCGCTGTTTTGTGAGCGAAGGCTGACACGTGACACCGTTATCCAGCCAATAACTATCGAGATGAGTGACAGATGAGCTTAGGAAATTATACAGTAGACTAGCTTCGAGCCCGTCAAAAATGACGGATTGAACGCATTATTCTGGCAGCTCATTTTTTTTGCAGTTGGTTAATTAAACGGAACTGATATTTCATAATACTAATGACCTTGATTTTGCAAAGTTCTACATATTTCATTTGCCGTTCATATAGCCATACAGTAGTAACTTCTACTGAATTAATGACGCCGGAAGTAAAGAACCAATTAAATAAAATCAGTTTAGGAATTCCAAAAACTTTTGCTATCCATGTAATATCAGTTTTATTCCTGGTCCAGGCACAATTCAGCAGGTTAAATATGAAACTACTTCCACCCGCATTAATTAATACCTTTAGAAACATGGCGCTTATGAAAGCAGTTTAATTGGTTTATAAAACTCGTTTCAGAGTGAATTATGCTGTAACAAAATGTGTCAGTTGCGATTCTGGTAAACTTACCACAACCTCCAGTAATATTGGGTTCTAAAATCATATCCTCTATTACCCTCAAATGAATAATGATGGGTATCACCTATGGTGGTAGTAGGAATTCATTCTGAAAAACCTTGTAAGAAAAATAATCTTTTTAAATTATATCTTTCGTTATATGAATACGTTACTCTGGTTAGATTATCAGAGCACTTGGTTAGGATCTCAGATGACGGAGATTACAATTTCGAAAACAAATAACTGTTATTTATTTGACTAATACATGTCGCGATTACGTATGTACGATTCTCTGAGTTTTTAATAAACCTCATTGTTTCTTATCGTGTGCCAAAAAATTCTTAGTTTACGGTTTAAACTTGTGCTTACAACTGAGGCAGGTAAAATAGCGTAAATAATGAAAACCCTTCTCCTTACATTAATTTCTGCATCTGGTTGTCGTAGATAAATAAAAAGCAATATGTAAATTTAATCGAACGTAATAATTGTAACTTTGTGACATATAATTGCCTGGTATTAATTTTTTTCCCCTACTCTCAGTATTTATAATATCACTGCTATTTTGCGGCAATAATATCGTTGTTGAATTGCGAGTGTCATATCCTTGATGATTTAAATCTGATAAAAAAGTTATCTTAAATCTCATTTAATAGCTAACACATGTATCAAAAACTAAGGGTATCATATATAATGGTAGTAGGAATTTATTATGGAAAAGCTTATAAGGAGAAACGAATAAGTCATCCTTAATGATATCTTTAGTTATACGAATACGTTATTCTCGTTAGATTGTCAGAGTATTTTGTTAGGATTTTAAAATAAAAAAATGCATTTCACTTTAGATTACGGAGACTATAATTTCGTAAACGGGTAACTGTTATTTATGTGACAAATACATTTCGCATTATGTACATTTCTCCTAGTTTTTAATAAACTTCATTGCTTCTCACCTTCTGCCAAAAAAATTCTTAGGTTATGCTCATAACTGATGCAGATAAAGTAGCGTAAATATTGAATCCCCTTCTAAATTTCTGTGTCTAACTGATACGGATAAAATAGCGCAAATATTGAATCTCCTTCTCCTTATATGAATTTCAGTGTCTAGCTGTAAATAAACGAAAAGCAAGATGGTGGTACGAATGTATTATGGTGGTTGATGATTGGCCGTTCTCTAACCAATAGAAGTAGCAACTATAGACGACGCATGCAGACCACACGTTAGCGTTTATATAATAGATAATTAATATTTTTACTGTTAAGAGTTTATATTTTTAACGAGGTAAGTAATTTTGACAACATAAAGAGTTATTTTGTAGTTTTGCTTTTGTTTAACATTAAAATTTACATAGCATGATTTGTAAATAGAATATTTGGATAGACAATTTGAGATTGGATTTGATTTGAAAGGTTTATGAAATGCTTTTACTCTAAAATGCGATATTCTAACTTCTATTTTATTTTACAGTGCAAGCTTTACCCATACTTACTTTACTAAATGAACAATTTACTTAAACTTTACAAAGTACGAACGAAGTCATCCCCTAACCCGTACGTGACTGCTGACTAGATGTGATGCTTCATGCTAGCGCCCGATTGTACAAAAGTAACGAGTAACAATTCGATAGTAACGAGTACTGATTGGTTTAGTAACGAATACGTACGGGTAAATAATTTCTCATTACTTTTACAGCTATAATCTGAGTGGTTTGGCAGCTCATTGGTTAAGGTGCTTGCTTTTAAAAGTACGGTGGCCGGTCCCGGGTTCAAATTCCGGTGGAGCCAGTGATTCTTAAGAGTTGTGTTTCATCATATAAGCAACGCGAGGACGTTCTGTCGTTCGGATTCCACGTTAAACTGTAGGTCCAAGAGGAAAGGAACTGACATTCCTGTCTCTCACACAATCGTTTAGAATGTCGGGTAATGGACTAAGTTAGTCTACTAGTCTATTTTATGAAGTTATAGTATTTAAATAAATAAATAAGAAATAAAGAACTAGACAGAAACCGACTAAATATCTCATGCTTGGCCTTCGCAGATGATCTGGCTATTCTATCAGAAAGTGAACAACACGCTCTCAAACAAATAGAATCCTTTGCTTTATCAAAATAAATGGACTTATGAAAGACTGTAACTGTTTTCTAGTAAACAAATAATTTTACTGCAACAACTGTATTGTAGTAAAATTATTTGATTATGCAAATAGAATCCCTCAAAGTATTAGCAGAAAAAATTGGACTAAAAATCTCCTTTGAGAAAACGATTTATTTTTTATTTTTTTGCCACAAACTGAACATAAAACAATGGACACAAAATATCGGAAACTCAACAATCATTGAGTTTAAATACTTTCATGAAATTATCAGTCCAACAGGACTCGATAAGAAGGCACAACAAAACAGACTCAACAAGATAAAAAAAATGCCTTCGGACAGACCTGCAACATTTATAACAAAAAGAATTAAGGAAACCATTATAAAATTAGGCATTACAGCACAGTTATTAAACTCAACGCTTCCTACGCCACAGAAACACTCACATTGAACTCTAAGAGAAACATCGAGAACATCCTTCTAGAAGAATGAAGAATCATCAGGAAAATTATTGGACCAACCAAACAAAAGAGTCCCACTCAACAATCGCCTCTACAGATTAACTAAGCCGATATTCGACCTCATCCAATCATTAAAAATGCCTAACAGCTGGTTCGATCAAGTAAGAAAAGACCTCGAAAAAGAAAATATCAAGGGATCAGAAATCCTAGATCTAAAAATCTTCAGACAAAAAATACACATCTGGGTAGTCATGCCAGAAATCAAAGCCAAGAAGACTGATGAGAGAAAAGTTGCCTTCAGTAAACGGATGCGAGACTACTGGAATGGCAAAAGAAACTCGGACAGAAAATGATTAAGCTCTGCATTACCTTTGTAGGTCTATTTTCAGAAAATAAAATAATAAGAAGAAGAATTAAAAGAAAAGTTTGCTAAATTATACCGACTGTATCTATGGGACTTCATATTGTATTTCGGGTCCTTTATTCTTCAGCATCTACCTGTTGCACGTACAGTACCGTACAGTAGATACACTTGCTGCTGATCAAAGCAACCGCCAGAATCGCGTCACGAGTAGCGCCGCAGGACTCAACAGAACAAAGGACAATCGACACGATGCTGCCACCCTCTCCCACTAATGGCGACGTCTGCTCCTATTGGGTGCGAGTGCGGTGGGGAGGGGATGCAAACAAAACAAGAGACGCGCGGCTTGACCCGTTCGAAAATTTTGTAATTTATATAGGAATCCGAGCGAGCGTGCCTGCCCCGGGGCGACTGCTTTGTTTTGTCGGCGCGGCTTTAGACAATGGCGCTGCGGTCGTTTATTTGTGGCTGGCTGTCGTCCGCGGAATTACAGTCCCACCTGGCCGGCCGGCCGAGCACCTGATGAAGAGGCTCGAGGCGTCAGTCTATTCAGACGTCACCCCAGACGTCTTCATGCGCTCGGGAGGCACGAACCGGGGACCCTCCACACGCCAGCTGTGCAACGACATGTAGTACGCTGTCTCTGCGATATTATTATTTCATTAGGCCTAATGTAAGGCCATGTTATTGATATGGTCTAGAACAGTTTCGGTTTGAGGATCAGAAGACATGACAGATGATCTGAACTAAATGAAGTACGAAGTTGTTTTATGTTTCGCCCTAACGGTTCCCTCTCAAAATTACATAAAATCTCTTTAAAAAAAAACATAAAGCATTTAGAATAAAATTGAATAACACGGCAGGGATGTTTTTGCTAATATCTGAAGATGACAAAGTAAATAACGTAGTGACCCATTAATAATGAACACGCGCCCAACTTTAAAAACAAAGAAAATTCTATTAAAAACTCCCGTTTTTAATTTTAATAACCCAAGTCTGATCTAACTCATGTCTGATGTAAACACATGAGGGTGGCAGATCAACGTGACGCTAGTGATTGAAAATGGCAGTGACGAGGAGGACTTCATTGAATCGTAAATTACAATTTTATTTCACTTTTTTTCAGCCGTAAAGTTGGGCCATATGTTTTTAACTAAACTGACGTATTTAATTTAAAATTAAATGATACGAAAACCAAACTCAATTAAAGTCTTCTGGTTATACATTTCTTTGCAGTTGCTTGACTATTAAATAGCGCCCATAAACTCGAATCTAGGAACATTTCTGGTCGCTATTAATTTGCCAACGAAGACCAGGCGAGTGAAGTCAGTCCAGCCAATAGCTATCGAGGTGGGTGTGTTCGAGTGAGCATACAAAATTATAGTAGAGATATTAATTTACATTGCACAGATATCTGAGAATAACATTGGTGGAACAAACCAATTATTGGTCTGGAGTTGTTGTTCTTGAGCAGACGGAACCACACTTTGTGTTTCTGGGAAGTTTCATGTATACTTTAGAAGAAAATTTATTTCTTGTGGTGAGTTGAAAAATATTTTATACTAGAATTATTTTTATGTTGTTAAGTTAGTTCAAATGATTTCGACGTAAGATCAATGCCATAATTTAAGTGTATACGTGGGCTCAATCTTAACCTAAAATTGCCTGCCGGTAGAGTTGTTTGTGTGAACGGGGAACTGGTCCATCGATCCAGACAATTGGGATAGTTAGCCCACTTAAAAAGCCTGGGAAAACCGGACAAGCTCTCCTGTTAGGGCTTTACTTTCTATATAAATGAAATAAAACTTATAAAAAATTGTTTTAAATATAAAGGTGTATCCTGATAAATTTGGATTTTTTTTCTGTTACAGAAAAATGACTTTTTATAAAAGAAAAGGCACGTCTGGGAGAGGAAAGTGGTCCGAAGACAGTGTGAAAAATGCAGTCAAAGCTGTTGAGAATAAGGAGATGGAAGTTAATGCTGCAACAAAAGCGTTTGGTATACCGAAAAACAATTTAAAAAAGTACCTTAAATCACAGAGTTTTAATAAAGGTTCCGTGGGGAAAAACTCAATGTTACGAATTGAAAAAAAAAAAATCGTTGAACATATTAAAGAATTACAACCAAGGGGGTTTACTCCAAGTAGAGATTCAGTACGTTCCATGGCGTATTATTTAGCAGAAATCCTGCTGATAAAACATAATTTTATCCATGAAACCAAACAAGCAGGTTAGATTAGCTTTCTTCTTTTCTTGTACGCAACCCTGAACTTTCGTTCCGGCAATCTGTAAAGGTTTTCTTTCGCAAGAGCGATGGGCCTGAATAAAATAGCTGTCAAATAGACTTTGACCACTTAAAGAATGTTTTGGAAGAAAATGGTCTCATAGATAAACCTGAAAATATTTTCAGCATGGATGAAACAGGTTTACTATTGAGCAACAAACCTAGAAAAGTAGTTGCCTTAAAAGGTTCTAATAATGTGACTTCTCTTACTTCGGGAGAAAAGGGTAAAACTATTTTAGTAATGACATGAGTAAATGAAGAGGGTACATTCTTTCCACCTTTTTGCATAGTGAAAGGGAATAATTAAAAGCAGGAATTTTGTGACGGTTTACCATCTGGTGCTGAAGTAAAAATGTCTCTAAAGTCTAGCTGATTTATTTTTTCAATCGATGAAAACCAATTTTACTCAAAGAAAATCAGCAGGAAAGGTACTCCTCCTTCTAGATGGACACACATTGCATACTAGAAGCGTTGAAATGCTGGAGTTTGCAGAAAATAATTAAATATTTTTTTTGAGTATTCCTCCTCACTCCAGCCAGTGGCTTCGGCCATTAGAGCGAGGTTTCTTTAGGTTTCAAATGAACTACTATTCTGCTTGCTCCAATTACATGACCAATAATCCTCAAGGAAGATTACCCGGCTGCAGTTTGGTACGCTTCTTAACTTAGCTTGGAGGAAGTTAGCAAACGTAGATAATGGAATAGTGGTTTTAGAACCTGTGGAACCATTCCTTTTGGGCCCGATGCGATACCAGACTATGCCTTTCTGCCAGAATCAAAAATTCCAGGCCTCTAGAGACATCTCTTGTTTCCCAAAATGAGATAACCGGTGTCATTGTTGCTGGTTCTAGTATTTCAAGAAATGATGTTGCTATTGCTGGTCCTAGGAGTTCAAGAAACGATAGTAATTGGTCCTTCAAGAAACTATGAAGACATTCCTGTGCCTGGATCCTCTGAACAATACGAGGATATATCTGAAAATATAACCCTCTCGAAGTTATTGGACAAAATATATACAATTCCTTCTGTCAACGTTCTGACTCTGAAAAGAAAGTTTCAAGCTATATCAACAGTTTTAAGCTCTCCGAAAAACATAATTGCCCTTAAAAATAAAATAAAAAGTTGGAAAAGAGTTAAAGATTAAGATGAAAGAAAGGGAAGAAAAGAAGAAAAACAGGGAAAAAAGAATAAAGATTGGATAAAAGAAGAAAAACGAAGAGGAAAAGAAAAAAGGGAGGAAAAAAAGAAGTTAGAGAGATAAAGTGAGACAAGAAGGAAACAACGATTAATAAAAGGAAAAGAACGCAAAGGTAGAAAGAACTTACGTCATCCTCAGTATCTGAAGATATTCATATTAATACAATTTGTAACGATAATCTTTATGAAAGTGACTGGGATGGAGATTATTGTGTGTGGTATAAAGAGAACTACAGTAAAACAAACTAGATGAAGCGAGTGTCATGCTCTCGCTGGACACATGAAGGCTGCACAAGATTCGAAAATAAATGCGATTATTGTGGGAAGCGTGATTCTCGAAAGAAATGACTGCAGGATGATCAAATGTTCTGAACCATGTGAAAATAAATTAGATTCTTATATTTTCTACGTATATTAACTATCAAATTTATTCATCCTTTTCTCAAATAGTTTATGCCTCCATACTTATCACTTTTTAAGCACTTTATAACTTCATATTTGAAAATAAACAATGTTTATACCTTTGATAACCTGTATTTCTTGTGTTACACCCTGATTTAGTAACGTATACCAATGCTTAGGAGGTGATCCACCTAGTCCGAGTACACCCAGTATAGACGGAACACCGAATATATAAAAGAAAAAAATCATAAGTGTGATCAGTGTAACAGCTGAAGAGGTGTTCACAATTGTTCAAGATCGTATATACATATTATAAAAATATGTAACATATGCTAGACATTGCAAAGTTTTGGAAAATATTACATTAAAAAAACATTGTCCAACTCTCCCGGACTTGTCGTAACTGTGTGCAGATTGCAACATGTTGGTATTTTTCCGTATGGGTTACGTTTTATTTTGCCACATTCTACACTGTTGTTTTATATGGTGATATTGAATAAACATTACATTCGCAAGTAAACGTATCACTAAAGACGGTATATAATAGTTGAGTATCGAGAGCAGATAAAGTTACGTGCAAATGCAATCGACCATCCTCAAGCTGCACGATATATTTTTGACAGTGAACCCGTTGGAGATTTCTACTCTCCTAACATTCATTTCTGTTATGTTGGCTTTTACTTCAGTAAAACAATAATAACGTCATCATAACTACATGCGTAAATGTTTAATGGTCCGTTTCCTAGGAATTTCGTTGTTGACGTCTCACACAAGAACAGTCTAACTGATTTGGATAGTATTTTTCACAGCCCGAAATCTTATGATGTAACTTAAAAACTGTAGTGAATGGAGCAATAAATGGTACTCTGGTCGTTACCTAAATAGAAAGGCACCAAAGATCATTCCACAAATAAATACGCTTCCCTTAACCTGTATACATACCCACCAAAGATCACAATACATCAAAGGTAACGCTACAATCTTCGGTTTCTGTTAGTATTTTTTCTTAACTATATAACGTTTGCTATTTATTTCTTCAGTTTTCTGAAATACATTAAGATACAGGGAAAACCTAAATTAAACCTTTCAGAGAGCAGGAAGATTCTCCGCTTCCAGAATGTGGTTAGGACAGTCGAAACCACATGATATTTAGATGAATTTCCTATTCAGTTTTAATAATGAATGCAAAGCTTCTCTCTACAGTAATGACTTCAGTAACATGACACTCCTAAATGCAACTTAAATTATTAAGAAATAAATTCTCGTGTCATACAATGTAATACAGAAACGTTGTTAGCAAAAAAAAAAAAAAAATGCATGCGTTTTACTGACAGATGGCCAGAACCACTTCACAAAATTGTGTTTTTTATTCTTTATATCTGAGAAATGTCAGGCTGTAGTGGGTATTTAGCACGTGATTCTGGTCCAGGCTGCACTTCTACACATCCACAGCCTCCAGTAATATCGAAACTTCTGCCATACCTAAGACCACGCTGCCAAAGCTACGTAATTAGGGTACGACCATTAATTACATGGGTTGTTTTCGCTTAAATTTGGACCTCACCTCCACCTTGGCGAGATTTGGTGCGATTTATCTTATAATTTGAATGTTAAATAATTCGATTTATTTGATTAAGTATTTTGCTTCATGCTACTAAATACCTAAGCCAGTGATGTCAAAGATAATGCCCGCGATCGCAATGTGACACAAAAAGAAGAATCATGTTTTTTTAGAGCTTTTAGACTTCACTCGATTCCTCTATGGAAGTTTTAAAATGCGCACACTACATTTATAAGTAATTTCAAGGGCAGCGCGTGCCTAGACAAGCGAGAGAGATAGACAGTAACGCCATCTCTTAGCAACAAGCGGAAACTTCCACGCACTTCGAGTCTAGACTAGAACCTTCCTTATCGATATAAAAGGAGTGCGTCGGCGCGACGTGAGTCAGTTGAGTCGATTGAGAAGGTAAAACACCGACAGTTCAGGCAGTTTTTACAAGATTTGGACGAAAAGTTTTATGATGTACCGGTACCTTATTTCACCGAAGTTCGTTGGCTCAGTCGCTGAGTGGTTTTAGAAAGATATTTGCATTACGTGACCCTATTCAAGCTTTCATGTTAGAAAAAGGCAACCAAATTGATTATGACAATGACTAGTGGGTTGGTTGTGCCTTTTTGGTAGATATGAATAAACACTTGACTGATCTGAATGTAAAAATCTGATTGTCACTCAAATGTATTCATGTATTCAAGCATTTGAAACAAAGTAGAGGCTGTGGGAAAATCAGGTAAAAAATCATACTTTGAATCATTTCCCTCATTTAAAATCATTTGGCACAGTGAACCAAAAAAAAATTGTATCAATATTCTCAACTTCTACCAAATCTGATCACGGAATTCAACAATCGTTTTGAAGACTTCCACAAAATGAATTAAATGGAATTCCCAATTTTCAACAATCAATTCAATTTTGAAGCTTGACAGGCACCAGTTCATTTGCAAATGGAGTTGATAGATCTTCAATCGGACAGTATGAAAGAAAAATTTAAAGAGGTTAACGCTCTTACATTTTATACACAATATTTCAAGAGTTTGGATAACTACCCGGAATTAAAAATGCATGCAGCACGCATTCTGAGCATGTTTGGTAGCACCTATTTATGTGAGCACATGTTTTCCGCCATGAAAATAAATAAGAACAAACATCGCACAAGACTTACGAATGAATATCTCCAATCAATTCTTAAAATAATTACAACAAATATGATACCTGACATCAATTAGCTTGTCAAAAATAAGAGAAATCAGGTATATGGAACTTTGAGCTCAAAATAATTACCCTCTTTTATAAGTTTGATATGATTTTTAACAACCTTTATTATATACTATACAATTAAATAAATTAAATGTTATAACAATTCAGTACATTTTTTTTATTTGAATCTGGCCCACCTACACATTCTAAATGCCCTCTGCGAAATTGAGTTTGACACCTATGACCTAAGCGTTAGTACTGGTGTTTACTTCGTACCATATTTTTTCTGTGAAATAGGAGGAGAAAAATAATATAAAAGTTGACATGAAGATGTTACTGACTTCTACCACCCCTTTTTTTCCTTTTAATTGAAATTTGGTCAGATTTTGTTGCCCCCCCCCCCTCCCTCAGCCCCAAATCCTGTTTAGCGCTGACGTATTTAAAAAAAAAAATTTATAAACGTTTCTCGGGAAACAAACCGAGTGATGTTATACGCTCAAGGCTGACTTCAAGACTTGCAACTGCACCTGAAGATGGCGACGGAGAATAAAGTCGCCGAAATATTGTGCATTAAACATCACTCGGTTTGTTTCCCGAGAAACGTTTATAAATAAACAACGCCGAGAAAGATTACATTCATTTATATTTAAAAAAATGTTCCATGGTGATATAATATATGTAACTTCGATTAACCAGTTGCATTAGTGGCTCCAGCAGTAAAGTGGTACGATGTTAGAGAAACTTGAAGCGCAGTCCGCGACCAAACCTGAAATAGTGTCAAGCACTAATTATAACGCCAAGCAACAGTCTGACTTACCACATCCGTATCTGTGAAGGTCATGAGAGTATGGAACCTTAATTGCGAGAGATTAAACTCGATCTAAGTCAGTTTTTGTATAATTCAAAGATAATCGCTGTTTTCTCTTTTTCCGCTTAGGGCTTTACGCCTCGTCGATGTCATTAGAAGCGGGAGGGACTGGAACACAAGAGAGGAAGGGATTCGACCATAGCCTCTTGAAGGAACCATCCCTGTATTCACCAAGAATAATTTCTGGAAATCACGGAAAACGTAGATATCGATGAGCAGACCTGGATTTGGAAGGCCAGACCCAAGCGCTACAGCTCACCCATCAGACTAGCTTATTCTATCTCCTTTTGTATGGGAAGTACAGTAAATTCGGTCACTCACCATAAATTTCTGAACGTGTCCTTTCCGCACTGCCACAAAAGAAGACTGAACAGTTTTATTACACACCTGAACACAAATAAGTTTAGTGTAATCTTGAATCTACTACGCTTGGTTGGTTGCCATAGATAGTGTTAATCGCCTAAAGCAGTAGTCGGCAAACTTTAGAAGCTTAAGTGCCAATTCCAGCATTAAAGCGCTTGGAAGAATTTATAAGAGCCATGGGTCTAGTTATATTATAATAAATACTTTTTAATATAATTTATCGATTTTTTTCCTGGAAACATTTTCACTACTTTCCTTCGCATATTACCAACGGGATATGTTATGGCAAATGAGCCTTACTTTATTTGTGTCTTTCTACATTGGACTTATTATTTGCAAGTAGCTACGCAAACGACTCAAGCCATTCATTTTTGAATTCGCAACACTCATTTGTTACTTTTTCGTATTTTTTCTTAGCAGCAATTTAACAGTGTTTAAAAATAGATAAAAACATTTTTTTTAAATTAAAAATGGAAAAAACAATAAACCACCATATGAATTTAAAGATGATAAATTAGAAACAATTTTTTTTTTTTTAAATCAGAAACAATGCTAAACCAGACCCAATAGTGTAATAGTAAAGACAAATAAAACAACCGGCGTGAACACACAACAAATGGCTTAAAACTACTGTGGTATTTTGTTTAATTTGTTGTATTGTCGGTAATGGTTAACAAAATAACTTTTTTACAATGAGGGCAGGCCGCCTGCAAGTGTTTAGATCTTTCCGACGTTACTACTACTATTACTAAATATTATTGTCAGTAAAGATGAATATAAAATGATTAAAGAGCCGCATTAATATCCTGAAAGAGCCGCATGCGGCTAGGGAGCTGTGGTTTGCCAACCCCTGGCCTAAAGCAACTACCCAGGCAAATATTGGTTTGATTGTTTTACAAATACTCCCCAATCGTTGTATGTACTATTAAGTCTCACGACTGTCTTATAAGTGCATTGCTCGTGATATGTATAATGATGAAAGAAGGGACAAAGTATAAAACGGTGCCGCCTCAGCCAGACTACTTTTCACAAAGGGCAGGATGGGACCTCTAAGATTCAGATCGGCATCCGACGGTCGAATAATTACGAACAGTGACATACGTTTTCACTCCAAACAAAGAAGGGTAAGTAAGAGCTCTGACACCCAGTTGGGAGGTTAGGAATTGTGCATCGCCCCCTCTCCCTACCCTTCTGGTTGCGAGAACTTCTTGACGTGGTGTTTCTGTGAATTACCGGCCTCGACAGCAAGGTGTGCTGCTGTAGGTACTTTATTCTTGAACAAGGTTGAGTGTTGTAGGCGTCGCAGTTTTCTCCCCGCACAGAAAGACCCCATAAATCGTCGCAGTTCGTGATAGGCGACGAAGCGTGGAAAGTCGAATTCGTGATCCTGGTCACGAACCCGGCCCCCCTGGGCTTGAGCCACTAGACCACCAATGGAGAAACAGAGAGATTACTGTGTCCTGGTACAACATTTAGACATTGCTACACACATTAGAACTAATACTCCCTTTTAATTCCCTACTTGGATAGTCACTGGGAAATGTGACTGTATTTGAAGCTATTGTTAGAGATAATAACATTAACAATAATTTTGTAAAATGTTTTAAATTTGTATCATAAATACAAGCCGGCGAAAATCATCACAAATATTTTTATTCCTTTTGGAATATAATTCGCAAAGAATAGTTCAGTATACAATGAGTATAACGGATAAAATGCACCCACTGTTTTCCTGAATCCAACATTCTATACTCGTATAATTTTTCCAAGATCATAGATAAGTTTTAATTTAGAGCAGCAAAAATGTTGATCAAAATATTTATTTAATTTAATTTAATTGAAATGGAGCACAGGCTCCGGTGGCAATTTCCCTACACCCCCATCTTCCCCCTATCCTGCAGCTACTTACATTTGCCCTCTACAAATTTTATCTTTAAATTCTTTAAACGTTTTCGGTAAATTATTCATTATTTCTCTTGGTAACTCATTCAAATTCCTGACACCCTTACCTAAAAAGAGAATATTCCCACACCCTTGTACCTGAAATCGAATGCCAGCTTGTGGTCATTGTCATCTTTTCCCTTCCATGCACTACTTTTTATACCTACGCCAATATCTTTCCATGCCTCATCGCCAGTATATGCCCTGCACACTCCCATGACCCTCCTCATCCTCCTCCTGTCTTGCAATGAATCCCATTCCAGCTCCTTTATCATATCCGTCACTGATTGCATTCTGCGATAATTTCCAGAAACAAATCTAGCAGCCCTTCTTTGCACCCATTCCAACTCCTGTATCTGATACGTAAAATGAGGGTCCCATACTACACTACCATATTCGAGCAATGGTCTGACCAAAGTTTTGTAACCCAATTCCTTTACTTCTCTCGTGAATCTCCTCATCACTCTCTCCAACAAATGCAGAAATTTGAAACCTTTTCCTACCACCTGTCCAATGTGTCCTGCCCAGTTAATGCCAAGATATTTACATTTCAATTCTTCAGCAAGCAATTCTTTCGCCAGCTTATATTCACAATTAACATTTTGTTTTTTATTTGTGTATCTAATAAGCTGACTCTTCTTTGCATTTATCTTCATCCCATGTTTACCAACCCCACTTGATATCCTGTCCAGATCACCCTGCAACTGTTTACAATCCTCTATCGTTTTGATCCTTTTATTTAGCACTAGCTGACCCGGCAATGCTTCGCTATTGCTAGACTTGAGGTAGATTAAATGAATACATTTGAACGTTTGTGTTTAGTAAAGATTAGATATTTATGTATAAATTGTAATTATTGATTCATTCAATTTCTAGTTTATTGCAATGGTCTTGGATATGTAATGTTTTTGGTGATTCCAAAAATTAAGGGGATGTAAAGGGAAAGAGGGGTTGTATTTTTGGAAACCATATTTAGGTAGTATTTTTCTGTATATTTTATAGTATACATGTATCAATTTCCATCAAAATCGGATAAAAGATGTGGGGTTGTCTAAATTAGGGAGACGTGAAGGGGATGAGCGGGTGAAACTATATGTAGGCAGTACTTTTCAATTCGTTTTAAAGTATACGTGTGCAAATTTTGGCCTAAATATAATTAAATCTGGGTATGTTTAAATTAAGTGTTAGAAAGTGCTGGAGTGGGTGGTTTTTCTGAATTTTTATTTCTTAGGAACCTTCTCCGACGCGCACTCGACAACTCACAAAGGGTTCCCAGTAAGTGGATAAAACTTGTGGGTTTCAATAAAAAATCATTGGAAATTGAGAGGGGAGGTGGTAAAAGGGGAGAGGGATGGACTTTGGCAAAGACATTATTTTTCTGTTGTTTTAAAGTACACGTAAGCAGAGTTCCTTCAAAATCGGGTTACAATGCTAGCTTTAAATAAGAGACATTCACAAAAATTTAAGGGATGTAAAAGGAAAGAGGGCTTGGATTTTTGAAACCATATGTATTGAGTATTTTTCTGTTTGTTTTAAAATATATCTGTGCCAATTTCCATCAAAATCTAATAAAATCTGTGTATTTTTTAAATTATGGGGTGCTAGGGGGAAGAGGGGGTGGTATTGGGGTAGAACGGGTAGGAGGGGTTGGGTTTTTGTAAAACTAATGTCTACAGTATTTTTCTATTTTTTTAATGGTATATCCGTGCATAGTTCCTTCGAAATCTGATAAAAAGTGTGGGTTTGTGTAAAAGTTAAGGGGTGGGAAGAAGAAAAGGGGATGCGTTTTTGGAAACCAAATGTAGGCAGTATATTTCTCTTTGTTTTAAAGCATATGTGTTCACATTTGCATCAGAATCGGATAAAATCTGTAGGTTTTTAAATTATGGCTTGTTATGGGGAAGAGGGGGTGGTTTATTGGTAATTTTTTTTCTTAGGAACCATCACGGACGCACACTTGACAAATCACCAAAGTTTTACCGTAATCGGATGAACGGTTTAGTAGCGCATAGAGAAGATACAAAGAAAAGTACATTCATTAATGGGGTGGGAAGGGGGAGAGGTTTTTTTTTTTTTAAACCATTTGTAGACAGTATTTTTCTGTTTGTTTTAAAGTATATCTGAGCCAATTTCCGTCAAAATCGAATAAAATCTGTGTGTTTTTTAAATTATGGGGTGCTAAGGGGAAGAGGGGGTAGTTTTGGGGTAGAACGGGTGAGAGGGGTTGGGTTTATGTAAAACTAATATCTACAGTATTTTTTTTTTAATGGTATATCCGTGCATAGTTCCTTCGAAATCTGATAAAATGTGTGGGTTTGTGTAAAAGTTAAGGGGTGGGAAGGGGGAAAGGTGATGTGTTTTTGGAAACGAAATGTAGGCAGTATTTTTCTATTTGTTTTTAAGTATATGTTTTGAAATTTCCATCAAAATCGGATAAAATCTGTAGGTTTTTTCAATTGTGGAGTGTTATGGGGAAGAGGGGGTGTTTTTTTTGGAAATTTTATTTCTTAGGAACCATCCCAGCGGCATACTTGAAAAATCACCAAAGTTTTACCATAATCGGATGAACGGTTTAGTAGCGCATAGAGAAGATACAAAGAAAAGTACATTCATTTAGGGGGGTGGGAAGGGGGAGAGGGGTTGTATTTTTTGAAACCATATGTAAACAGTTTTTTTCTGTTTGTTTTAAATTATATCTGTGCCAATTTCCATCAAAATCGGTTAAAATCTGTGTATTTTTTTAAATTATGGCGTGCAAGGGGGAAGAGGGGGTGGTTTTGGGGTAGAACGGATGAGAGGGGTTGGGTTTATGTAAAACTAATGTCTGGAGTATTTTTCTATTTTTTTAAATGGTATATGCGTGCAAAGTTCCTTCGAAATATGATAAAAAGTGTAAATTTGTGTAAAAATTAAGGGGTGGGAAGGGGGAAAGGGGGTGCGTTTTTGGAAACCAAATGTAGGCAGTGTTTTTCTGTTTATTTTAAAGTATATGTGTGCAAATTTCCGTACAAATCGGATAAAATCTGTAGGTTTTTAGATTATGGGGTGCTATGGGGAAGAGGGGGTATTTTTTTGGAAATTTTATTTCATAGGAACCACCCCAGACGCGCACTCGACAACCCACCAAAGTTTCACCGTAATCGGACTAACGGTTTAGGAGCGCATAGAGGACAAACAGACAGACAGACAGACAGACAGACATTGATTTTTATATAATAGACTAGCTGACCCGGCAATGCTTCGCTATTGCTAGTCTTGGTTTAGGCAAACCAAATGTAGACAGCATTTTTTAGTTTATTTAAATGTATATGTGAGCAAAGTTCCTTAAAAATTGGGAAAAAGGTGTCTTTATATAAGGTATATTGGCAAAAATTTAGGGGGTTTAAAGGGGAAAAGGGGTTGCATTTTTGGATACCATATGTTGCAAATTTTGGTGGAAATCTGATTAATTCTATGGATTTGTTTAAATTAAGGGGTGGAGAGGGTTGCTTTTTTTTTTTTTTCAGGAACCATCCCAGACGTGCTATCTACAACTCAAAAGAGTTTCATCATAATCCGGTAAAAATTTGGGGGTTTTGATAAATATTGGAAATTAAGAGGGAACGGGGTAAAAGCGAAGAGGGATGGGATTAGGCTAACCAAATTTACATAGGATTTTTCTGCTTGTTTTAAAGTATACGTGTGTTAAAGTTCCTTCAAAATCTGGTAAAAACTGTACCTTTATATATAACACAGTGGAAAAAAATTAAGGGGATGTAAAGGCGACGAAGGGGTTGCCTTTTTGGAATCCATATATAGACAGCATTTTTCTGTTTTTTTTAAAAAAGTATATGTGTGCAAATTTCCATCAAAATTGGATAAAATCTGTAGGTTTTCTTAATTAATGGGGAGTAGGAGGGAAGAAAGGGGTGGTTTTGGGGTGGAAAAGGGGAGAGGGATTGGTTTTTGGTAAAACTAATGTCTATAGTATTTTTCTATTTTTTTAAATGGTATACGTCTACAAAGTTCCATCGAAATCGGATAAAAAGTGAAGGTTTATGTAGAAATTAAGGGGTGGGAAGGGGGAGATGGGATGCATTTTTAGAAACCAAATCTATACGGTATTTTTTTTTTTGTTTTACAGTACACACGTACAAATTTCCATAGAAATCGGATTAAATTTGTTGGGTTGTTTAAATTATGGGGTGTTATGGGGAAGAGGGGTTTTGTTTTTTGAAACCATATGTAGGCAGTATTTTTCTGTTTGCCTTAAAGTATGCGTGTGCCAATTTCCATCAAAATCAGATAAAATCTGTGGGTTTTTCAATTATGGAGTGCAAGGGGGAAGAGGGTTGTTTTGGGGTAGACCAGGTGAGAAGGGTTGGGTTTATGTAAAACTAATGTCTACAGTATTTTTCTATTGTTTTTAATGGTATATGCGTGCAAAGATCCTTCGAAATCTGATAAAAAGTGTGGGTTTGTGTAAAAGTTAAGGGGTGGGAAGGGGGAAAGGGGATGCATTTTTGGAAACCAAATGTAGGCAGTATTTTTCTGTTTGTTTTAATGTAAATGTGTTCAAATTTCCATCAAAATCGGATAAAATCTGAAGTTTTTTTAAATTATGGTGTGTTATGGGAAGAAGGGGTAGTTTTTTGGAAATTTTATTTCTTAGGAACCACCCCGGACACGCACTCGACAACTCACCAAAGTTTTACCGTAATCGGACGAACGGTTTAGGAGCGCATAGAGGACAAACAGACAGACAGACAGACAGACAGACAGATATTGATTTTTATATAATAGACTAGCTGACCCGGCAATGCTTCGCTATTGCTAGACTTGAGGTAGATTAAATTGAACATTTGTATTTAGTAAAGATTCGATATTTTTGTATCAATTGTAATTACTTTTTCATTCAATTTCTAGTTTATTGCAATGGTGTTGGATATGCAATGTTTCTGGTGATTCCAGTTACACTGGCAAAAATTAAGGGGATGTAAAGGGAAAGAGTGGTTGTATCTTTGGAAACCATATTTAGGCAGTATTTTTCTGTATGTTTTACAGTATACTTGTGCAAATTTCCATCAAAATCAGATAAAAGATGTGGGTTTGTCTAAATCAGGGACACGTGAAGGGGATGAGGGGGTGAAACTTCCAATCGTTTTAAAGTATGCGTGTGCAAATTTTGGTCTAAATATGATTAAATCTGGGTATGTTGAATTTAAGGGTTGTAAAGTACTGGAGGGGGTGGTTTTTCTGAATTTTTATTTCTTAGGAACCTTCTCCGACGCGCACTTGACAACTCACATGTTGAATTTAAGGGTTGTAAGTACTGGAGGGGGTGGTTTTCTGAATTTTTATTTCTTAGGAACCTTCTCCGACGCTCACTTGACAACTCACAAGGGTTTCATAGTAATCGGATAAAACTTGTGAGTTTCAATAAAAATCATTGGAAATTCAGAGGGGAGTTGGTAAAAGGGGAGAGGGATGGACTTTGGCAAAGACATTATTTTTCTGCTTATTTTAGAGTACACCAAAGCCAAGTTCATTCAAAATCAGGGTTACTATTCTAGCTTTATAATAAGAGACATTCTCAAAAATTCAATGGATGTAAAAGGAAAGAAGGGTTGGATTTTTGAAACCATATGTAGAAAGTAAATTTCTGTTTGTTTTAATGTATATCTGTGCCAATTTCCATTAAAATTGGGTAAAATTTGTTTTTTAAAATATGGGGTGCTAGGGGGAAGAGGGGGTGGTTTTGGGGTAGAACGGGTGAGAGGAGTTCGTTCTTTTGTAAAACCAATGTCTACAGTATTTTCCTATTATTTAAATGGTACATGCGTGCAAAGTTCCTTCGGAAATCTGATAAATAGTATGGGTTTGTGTAAAAGGTAAAGGGGTGGGGAGGGGGAAAGGGGATGAATTTTTGAAACCAAATGTAGGCAGAATTTTTCTGTTTGTTTTAAAGTAATGTGTTCAAATTTCCATCAAAATCGGATAAAAACTGTAGGTTTTTACATTATGGGGTGTTATGGGGAAGAGGCGGTGGTTTTTTGGAAATTTTATTTCTTAGGAACCATCTCAGATGCACACTTGACAACTCACCAAAGTTTTACTGTAATCGGATGAACGGTTTAGTAGCGCATAGAGAAGATACAAAGAAAAGTACATTCATTGAGGGGGTTGGAAGGGGGAGAGGGGTTGTATTTTTGGAAACCATGTGTAGTCAGTATTTTTCTGTTTGTTTTAAAGTAAATTTGGGCCAATTTCCATCAAAATTGGATAAAATCTGGGGGATTTTTAAATTATGGTATGGAAGGGGGAAGAGGGGATGGTTCTGGGATAGAAAGAGTGAGAGTAAGAACTAATGTCTACGGTGATTTTCTATTTTTTTTTAATATTATGTGTGTGCAAAATTACTTCGAAATCTAATAAAAGGTGTGGGTTTGTGTAAAAAATTAAGGGGTAAGAAGGGGGAAGGGGGTCCGTTTTTAGGATCCAAACATAGGCAGTATTTTTCTGTTTGTTTTAAAGTATATGTGTTCAAATTTCCATCAAAATCGGATAAAATCTGTAGGTTTTTAAATTTTGGAGTGTAATGGGGAAGAGGGGGTGGTTTTTTTGGATATTTTATTTCATACGAACCATCTCGGACGCACACTTAACAACTCACCAAATTTTTACCGTAATCGGATGAACGGTTTAGTAGCGCATAGAGAAGATACAAAGATAAACACATTCATTAGGGGGTGGGAAGGGGGAGAGGGGTTGTATATTTGAATCCATATGTGTGCAGTATTTTTCTGTTTGTTTAAAAGTAAATGTGTGCCAATTTCCTTCAAAATCGGATAAAATCTGTGGGTTTTTTAAATTATGGGGTGCAAGGGGGATTAGGGGATGGTTTTGGGGTAGAAAGGGTGAGAGGTAAAACTAATGTGTATAGTATTTTTCTATTTTTTAATATTATGTGTGTGCAAAGTTCCTTCTAAATCTGATAAAAAATGTGGGTTTGTGTAAATATTAAGGGGTGGGAAAGGGGGAAAGGGGGTGCGTTTAGGAAACCAAATGTAGTCAGTGTTTTTCTGTTTATTTTGAAGTATTTGTGTGCAAATTTCCGTAGTAATCAGATAAAATCTGTAGGTTTTTTTCAATTATGGGGTGTTATGGGGAAGAGGGGGTATTTTTTGGAAATTTTATTTCATAGGAACCACCCCAGACGTGAACTCGACAACTCACCAAAGTTTCACCGTAATCGGACAAACGGTTTAGGAGCGCATAGAGGACAAACAGACAGACAGACAGACAGACAGACAGGACAGATATTGATTTTTATATAATAGAAGATTATGTCATCTGCAAACAATCTATTTTCAGATAGTAAACAATCAACACAATTATTCATTAGAGTAATGAATAGCAATGGTCCCAATACGCTACCCTGTGGCATACCTATTTCTACCTCCACTTCTTTTAATACTACATTTCCTACCCTAACTTTCTGTTTTCTAACTTTTAAAAATTCTTCTAATCAGCAAATCACTTTCACATACACTCAAATAGTTTTTACCTTATTTACTACCATTTTATCGTTCACTCTGTCAAACACCTTTGACAGATCTAGTGCTACACTATCAATTTGGCCTCCCTTGTCCATTTCATCTGAAATATCTTACATATATCCCACCAACTGAGATTCGGATGAATATCCTTGCCTGAACCCATGTTATCTGCTTGAAAACCACTTATGTTCCTCACATACATTTCTGATGTGGTTGCATATCAATCTTCCCATTAATTTAGCTACCATGAT